>OX401404.1:61209277-61546777 GCA_947846245.1 Cerastoderma edule
TGACTTGTTTTGCAGTCGTAAAGAAAACCAGCCAATTCTTTATACTAGACAACAATGTCTTTCTGTACCGTCTTAAAAGAATAGAAAATAAAAGCTTAATTTGGCTGCAATATATTTACGGTTCCAACAGCACATTCTCTACATATAAGAATTTGGGACTGGTTGAATTTGAAAGCAACGGTTCACAACAAAATATATAAACGAACTATTTTATACGATATTACAAAAGTAATGATTTTTGACCAAAAGATAAAACTTTGCTCAATCACCTTAAATCATGGTAGTCAATTAGGACTTTAGTTGAAAGTATGTCAAAACGTGGTATAATAGAGTAAGGGGAAAAGCCAATTCTTCATATGAGACAGTCGAGAAAAAACAGAGACAACATTGACGGATTGGATAATAATGATAAACCTGCATCAGCAAACAATTGAAAATTTAAAGACAAATGTTAGAAATCAATAAGAGAATTACGTTCACCAAGGCAATTGTACGAGATAAGGCCGCTATGGAGAAAGAACAACCCACAAGATAACAATTTTAATATTTTTGTGCGAGAAAATTAATTAAGAAAGTTCAGTGCTGAAAAGTCAAGATAAAGATAGAACCGTGAAGGAATTTTATTTTTCGTCTTTAAACTTGAGCTAGTTTAAAAGTCGTTTATAAACAAAGTTATTGCCCTTGAATTCCGAACAGTTTCACCATGATATTATTTATAAAAATATACCAAGTCCAATTTCTTCATAAACGCTCTTTGGCCAGACTCAGGTCAGTTAATTTGAGAACGACTATGACAAAGGACAGACTACTCGTCACAAAAAATCTTTATTTTTCACAGTGATATCAACCAAATATCATATTTAAAAATAACCCGATATTTCTCATACTCCTAAACAATCGTCTGCTTTTAGTTTGAGTTTTAAATTGCCACGGAATTTCACGATATAGATGATAGCATGTTGAGAAAAGCATTAAAATATGCACAAAATTATGAAGCGAAACACAACAGTCGAAAATTTGGTGTTTGGTGAAGGGTTAAGCTTAGCGTGACAAGATTTTGCCAGTTCATCCTAGCGTTAGCAGACGAAAGTAAGACAATATAAAAAAGTCAATTGCTATGTTTTTTTTTTTTTTTTTTTTTTTTATATGGGTTTTACATCACATCAACATTATCTCAGTTATGTAGCGATGCCCGACTCTTAATGATGGAGGAAGACCATATACTCAACTGCCCACAAGGGCTGGTCAAGGCGGGTAGAACCATCGGCATTCCGTAAGTCAGTCGGGAGACTGCCCAATTGCTATGTTTAGAAATAATGCTATCCAAATAAGCACATTGAGGAGAAGTGGTTCATTTGTCCATTTTGGGGAACTGCTCTGCATCTCAATTTGAAGTAATAATAAAAAAGAAAGAAAAGAAATTCGTCTGAACTGACGCCTGCAACGAACATATCGTCTGCAATATTTGGCGAAAGGCTCATTCTTTTACCCATTTCCCAATATAGAAATAAGGTACTGGTCCAAATTCGTAGCGACAATAGACGACATAAAATAACAATAAACAATGATTTGCCTCTTCGATACAGGAAAGAAATCATTGTGATAAATTCAATTTATCCATTATTCTCTGTGGTTTCCAACTGTTCTTACACCAACCTTTTACCCCAAAATTCCTCAGTTTACCGCATCTACTAAAAAAAAAAATAGTTGGAAACCAGAGTGACAAATGGATAAATAGCTCATTAAGAGCAATTTATCCATTTATCACCATGGTTTCAAACGATTTCTTTGCAGCATATGCCGTAAAATGAGGTATTCTGGTGTAAAAGGTTACAGATGAGTAACACGTATGAGGCAGACGGCTGCACCTTTCTCTCATTGATTTACAAACGCACCCCTCGCACTGTATTTGTAATAAAGGAAACACTCTCAGAGATCTAGAAAGCCTGCTGGTGAGATTTGCCTATGATAGAATCGGATTGGAGCATATCGCCGCTTTTAACACAATTGTATCATATCGCGTGGGTCATATGATTCGACCAGACCAGAGCAACTAGTGGGCGACAGTGATGCACATTTTCTTTTGCGCCGAATCATTTTCATTTATCCTTTCCAACACTTGCGTACTTGTCCAGTGTTTAACAAATGTTCAAAAGACATTTTACCAATCCAACTACTTTTATCTAAATATACGTGTATTTTCAAAATCTTCATTTTGAAGATGCCAAACAACCCGTCTTTTCATTGAATATTTGGGAAATAAGCATCGGGGCCTTCAGTGCTTTGATCAAACAAACAGTTCAATAATCGTTTTTTGTTGATGTAATTTAATAGATCTGTGAAGCCATTTCAATCGTAGAAGACATTGCATTTCAAAAAGATTAGATTCTCAAGCTGTGACATAGACCTTTTAAAACAGAGCAAACCCCATTCGAACCACTCCAAATAATTTTTACATACAGCAATAGCAAATACCTATACGGACGAGGGAAGATAGGTGCGAACTGTTCGGTGTTCAGTGACTCATAACCTCTTGTTTATTGACAGCTGTTACTCACATCGTCTTTATTGCTTTTATAACTCACAGCTCCGGGTCTTAACTTATTTTCCACATTGCCTTCTTCTTCAAAGAGTCGGAGGTTAATATCCGAGCATCTTCATGCAGTCTTTTGAGAACCGTGTGAAACCGACCTGTCCACAAGAAAACGACTTAAAGGGATAGGTTGGAATGGGACTTTTTACTGTTTTCAACAGTGTATTTGTAATATCACGTCGAATTGTGTTGCTTACTGTTCCTGTGTAGCGTCTTACTAAATGACTTGTGTGGGGAAATGCGGAAGTCGAAACCGATATGTATGGATATTATCTTAAACAAAAGTACGTTATGACAATGTGACACGCCATTTGAAGCGCGTTTGCTTCTAAACGTCTTAGCAACATAGTTTTCTTTTGTTTGTTTTTCTTTTTTTTAATATTGGAATGATTGGAATGAGACGGAATGTTGTTTTGAATCATAAGCAAACCCTTAGCATAAGCTACTTGATAAAACACCAATTACCATGGTGTTTCTTCACAAGTGCACCGTTATGATTTTTTTCAGTTTTCACCTTCTTTAACGAAAATTGCTCTGTGGTGAGGTATGAGTAATGAGTAAACCATCTTGTCATAACTTCATGAGTAGACGAAAAGAAATAAAGCCCAGCTTAGGTCTTGAACTCGACACCTTGAATTCTTATTCGGACTTGTTACCGGTTCACTGTGTCCTTACTGTTAAAGCCCATTGGGGGAAAATCAAGGTTTTTTAGAATGTGCTTCGCTAATGAATGGTTCATTTTTGACTCGGGTACTATATGATCAAGTAAACCGTTTTGATGTTCGAGTCTTACTTTTAGCAAACTATTATCCAATATAAAAGGGCTTGTGTCCGAACTGATAATAAATAACGATTCATATTTCATAGGTCTTGTAAAAAGGATTTTTGTGGTTCTGTCTGAACTGTGGTTCTGTCATTTAAACGGTTAAAAGACATAAACAACAACAAAAAAAAAACTCGTTAAGAAAACGTTGGTTGTTAATGACTTTCATGTTACATACTGTAACTTCGATTTATTTATATGGGTTTTAACGTCATGTCAACAATATTTCAGTTATGCTACCACTTTCGTTGATTCACCAGTACAACGCAATGGTTATAATGTGTCTTGCCAAGGGACACCATCGCGTAAACAGATGTACTGTTACTTTAATTCAGACCAGTCACAAGCCGGGTATCACACCAGGCGGTCATGGTGCCAGTGGTCATGAGCAAACCACGCTTACCCATGTACAGCGAAGCCACCTCAGCATATTCTATTATCCAACGACGCTTTCATTTTCCCGTTACGCAATAACAAATCATCGATGATTCAGACATTCCCACAAGAGCTGTTTCGTGGGCACAATTCTATCGGCGACATTGCCTTCCGATTAAATGCTAGACAAAGAACATGTCGGAGATAAAATCGAACTTACGGCGCGCTAGTTTATAATTATTCTTTTTTGTTGTGTTTCCCCTACACGTGAATATCTTTCTCCAGGAACGATGCAAGTATGTTTTATCAATTTACAGGATTTGGGAATGTTTTATTTTAAGCTGTTGCCGGTGATTTTCATCCTAGATTAGGATAATCCCGAGTCTTCGAGGGCATACATTCTGTAAGCATTTGTGATACTTATCTTGAATAAAGATTGTTCACATTTCAATGTTACCGAGGAAACCGTTTGAAAAAACTATAGAGCAAGACATGCCTGTTCTCCTGTCATTTTAAGGGTATTTTGCCACCCCCTGGCCCTATCATAAGTGGTCATTGTAGAGCCTAAGTTACGCAACCACCCCTAGATTCTGCTTAAGTTACCGATGTTCCAGTTTTATATTGATGGACGTTCATTTGCTCAAGGTTCCTTGATTATTCATTATAAAAAGGTCCCTTCTTCATGAAAACTCGTCAAGCAGGCAAAACAGGCAGCGCAGTTAAACTAATTTGAATTTTGGTTCTTTTTCATTTCTTTTAAATAACTGTTAAGGCAAATGTCTTATGTGCCCAAAGAAAGTTATGTTATTGCTGATCAACAGAACCTGGTTGTTCGTAAAGCTTTGTGGGGGCGTCTTTGGTAGTGCTAAGCTATGATAGATCACCAGGGTTACTCCACCCAATGTATTGCAGACATTGTAATAGTTCGAAGAAGCGTTAGGGCAAACAATCATGTTCTGATGCCATTCCCATGCCTCCCTAGGGATGCACCTCTTCCAAGCCAAAATCATGTTCGTTCATAGAAAATTACCAGAGGATGTACTCGGTGTATGGGGGTGTAGCTTTGAACGCGTGAAAATAGAAAGGATTCTTTTTACATGTACATACGTGGAATGTATCGAGCGAGAATTCGATGCAAGACTTTAGCCAGTTCTTCACAAAAGAGATGGGTTGGCCAAAGTCTTGCATTGAATCTTCGATATGGTCCTGTCAATACTTTGAATTTGTTTTACAGATTTTTCTATCCTTTATTTTTATTTCTCCAAATACTGTTCTTTCTCTGCGAAATCATTGCAGCAAAATGAGAAATGGCTGATGAATATGAACACTATCTTCTTTTTCCAAATGCACTTCTTATTTATTCTATAAGACGTATATTCCAACTCTGTCTAGATTTTAATTATCGCCAGCGTTTCGGATAATAAACTGAATCATTAACCAAAGGGTAGTTGTTCAATGAAGTAGATACATGCAGGACCTTTGGTTCTATGGTTCATTCACTTTCCTTTGCTACCAACAATGTGTCCTGTCGAGAGGGTTATGTGTGAGTAATGTTTTAGAAGCGAACGATCAATCTGTCTATAATGCAGACGATATCCTATATGGTTTCAAAACAAAAGTTTTTGAAAGTCTAAAGAGATTTCACAGAAGCAAAAGTTTAATGCGCTCGTATACTTTCTCATGCCTTTCTAGAAAAAAGGCGTTCAGTCGAAAGGGACGATTGCTCACGAACGTATTTTTATACGGCTTCAATGAGAAAAGTATACAGAGTAACACGTATGAGGTATTTAGTAAAAATAGTTGTAACGATGCTGAGTATAACATTGCTGATATTCATGATAATGATAAAACGTAAATGATGGCAATAGTGATAGTTATAATCGTAATGATTTTGATAATAGTAACCATGCTGATAATGATTATGATGATATTCAAATCATAAAAACGATAAACTGGGGATCGTACCTGCAAAGTTATCGAACACGGTCGGCGTATACTCCTCCTTGAACTCCCTGGAGGAGAGGCGTCTGGCGAGGCTCGATTTCCCGACCCCGGCATCGCCTACCAGCACACACTTTATGCTGCTCTTCATCTTCTTATCCCGGATCTCGTACTTCTTCTTCATGTTCGAGGTTCGAGTCTCGAAACGTTTCCCCGGCCACAGGGTCCGATATGGCTCATCCCGACTAGGGTAACGAATGGAGTGTCTGAGTTTGCGAAGCGTTCACGAATGTTTGATACATTATTTGCACAATGAAGGAAAGTTCCCGGATATCATGTCGATCTCAAACACGCTGAATCAACATGGTTTATTGATCAGGATTGATTGAAATGTGAAATGTTACAGCGTTGCGCCGGTTTAATGCAGAATTAATCGCTTCCTGTCAAAAATAACAAAATGTATTTAACTCTTTTTTCTCTATCCTTACTTTATTTCTCAATATTAATCGATAATTATAAATCATCACATCGTCATTATTAAACGTTTAACGAGAAACACAAGCGTATCCTTTAGTTATCAATAAAACTGTCCGTAATCCCACCAAGCCGACAGATCGATCGTTGTTTATCGATCGTCTAGAGCGATCTGTTCAATGTTACATCGAGCAGAGAGCTGTAAGTGACAAAGAGCCTAACTTCCCCCCTAGTTTCTCGCGTTCGATTTTCACACACGTATCTGTTCCCTTCACAATAACATCTGTTCCCTTCGCCGAACTACGATCGCTTGTTCTATCGCGAAACTGAGAGCATCCGCTTTTTTGCACTCGACTCTCTGAAGTGTTCTTAACAAATACTACGATGTTCCCTTAAGAGTCTCTAGTACAAACTAGTGCTAATTTACTTTAAACTATTATAGCGTTACTTTACCAAAAGTTACATATCAATGTATTTTTATACGTATGTTCTTATACATCAAACTAGTAATTAGACACTTTTTCATCGGTCATATATCAATGTATTATACACACTTCGTAACTCGTTTGTAAATTGTAATGACAAAACACTTTGTAAGTTTACGTCTGAATAGAGTACAGTGTATTCGTATTCGTATTCGTTATTGCCGTACCCCCAAAACATGTATGTTTCCTATCCCTAAAATTCAGTATATAATACCCTCAAAGGAGAAATGTTGTAAAAAGAATCACGAATCTGAGCGCATAACTTGCTCTTCACATTCAAAATATTGCACCTAACACTTAGAAGACTATATAATTCCACGCTCGCGATTTCTCCACATGAGCTATCTATATAGATATGATATTGCTTATAAATAGTTTTCCACTCTGATATTTACGATGATGAAACACTTTGCAGGGCGCAGTCAGTGTCTTAGAACTGCTGACTGTGAGGCAATCTGCTGTTGAAGAAAAAAAGATAAAGTTCAGACGTTATTGCATTATTGCTCACTTTTTATGCGATTAGCCGATTTCTGAATGGGAGGGTTGGAACTGTGTTTTCATTCTCTAAATGTTGTAACCTATCTTCGCACTTTGTTTTACGCGAGTGTAAAAAAAATGATAAAATGAATCTTAAATACAATTTACAATACAGAATAATCTTCCTTGTCACATATAGAAAACTAGACAATACAATTTTGAGTTCCCCGATTAACATTCATCTTTGTGACTAAAGGAGAAGTTGCTTGTTACAAGCGATTTCTCCTCTACTCGATTTATTCCTTTGTAAGATTTACTAAAATTGGTTTATATTAAGTAAGACACGAACTATGAAACTAGATAATTGTTCTATCTTCAGCCTGGTTAATGCTCAACCTAAGCCGAATATTGAATCAAAAGTCTTATTGGTAATCCCTGGTATCAATAGAACAACAACAACAACAACAACAAAACGCAAAAATACATAAATAAAGAAAAAGATAATCCAAATACAATTAACTCAAATTAATCCAAGCTAACACCTATAAAATTAATAAGATGAACGAAAATAATTGATGAATAAAAAGACAAAAATGATATCTAAATAACTCAAATGATAATATTCAAAATTCAAATGCAAATGAATAAAACCTCTAGGGATTGAGCTTCTGCCGGTCGATGGTTCGAATCCCGTGAGAAGCGTAGTCCGTTTTGCGACCTTTCATAAATCACACACTTGAAACGAATACTGTTATTTTTCCAAGAATTGGAATCGAGAGAGATTTATATAGATACTGTAAACTCACGTCATCACAATCAATGTAACATAAATAAGGTTTAAACATAAATCATCCAAGTTATAGAATAACTGTTAAACTTTTAGCAAACGCCAAATTGAAAGAGATTGCAGACGACATTTCAAAATGTGAATTCAAATTGAAAAACAATCTTCTGATAGGGTAGAAAACATTGTGAGAAAAGGGGAAATTGCTCGTTAAGAGTAATTTCTCCTTTCATCGAAATGTTTTCCAGAGTCGTCTGCAACAAAGTGTTTAAATGTCGTTATTGTTTTGTAATGGGTTAAGAGAATTATTAACCTCTGGACTATTCGATTTAACCCATTCCCAAACAATAACGATATTTGACGACTTTGTTGCACACGACTTTAGAAGACATTGTGGGAAAAGGAGAAATTGCTCGTAACGAGCAATTTATCCTTTTCCCACAGTTTTCTGCTCTTTCTGAAGAATATTGTTCAAATTCATCACAAATTGAAATGTCGTCTGCAAACTCTTTCAATTCGGGACAGTCGAAAATGTGTTGTTTGGGAAAGGGTTAAAACAGCTACACAGTCCACGAGAAGCGAATGGAATGGTACGTACGTGATGCACAAAGAAAAACAAAATAATCCGTTTGACACACAGACACCCACACTGCACTGCATCAGACTCATAAATGACAATCCCGGCTTGTGAAATAACGGTTAGTGTTTCTGATCGGAAAACGCTTTACCGAGGATGAATCAAACGTTTCCGTGACACGACACCAGGCGACAGAAAAAAGGGAGGATTCGTTTGGAAATATAGCAACCGCTTCCTTGTACGGATCGGAAAATTTCCATGAGAAATTCGATTAATGGATAACATGGACCAATATTTCGTTCTAGCATGTTGAATCTTCTACGTTTTTAAAATATGCTATTTGATTAAACGATCAACGTTTTTAAGAAATTATTGCGAAAAATGATAAGGGTGGCTGTGGTTTAACAGTAATTAATAGGTTCACTCCCTTAAACCTTCCCACACTGCGAATAGTTGTATTAACATGTACTCTATCATATCTTAACGCGTTTTTTTTTTGCAGCGAACTATTATAAATCTTGGTGATGGATTGAAAGTCAATGCAACAGTTCATGATATTTCTTCTGATTTCAAAATGTTATACCATATTTAGCCTGGGGTTCTGGGAACCATTTTACTAAACATTTTATGCTAACATTTTGCGTAAGTTCAAAACAAAATTACCTTTTATTTCAACAATGTGCCTAGTGATCTTGCAAAGAAACACGTCATTGGAATCGTCTCTCCGATACGCTTCCAATGACGTGTCACATTGAAATATTGTGTTTTCATTTTAAGATGCTATCAAGTCGTTTAGTAAGCCAAGTGCGGGGTATACCCACGGGTCAGGGGCCCGTTTTACTAAACAATTTACGCTTAAGATTTGCGTAAGTCTAAAACAACAAGTCCTTTTATTTCAATATTTGGCAAAGCAATATTGCAAAGTAACACATCATTGGAATCGTCTCTTCGAGACGCTTCCAATGACGTGTCACATTGCAATATTGTACTTTCATTGAAGATATTATCCATGTTAATCAATTATGACTTACGCAAACATTTTCCGTAAGTTGTTTAGTAAAACGGGCCCCAGGTCTTCATATTATACAGTATCCTATTCCAAACCAACCATGTGCTTTTTCAGGACGATATCGTTGTCGTTTACTGATGCTGTCTATATGGAGCCATCACGAATTCCAAGTTTGTTGATGGTATTAAGTGTTTTTCTCTTTTCTTTTTAGAAACGTTTTCGAAACAAATAAATAAATAAATAAATAATAATAATACAAAAATAATAAATAAAACCCTACCCATTTTGATCCTTTTTGACACATATGATCTCTATTCGTCTTCTACAGGAGTGTTTTAAATGGACAATCTTTATCCAGGGTTCTCTTCCTTTCATCAAAACATACCTTTATGAAGAATCTTATTTAGAGACTGTTTCATGGGAATGTTACGAAAAAATCCCATTGTTAGAGAAAAAACGTATATAATGATAAAGTTTTGAATCGTTTTTAGATATCGTCTGCTGGGATAAAGTTAACACTCGTCGATTCTCGCGAGAAGGATTAACCGGAAGTTCTCCAATCATCACCCCATCGCTATTCATGACACATGACAGTCCTCCGTACACTATGTTGCCGTTAATTCATAGTTTAAGGTAATTTTCAGTATAATTTATCAGTAAAATCGCAACAATCTCAACATTCGAGACAATACAGCATTTTGAGTCTTTGAATGCTTGGTAATTTTCTAAAAATAGGTTTTGTGTCGTCTACTTTCCAAAACCTTTCAATACCTGCTTGATTATGACGAGGGACGATACACAAAGAAGCAAACAGTTTAGATCACAACGGCTGGCCTGTGATCTTAACTGTTTGCGTAAGCATGAAGCCGGTTCCAGCACTATAAGGGTTAATTCTTTTTTTTCTATATACTGTATAGATTCTTCATCGCTGCAACAGTATATCAGTTATGCTATGATGCCCAACTCACAATAATACAGGGAGACCCGAACCATCATAAAGACTGATCAAACCGGGTGGAACGATCGGCATTCCCTAAGTCAGTCGGGAGACCACCTCTCATGACAATTCGAATGCACCGAAATTAGTCACCGGGTTTTGAACCCATGCGGAGACGGGTCATTTGATTCCAAGTTCAGCACTCTAACTACGGATATAAAACTGCCACTTTCAATTGTAATGCTATTCTTTTTTATCTATTTTGTCATGGAGGTAGCCAATTTTAGTACCACCTACACGTTATTGAAAATGTCGACTTACTAGAAAATCATACAGTAGACATATAAAAACGTCTATGGTCTAGCTTTATACCGTGTAAACAAGTCAGCTCTTTTTGTATTCTGGCGATTAACCAACAGTCTAACCGAATTTCCCGACCACTGGCGGAAACCTTTCGCTGCTTTCCCACGCACATTGAAATGTCAACTGATAGCAAAGAGGGTGGTGCACCACTGTACTCTAGGATGGCTGCATGATGAATGTAGTAAATAGATCGAAATGTCACATAGAACAGCAAGATCATCATTGTTAAGGGCGTTTGATAAAAGTATGTTGTCTGATGCCACGCTAAACCTACTTCCCTATGTGGAAATTTGGGACATGTTCAAATTGAAAGTAACAGCAAGAGAGAAACATACGCAAACAACATTTCCTTTTGAAAATCAGTACAAAATGATTGTGACGAAAGGATAAACTGCTTATTACGGCAGCAGATGCAACAAAATATTGTAGTATGAATGAAAGGGTATACAATCATATAAGTAAGTTTTCGTTTATGATATTGGGTAGATAACACTGTAAGAGAAGGATAGATTGTCCATTGGGAGCAAATTATCTCTTTAACATAGTGTTTCCTAAAGACATTTGCAGCAGAGTCAGGAGCGACAGAGTATGCTGTCATGGAATATGGGGCTAATAATCCAATACAAATTACAATTTCTTCGGGCTATTTCAGTGGTACGTATCATCGTTACAAAATGATGAATTGTCAAGTATGAGCAACTTATCCTAATGTAAAAATGTTTTACAAAATCTTCTGTAGTAGTTATAGGGCATAATTGAATAAGAGACTTAAAAGCTAAAATGCACTTTCTTTATACTATTAGGGAGAAACCATTGTGGCAAAAAGACAAATTGCTCATAAGGACAATTTATCTATTTGTCACAATGGTTTCAACGCAGCAGACAACGTAAGGTGTTTTTGAGTTAGGGGTTTAAGCATTAACGTTATATATCGATAGAAGTAAGCCTGATTGTCCTGTTGTCACAACAGGTTTTCCGTAAATAATCTTCCGTTGCATTCAAATGAAAATGTGGTCGCCAGTGGTACAGTGGTAGAGCCTCGGCCCCTTGTACCGAGGGTTCAAGGTCAAATCTCTGTTTGACGAGGTGAAAATGCCGGGACTAGCCCACAAATTGGCGCGAGTACTGGTGTATTAACAAGGAAGCAGCCATCGAGAGTGACTTTGATAGGCTTATTTAAGTTTCCTTCACAATCGATGTAAAACAAATCATACAGACAAACAAAAGATCGCATATCTCTCGTCGAGTCCTATTAGTTCAGTTGGTGGCGTGCCCGAGTTCTTAATTTCGAGGCCCAGTTCGACTTGTTTTTTTCTGATGTTTAATGATGTCACTGCGACATGATCTGAACGATTCATTTACAAAGGAAAAGCACACAGCGAAACACTGTTGACAACGGCTTTAAAACCCCAATCCGTTCATTCATTGTTTTTCACTTTCATTTGAAAAGACGATTCGAATCTGATGTTATCTGATTTCATGTCGTTGAATACAAATGGTTCGTGAACGTCTTATAACAAAGGGGAAAGCAGTCAGCACTGGGAAAGGGTATTGTGCGTTTTGTATTTTCTCCTTGCAAACCAGTGTATTGATAAACGTTTGTGTTAACTACAAGTTATTATACAAGTTAATATTGAATCTGGGTTTTTGTGTTTGTTAGATAAGCAACATAACCAGTGCTTGCACTGGAAGTTTGAATTTATAAAAATTCGCAGATAAACCCTTTCCCAAACAATAACGACATTTGACCACTTTGTTGTAGACGACATTAGAAAACATTGTGGGAAAAGGAGAAATTGCTCGTAACGAATGTTTTCTGCCCTATCAGAAGATTGTTTTCCAATTTCATCACATTATGAAATGTCGTCTGCAAACTCTTTCAATTTGGGACAGTCGAAAATGTGTTGTTTGGGAAAGGTTTAATAACGAAAAACCTTCGTATACAAAATTCAACAATCTATCTCCTAACTATTTGACCACTGCTTACAGCTGCTTTAACGAAACGCTTCATTCAACACAGTTTGACCCTTCATAATGATTCATACACCGATGAAAGACGAAAGAAAAAGAAAATTGACCCTCCCCCAAAGAAAAAAGAAACACAAACGAATAATTCCAATAAAGCACACAACATGTGAACAGCTGTAAGATTGCAGCGTCGAGTCTGTTCACATAAATGCGCTAATCGATTAAGAGATGGACGTGCACGTTTTCCCACCATTGTATAACCGATCAAACACCGCCTAGTCGCAACCTTCCCATTGAAAGGAATTGTGCATTGATTAATAGGGAACCCATTCAGAGAAACAGCAATCCTGACGAGTCGTGAAAATGTTATACTGTTTTTCGATATCATCATTATTATTATCATCATCATCATCGACAGCAGCAACAACATCCAACATCATATGATGTAGCACCACAATTATCACATGTCATCATCATCATTGACATCATCACCATTATTATCTTCATTGTTGTCATAATTGGTATCTGCAGCAGCAAAAGCAAAAGAAGAAAGAGAAGCAAAAGCAGAAGAAGGAAGAAAGAAGAAGGAGAAGAAGGAGAAGAAGAAGAAGAAGAAGAAGGAGAAGAAGGAGAAGAAGGAGAAGAAGGAGAAGAAGGAGAAGAAGAAGAAGAAGAAGGAGAAGAAGGAAGAAGAAGAAGAAGAAGAAGAAGAAGAAGAAGAAGAAGAAGAAGAAGAAGAAGAAGAAGAAGAAGAAGAAGAAGAAGAAGAAGAAGAAGAAGAAGAAGAAGAAGAAGAAGAAGAAGAAGAAGAAGAAGAAGAAGAAGAAGAAGAAGAAGAAGAAGAAGAAGAAGAAGAAGAAGAAGAAGAAGAAGAAGAAGAAGAAGAAGAAGAAGAAGAAGAAGAAGAAGAAGAAGAAGAAGAAGAAGAAGAAGAAGAAGAAGAACAACAACAACAACAACAACAACAACAACAACAACAACAACAACAAGGAGAAGAAGAAGGAGGAGAAGAAGGAGAAGAAGAAGGAGAAGAAGAAGGAGAAGAAGAAGGAGAAGATGATGAAGAAGTAGTAACAGAAGCATCGCCATCATAATTGTCGTTGCCGTCATCATCATCATTATCACCATTATCATCATTATCATCATCTTCAGCAACAATAGCAGCAGCAGCAGCAGCCGCCGAATAAGCATATGTATTATATGGACAGATATGTAAGCCAGAAACGTGTTTTCCCAATGAAAGAAAAGTCCCGAATTGGCCGAGTTGTACTGGTTGATCCAATACAACATTTACCAATGGGTAATTAACTCGTTCGTTTTTGCATGTCGCTATCTAAAAGCTCTTTGCGAAGTACGTACAGCCTCGAGAAAATTACAGTTTATGCAAGTCTTTGATTACCAAAGAGAGACCCGTGTTTGATAGAATGAAAGCTCGTCGGAAGTATTGCTTTATGTTAGCACTTCATCTCTGAAAATTCACGGTTTTTATTTGCCCATTGACTGTTCGCGGGCTGTTTGCAGCGTGTGCCGATTAAGTAGAATTCCCACTCCTTTTGTGTGATGAGGAGAGGGGAGAAAAAAAAACACAAATACAGTCATGGAATCTCGAAAATCTACTTTGGCAATAAACGGAATTCTGCCCTGTGTTCGTTAAGGGTGGTGCAACAAACAATTACTCTCACGGTAACCTATTTTGAACGACATTTTTTTTGCACACATTCGTTCTCTTGAAGTATATATGAAAAAGAGTACATATATCAATTCAGAAGACTCTTCTATCTAAAGAAATTAATGTCAGTCAAAAATAACAACAATAACATAAGTAAAAAATAAGTACGATTACGTCTGTGTACGAAAATGGTGGCGATGCTACCTCATTGTCAAATGATCTTTTTAAAATAAATGACACTTAGTAAATAAGGTTTCCTTTAGTGTATAATAAAACTAAGACAGCCGAAACAAATTCATCTCATATTATTATGAATAACCTTGTTTTCATTACAAGTCTAATGCAAACATTTCAACACGTAGTGATTTAAGTCTACTTCTTTTTGTTTACCTGCTCACAATTCGTGATTCAAATCCGACTTTCGTTCCGTCAATCCGATTTCTCCGAGAAATTGTCGTCAAATTCCTCGAATTACGACTATTTGCTAACGTTTTTATTATTGAATTCAGCGCTGTGCTCGCATCCTTTATCAATCAAGCTCTTTTCCGCTTCCGAACAACGTAACATGTACTCACTCGTTTGGACCTCGCTTTTGTACGTGAAACGAACCCATCACCCCGCATCCCCTTTTCATCACTGTTTCGACTGCAATACCCTAAATCGTGGATCCATTGAATGCAAGGCTATTATCACCCAAAGACACTGATTCGTATTTCTATTGTATGATAATTGTAATTATTTCGCAGCATTTTGTGTGTGAAATCGCACATGGAGTATGCAGAGGTGTCCCCATGTTTCTTTACACCTCTGCAAACTTCGTTAGCGATTGAACATGCGAAATGCTCCGAAAGAATTATAATGTAATATGATCTTATGGTGTGTTAAGTTATCTTCCGTGGCCCAGTGATGGTGAAGTTATAACTCGGGGGTCCAGGGTTCGGTCTCAAAAGGAGATACTGGCTTGGTGGGAGCGAAATTTGGATAGCTACTTCAGAGCCCTAGCTCAGTGCTTCGGCACGGTTGAATCCATGGAGAGCCGCAAAATGTCTTAATAACTGTTGATACGGTGCTAAAACTCATAAGAAAATCGTAATGCAATTGTAAAATAATCATCTGATGGCAAAGAAAGACCTTGAGGGAAAAGGAGAAATTGCTCGTTAAGAGCAATTTCCCCTTTTCCCTACAATGTTTTCCAGAGTCGTCGGCAACAAACTGGTCAAATGTCGCTATTGTTTGGTAATGGGTTAATACTCTTTAGACAGTGTAACGTTTCTGATTTGCAGTTTTGTATGTAATGGAGCTGCTATGACTGTAAATGGCCCATGCAGTGCAGTTCAATAGCAGCATTGAATGACTCACAGTTCTTTCTTCCG
Source organism: Cerastoderma edule (assembly GCA_947846245.1). NCBI lineage: Eukaryota > Metazoa > Mollusca > Bivalvia > Cardiida > Cardiidae > Cerastoderma > Cerastoderma edule. Next base: position 61,225,126 of record OX401404.1, read on the forward strand.
GATTTCTTCTTCTTTTGCCAACTCGCATCAGCTGTTTAATAGATCGTCTATTACTGTAATGCTTCGGCCTTGTTAACGCGCTTTAATCCCTTTCTTTACGCTCTCTTATCTCTTTCTTCTCTTTCTGTGAAACCTCTTATTGTGCTTTAGCACCGTTAGATATTTGGACGCTAACCAGTATCCTTTTTAGAAATTTCATGCATTGACGATATTATTTTTATGAGAAGAGTCTTCATGGGCCACCTTTATACCCCTTGAATTTTCGTTTTTATCCATTTTCTGCATATCATAAGCATTACTTCTTTTATTCATGTATGCGTTGCTTATATGTTCAAACTAACCCCTACCTCCCTTAACATCCAATCTGCGCCATCTGCTACAGAATACTTTAGGAACAACTGTGATTAAAAGGACACATTGCTCCTTATAATCAATAGTTTATCCCATTTTTTGTTACATAAAGAAAGAATACTTATGTTTATGCTATTTTGCAGTTCGTTGAGGCTTTTAATTTAGACCAGTCACAAATTCCCATAAACAGTAAGCGGCTTATTAATTTTCTCAGTTTCCATTTCGAATGAGGTTTAGTTTATGATAAAAATTATGGAAAATAATCTTTTTTTCTCTGAGATATTATCTTTAATCCGTTGTTATATAGTGTAAAAACGGTCGTCGATTACAGCTTGTCATACCACTTTTTATCAGAGTGATTTCTAAAATCGTCTGCTTAGTGAGCATAGAAAATCCATAATGAAGTAAGAACTGTATTCCTTTTCCTTTATTCGGACTTTAGTTGTTTGTAGAAAACTATATCAAGAAGAATTTTGGCACAACGAAGAGAGAGCATGTAACTACTTAATCGATTATACATTTAGACCAAGCAGTTTTACCAGCTATCACAAAGAAGAGATCTGATCATTGACACTTGTTATCTGCTGTTACTTTCAAAATTATCCATTCCAAATATCGTATCGGGATTTGGTTAAAAGTATTCGTTCAATCAAAGTCATACCGAATTACAATTTTGGGATCCACAAGTTGTAAAACGAAAAGGCCAAATCCATATCGATAAATCACAGTATTACTCCCGATAGTTTTTGGTGATGATGAAAAATATGATTCGTCACGAATTAAATGTGTTTTCTTCTAACAGATATTCACAGAGGGTGCATTTCATGATCGTAATTCAAGAAATGAAGATTTATCTTTTTGTCGTTACAACTAATGTGGTTATTGTCATTATTTGTCCCTTTCTTTACGATGCCAGATGTTAGACGAAGTTGCGTAATGATTTTGCGATATCAAAGTGTTGAAACATTGCATTTTTAAAGATCATTGTTTATACATGTACTAGTAACGACCCTATCATATTCTCCTCTTCTGTACACAATAGATTTTGATAATGAAACATTTTATTTTGTTGCCATTGGTATATAAAAACAGGAACATTATAACACGTTTAAAAGGAAAGATAAAAAATACGCTTCGATATGCCAAGGATGCATAAGCTCAGTAAGTTCTGGAGAAATAACTGACTCAATTAATCAGGGCACACAGAAGGTAATCTATTAATAACCGTGGGTATACTTCGCTAGGCTCATTTGAAAGGCGTGGCAGATATCCTTTTTGCTGGAGAAGGGAAAAATGTCGAGGGTAATTATAGCGTTGCAAATTAGTTGGATGATAGACGGAATGTGAAACATGTGCACAGTAGTGAACTTCGCTAGACGATCACATAAGTTCTACGAGAGCGACACCTTCTATAATTGAAATCACCAATAAGGGAAATATTTTCCCCAGTGGATACATCTCTTGACCTGGACAAGAAGGGGCCTTCCGGCTGTGGTTCTGGAACGCGGGAATCTCAGGATCGAGTCCCAACGATATCCCTCGTTTTGCGGGAGTGTTCATTGTAAAGAGACTTTAGAGTCCCAGACAAGTACTGGTGAACGAAGGGAAGTTGTAACATAACTAAAAAATGTTGACAACGTGTTAAAACCCCACATCATCAAAAAGGTATTGAATATTAGCAAGACACTCCGAGTGAGACTGGTTCGTAGCTGGAGATTTCTGGGTATAATAAGTATCGTAATTGATTTGAATAGATTCTGATTTGAAAACACGTTCCCCCTTTGTTAGATAATTAAGTTATTTCTTTCCTAACAAACATTTCAATGGCATAAAGGAACATTTTCGTTAAACATGAAAACATCCAAATAATTTACCCACTTTGCAAAATAAATATGCTGTGAGTGGTCCAGACTGAAAGCAACAGTAGACGAATTGAACAAACACAATATGTAAAAAAACTGTTTCCTCATGAAAGTGGATAGAAACCACTGTAACAAAAGGATGTTTTGCTCATCATGAGCAAAACATACTTTTGCCACAATGGTATTCAAAGACCTTTAAAACAATTGCGACAAAATGAGGAATTAGTAGGTGTACTTGGTGACATTTTGTGAATATTACGAAATGGTTCACGGGCCACGATGCGGGGTGCTTTACAAGGTTAGTAAAGTGTGGACCAAATATCTTGTAAATCATTTCTTATCAGTGTCCTTAAAGGCCAGAGAGTCTCGAAAAGAATGCAGAACCATCACCAATGATGTGAATATATCATGTTTTGTGGTATTCTTTTGTCCACCCTCTTTGTGTTAGGTCGTAGACTCAGAGACTCTTACTATACATAGCATTGTAATGGCATTCTTGTATAAACATGCCCGCTCCTCCTCCTTTCGTAAATGGTCGTCAATAAAAATGAGGTCTCGTTATTTTTCTACAGATTACCGTTATAAGTAAGTGATGTTTAAGATTGCTAATAGTATGAAGAAAGCAAAATTAGTGATGATAAACAAATTCTTCTTATTTTAGCACATTTTTAGATACATCAAAGCTAGTACATGCATACATTTCATTATATATGCGTTTATCATCTTTCCAAATTAATGTTTACGTCGTCTACTATTGCACACGTCTGTAAGCAGTAAACAGTAAACAAGATAAATGAACCAAATATGCAATAAGCGTGAATAGTGCGTGCAAACGAGTATGTAGATATGTATAAACACGTTAATTAAGGAACGGTCTTCCCATTAGAGAAAACAGTCAGCAGCTTAAATAGAACAGTGTGCAGTTTTGGTATGAAAATGCTTGGCACATAGATTTGGTGCACTGCTTGTTTGATATGGCTAAATACGGTCAAACATGGAGAACCCCTTATAACGAACAACTCACGGATGATTAGGGGCCTCCGTGACCCAGTGGTTAGAGTACAGAAGTTGACATCACTTGACCCGTCTCTACGTAGGTTCAAATACCAGTGTGGTATTTGAATTTTTATAAGAGGCACTCTCCCGGTTGCCTAGTGGAATGCCGATGGTTCTACCGGTTTGGCCAATCCATCTTAATAGTCAAGATTAGCGCATTTCTTCATCATTATGAGCAGGGCATCACAACCTAATTGAAGTTAATTAGACGTACTAGTAATAAAAAACCCATATACCAACAAGGATGATTAACAATCATAAGAACGAAGCAGAGAGGGAGCAAAAGATGCAAGCGACGAAAACGTCTACCAGCTATTTAACCCGAGTAGGCGAAGAGCTCTTTCGGCGAATTAATCTCTGGAAACGCAACCGAGTATATCATCTATGTACAGGCGATACGCAAATGTACCGCGCGGACTTCTAGTACTAATGGCTGTCAGTGGCATGTGGCAGTCAAGATCTAGCGTTGATACCAAGCTATTTTAAATTTTTGGTTTCTTTTGTAGTAAATATGAGTTGCACATATTTGTATTCATTTTTATCAAAACTCTGACAGGAAAATTACCTTGTTCAGATGAGTTTCAAATGTATATGCTTATTCATACTTTGGTGAATTTGGTGAACAAGGCCTTCGTGAAACGTTTATAACTGTAATGGTGCATTGATCCCGAAAAACTACTAGTATCGTTGTGTAACAAGTTCTTTAGTGCACCATAAGTTCACACTAAATTGGTCAAAGTTATTAATCCTTTTAAAATATGGAAATGAAATTGTTCTGGAATGAGTCATAGACTTGCAACTTATACTTACGAGGAAGAACTACCAAGGTTTTGAATGAATGCACACTTGGGGTTTACAGGCACATTGACAGCTTTGGTCATCTAGTCCGCATTTAGTCCGAATGATCCAGATGAAGATATTTCATTCTACAGCTTGGATCATCCGAGTTAGCCCACAATTTAATTATGGAGATAAGACATTATCGAATTATTTACATGCTAAAATGTGAAAGGTTAATGAAGAAAAGGATACTTTTTTGTAATGAGCTAATTCTAAATGACAAATAACTAGTAAGGGAATGAAGTATAGTAACTAAACAATTTGTACTGATTGAATGATAATGGAAAGATAAACTTTCTTTTCGCTAGAAAACAATTATCATTAGATAAGTTGTAATGTGAAGGCTGGCTAAAGGGCTTCACTATTACCAAACCCAATCATATGGGTACAGGTATCTTAGTTTTACTTACAATAGAATAACAACATTTACGCGGTTTTGTTAAAGGTAAAACGGGTTTAATCCTTCAAACACAACCGACAAATCGCACTGACAATTCTGACATCGTATTCTACAGCCTCGAAATGACCTCAGATTGAAGACAATATTTCAAGATTAACTTGTATTTGCTTACAGGTTTTCATAGAAGTATGATTCGATATATAAAAAAAACTCTCTCAGTAACAAATATATCACTCTGTAAATCTTGATGCTAACAGTGATTCGATGACGTTTCGCACAAACTCGAGATCCAGTTAAATCATCGAAAAAGACAAATAAATAAAAACATCAGACAACATGCTGACATATTTTGTTTCCTCGTTGTATCACGATCATGTATTTCTTATTGTCTACTAAAAACTGTTTTCTTATGGAGAAGCTTGGGAAAAACAATGGTGAGAAAATACCAGGCGCATTGATACATGTATACAAACTGCGATATCGTCACGCACCTGCAAAAACCACTTCCGGGTAGTAAGGCACATATGTATCTCGAGTTAAAATTCTAAGTTGTACTCGAATTGTCTCATATTAATGATAAAATGTTGTCAACCTTGCTGTATCTGAGACCAATGTTCCTATGCGAGCGACTCTGACCCCTGTGGGGGATGTGGTCGAGCAGGCTTCTAGACACTACATTTTAACATAGGAAGATGCTGAAGAATCCACACAATTGACAAACCTTTCTCAGTAGATATCAGATGGACCGAAGGACTGCATTGCAAGCGAAGATTACTAAATACAGTGAACCCTCGTTTATCCGAACACGTCCGTTCCCAACAAAGTGTCCGGTTTACCGAATAATCCGGACTAATGAAGCAGAGCATGTTCTTATTCACATTAAGACATAACGGTCTGTATGAGCGGTGTATAGTTATAACCCTTTAGCAAACGCCAAATTGACGACCGTCCCAAATTGAAAGAGTTTGCAGAAGACATAACAAAACTTGATGAAATTCAAAAATAATCTTCTGATATGGCAGAAAACATTGTGGGAAAAGGAGAAATTGCTCGTCACGAGCAATTTCTCCTTTACCCACAATGTTTTTAAAAGTCGTCTGCAACAAACTAGTCCAATAATTCCGTTCCCTTACAATTTCGTTCGGATTGCGAGACATCCGGATAATCGGGGTCCGGATAAACGAGGGTTCACTGTATAATATTTGGGAAGCAATTGGCAGCAATAGATGCGCAACTGACCATAGAAAAGAGGGCTGCATATGAGATAGGTGTGTAGCCGTTGCGATCAACCCCATTCAAACAATCCAACTATTATGCTGACGCACGTTTAATGACGTCAAATGTATTGTTTGTTTCGGTGAAAACACCCGATGTAATAATATTCCATTGAGAATGGATTTCTGATGACCGTTTGTTGAGAAAGGACCGCCTGCAAAACAAGCACACCCTTGCTGAGAGTCTCATTAGATAACATGTAGCGTGTCCGTCATGGAATACTGTAGTCCCAAACTCGAGATTAAGCAAGGTTTATATTGTTATTGAAGTTTTGTATAAATATTTCGTCTCTCACAACTGTACTGGAAATCAGTCAGCGGTTTGAGAAGGATATTGAGCAGCACTGGTGAAGACATACACATGCACAAGGAGCATGGACAGACAGGATAGCTCACCGGCATGATAGGCGCGAGATACTGTTAAAAACAACATAAATGTCCGATTCACACACACAAAAAGTATCTCCCTCCTTAACCGAATGTGACGGTCACCCCATGTATTCCCCTGGTCTCACAATGCGAATCGTTCACTTCATCTGGTACGATTTTAAAGAGAAAGTATGCAAAGCCTCCGAAGGCTGAATAATAAAAATGTCTTAGGATCTTTTGAAAAAGGTAGGTGTCAGAAAAAGGAGCTGCAACTGACGAGCCTATATTTCTTTGGTCCCAGTGGTTTCATAAGCATTCTGCTACAGCAGCAACCATGATAGACGATAATAAGCGATGCATTGAACTGTTGTTATTTTTCACTTCTGGTTGAAGAATATCAAATATAGAATCAACCGACGATCGTAGTTTTCGCGATTACTCCATATCTTCACAACATTGGTGAAGTAACGTGATTAATGGGTATAGTGTCGGGTGGGGACACGAGGGGCGTGGGTCTGTGGGTGAGGTCGAGATTGGGAGCTTTCATTAAACCACAATCGACAAGAGTACGGGTTATGTATCAAGAAAATAGAATCGAAAGAGATTGTTTTCTAAGCACTCGTTTCACGATAGATATAAAATGAATGGGGTTAAACTATACATCGGTTGTACGATTAAACCGATCTCTCAATATATATATACGTTAACCATCAGAGAAACAAGATGTTTAACAATGACCAGTTTCAACCAGCGAAAAGATATATGCATTCAGGGATCGACAATATATAAGTGTCAATTGGTGAAAGCGATTGATATGATCATAACAGGCAAACAGTTGAAAGATGACGCCCGGTTATTAATGAATTAGATATAAGAAACTTTTGTATATTTAGAACAGATTTGTAAAAGCATAGACGCTTAGACCCTAGCGGTGTGATTATGTTTGAAAAAGGTATTTGAAAACTTTCGTTAACGATAACCTAAGATGTATACTCCTTGCATACAACGCTAGTATCGCTATTGGTCAACGCTGACCCATCACTCCTTATCATAGCTACCTGCCGTATGTGTATCTGATGGAAAAAACACAAGAAAATAATTTGGCAAAAAATAGACACCTTGTCCTTATGGCGTATGGAAGAAATAGTTAAGAGATAAAAATGCTCTGTAGTTGCAATATTTTTTTTTGCCACAGCGATTTCTACATTACGTCATAAAGATAAGCCTTCTCTAAATGTTCTTTTTCGTCGTCTGATGTTTCTTTTAATTTCGACCAGAAACAAAGTCCCGCGTATGGCATTGGATTGAATAAGCTTAGCTAGAAGCGATATAGAGCACGTGTATTTTATGAGCTTTCGGACAGACCACTTCTTTTGAATCGCCCTGTAGTTGATGAAAACAGACATAGTACAGCTGTGTTTATACTGATCTATATAATGCAGGGATTCCTCCGCTTAATAGTGTTGTATTAGTGGGGATCGTAAGCAGCGTTTTAAGTGCATAACAACTGGCGCTATATTCGTATTAAATGAACTCAGCCAAATTCGTTCACGCTATTTAAATAAACCAAGTGAAGCTGCAGAGTTCATTTACTTCTTGAGAAGTAGTTATTCCAAAATACTGTAGGGAATAAGTAATTCTAATGTTAAAAGGCGTACCTTTGAAAAAAATGCTGTGGATTATTCTAAGCAAATTAGAATAAAACGCAATTGAAAGATATGGGAAAAATGACTTCTTTCTTCACAATGTGTTAATTTTAATGTTCCTCCGTGTGCAGTGTCAGTAATAAAAGTAATTGGCCATCAAAATAAGTGAAGGGATCAAGTATTGTAGCGATTTAAGTGGTGTGATGTACGGATGAAGTGGGGCCCCCACTCGGATGCACCTTGGATGTTATTGACCAAGTGCCTATTGTGACACAAGGACCCGGATGTGAAGTGCGTAAGTGCGTTAAGTGCGAAAGTAAGTGACGGGAGTTACATGGAACTCGGATGTCAACATGCACCTTGGTCTGTCACCCACTAAGGTACTTACGTAGGTATTCACATCTCCATCCGTGTTCAATCATTTACTGCTTACTCCTTAACCATTTCCCAAACGCCAAATGTTCGACTGTTCAAAATTGAAAGACTTTGCTGACAACTTTTCAAAATGAAATGAAATTAAAAAATACTCTTCTGATAGGGCAGAAAAAAATTGTGGGAAAAGGCGAAATTGCTTGTTAAGAGCAGTTTCTCTTTTTCCCACAATGTTTTCCAGAGTCATTTGCAACAAACTAGTCAAACGTCGTTGTTGTTTGGAAAAGGGTTAAGAACAGGGATCTGAGAGTATGTACATAGCTTAATTTCATATTTCTCTCGGTCTTAGCCCTTTGCTGTAGGTAGTCAAGTACCTCAAACAGACAAAAACATTTTAAATTTTCTGAAATATTGACCGGCCGAAAAAAAATCATGTACTCCAGTATCATGAAGTTTGAACAATAGCAGGTTTTCATGCTAAATGTATTTGAGAGTAATTATTGCCACTAAAAGAGGAAAAGTCCGTGTATTTTGTTTCATTGACTTCTATAATCAAATTGATGTAAGTAGGAGAATCTGCTCATACATGACAAATTACATGCGCATATAAGAATATATTTGTAGCTGTACTTAGGTACTGAAATACACTATGATATCTATACCTCGAACTTCTTATTGTTGAATTCCTCTACATGTCGAAGTAAATGACCCGAATCATTTGTTCTATACTTTTATGTCTTCATATTTCAAACATGTACATGTATACGTCGAACTCTCTCAATGTCAAACATTTTGCAAGCTTGTAGAGTCCTCTCGATTGCCAAACAAAAAAACACAATGAATGTTTAATTAACACAATTAATGAAAATATCTTGATTTTCTGGATTTTTCAAGTTAATGACAACTCTATAGACCGCTGTAGTAGTCGTCGTTTCAAATAATGTTGACAAATAGAAGGCTTAATCATTATGATCAGTGAATAATTCATGGGATGAAGTGGTTTGAATGCTAATGAATTAATTAATGTAGTTTTCTACGAATATAAATTGCTCTTTTGGTAATTGGATATATTTGTTAATTGCTCCCTAATTGTCTAAATGAGGATTTAGCTGATAAAACTCAGAGGAGTTTTGTTATCATTTATCGGAAAAAAAGCTTGTGTTATGTGACAGCATAAAACTCTTATTTGCAAGAACAAATGAAATCAACACATTCTTTCTAAGGACAATGCGGTTGCATGATTCTGACAACTATATTTTTCCCGTATACCCCCTGTACACATTATTTAGGGCCCTGTTTTACCCAGTGGTTAAGGTGGTATATCTGTTACCCGAGCTCACAGCTTCGAGCCCAACCGGGGCCGCTATTGAAAGTGCGTTTGGCAAGACAGCTCAGAGCCGGAGCCTAGAACGGGTGAACCACCGGAAAGCCAGAATATATCTGAAAAGTACTGACATAACAAAACTGTCATCGTGGCCTAGTGGTTAAGGCGTCCACCGTCGGTACGGGGAGGTCGAAGGTTCGAGCCCCACGGCAGGCGTTTGTCCTGAAAATATTTCCCGTGGGATTTTTTCTGCAATGGCCGGTTCATGTGCCATGAGCTAGTTAAATTTAATGGTTACCTACTTATATCCGCTTGGCGTCTGGCATAGTGATAGAAATTGGGAGATACTTGCTATATTCTGTGAGAAGTTTCTCATACGTCAAAGCTTGCTTGGCCTTTCAATAGGGGTGACACTATAATAAACAAAACCTCTTACAATTAACACAAAAGAAAAGAATATGCTGTGGAGACTGAGTTCACCTATTCCATTAAACACGTTCCTAATTAGTATGACTTAGTAGCAAAATAATGTGGTCCGGTACTATACCTAAATGCGTAACTGCTGATTGTTTTCACGACTTTACGGCTTAAAGGTCCTTGATTACAGAAGAGAGAATTTGAAAGTCAAAATGAAAATTCGTTGAAACAGTACAGTTTTTGTATTGTTGTTTAATATTCAATTAAAAATAGCTATTGGACGCACAATGAATTCAGAAAGCGTCAATTTATGTACGTAGGACTACAGTTATATTCGGTAGATCTCAAAAGCGATGTTTCGCTTTTACTTAGAGTATAATCTATTTCACTATATACACCCTTTTAAAGAATTAAAAACGACCCACTATTGCTTTCAATTACTTTCTTTAATTGCGAACCATCTAATAGTATAGCTCTTGTCCAGTTTTAAGGGAATTTATTTTCAATCTACAACTTTCTTCACACCTGTGAACAAGCACCTTTAATCTTAATTACATTTATTGCAATATTATCGTTATCAACCGTACCATTTTGACGTTTTATACGATTTATATTTCAAAATCCACTATACCTTATCGGCGAATAAGATCTCGAATCATCATATGATTGAGTTTGATGTCTCTTAACTATATCAAACTTTCAGTAACATAGGATATCCATTCCCTCAATATGATTTGTGAATGGTCCAAATTGAAAGCATCCACTGTCATTCTATTTTTATCATCTTAAAAAACACTAAATTTTGAGGAATTTGTTAGAAACCATTGCGACAAACAAGAGACAGTGGACAACATTGGCAGCTTTTCCGTTTCTATCACGATTATGTGGCCTATTTAGTGTTTAACCCTTTACCAAACGCCAAATTATCGACTGTTCCAAATTCAAAGAGTTTGCAGACGACATATCCAAATGTGATGAACTTGGAAACTAATCTACTGATACAGTAGAAAACAAAGTGGGAAAAGGAGAAATTGCTCGTTATGAGCAATTTCTCTTTTTCCCACAGTGTTTTCCACAGTCGTCTTCGACAAACTGGTCAAATGTCGTGATTGTTTGGTATTGGGTTAGATGACTGAATATGACCATACAAAGTAAATACATGTATCTAAAAAGCATAATGATACTGGTAAAATTGTCCATGATACTTCAATTTTGCTGCAGATGACTTTCAACGGCATTGTTGAAATCGAAGAAAATAAACATATTTAAAAAAGTGGCGCCTTATTAGAGCAAGTCATATGACTGATTACCAAACAACAGCTAAGGAATATTTCTATAACGCGATGGGCTGCTTATTAAATGTGCTGTTAAGGGGTGTGATTTTATGGGCGTGAAATTCTAAATACCTCTGATGAAATATTGATAGTTATAACCCATTTAACACCGTAACGGCAATGTCCTGGGTACCCAGGGAACTGTTTTACGAAACAACCCAAGGAAAAATTTCGTAAGTCAAAACTGATAAACATGACTAGAATCTTAAATAAAAGTACAATATTGGAATGTGACACTTCATTTGAAGCGTCTCGGAGAGGCAATTCCAATGATGTGTTACTTTGCAAAATTGCTTACCATAATATTTGAATTAGAGGGAATGTTGTTTTGGAGTTTCTCAATTTTTTAGCATAGAATGTTTAGTGAAATGGTACCCCCGAGCTTTCCCAACAAAGGTTCGTAAGATATACCTCCTCATTTGAGTAAATATAGGGAGGAAAAAAGTAACCCAGACAACCATTAACTTAGACATGACTGCAGCATGAGTCCTACCTGGGAAAGATTTGTCATACTTTTAGACGTGTGTCTATTTTTCCATTCACTATATAAAGCTGTCTTTGCAATTTAAGGGTAGTGATAATCTTGTAAACATTGACGTAAAGTTACATGTCTGTGAGAGACAGGCCCTTGATGTGTTCAAAAGTTCAAGGCATAACGCACAAATTTATCAATCATGACATCGTTCTACTTTATAAATGTTCAATAAGGTTGATATATAACGGAATGATAAATAAACCGTTGTGGTAAAAGAAAATCTTTTGTAATCGACATTTTCTTTTTGTTCCCTTTGATAATTGTATTCAAGTCATCGGTTTATATAAACGAAACCTTAGATAAGTTAAAAAATAGAGGAACGCTCTTTACTACTTGTAAAACAGACTTGACTTCCAATTGACAAAATAATACTCGAATAGTTCCATAGATATTGGCTTTAACGCTCTTCACTGTGTGTGAATCAAACTCGACTTTCAACTGAAACAAATAATAACCGAATCGTTCCTTATATATTAGCTATAAAGTTGTCTCAAAAATGGTAAGAACTGTGTAAGTCTATAGCGTTGTCAACGAATTCCGCACAGGACGTTCACCATGAGAATATTTCAATTAAGCGGATTCAAAGTTTAGTGGGAACCTACGTATAATGAGGTTGAAATATGACAAAAATGCAGTTATTCTTTTAGGAATTTCGCGCTCATAAAGATAATGCTGGAGATAACAAACATAAACCCTGTCTGTGAAAAACGAACGACTCTGATGGAATTATATCCAATGATCTAGAGAACAGGCACATGAGAGTCTTTTGCTCCCAGTATTTTAAATTATGTTAACCGAATCTTATTATGTTGTTGCTTATAAGCTTTGTCCTGTCGAGACGCTGCTAATAAGTGCCATCAATTTGCGTTGTAGAGAAGCAGTGAAGTAATTAACCAGTAGAGTACACCTCTTGTCTAAAACTTGAATACTTGTGAATTTATCTGCATGCATAACCGATCTCATATTTAAATATACCAGTGTCCCAAAACGGATTTGACGATCTACCCTATGAAAGTAAGTTTTGTACAATGACTTAAAATTTCCATTTATTCATTTCCTTTCCTTCTGCTCCTTTCACACAGTCTGATTAAGCACACTAAAATGGTTAAACAGTTTTGAATTAGGACTTTCAATATTTCAAAGTACCACTTCTTAGGCTACAACTATCTGAACGTGTGTTCATAAAGGGCCAAATCACTCTGTTTATGAACAGGTTGTCTTAATATCTCAATACCGTACAGTTTGTGCCAAAAACCAGCGTAATTATCAGATGTTAGGCAATTCTGTCAGAAATGCTTCAGTGAGTAGATAAAAAGAATTTAGACAGTGCGTCGGGAAATTCACATACCTTAATAAAGGTGGGTGAATGCCTAAATGTGCAAGAGCCGTGTTTATATCATTCTATAATAGGATGATTATTTGCAAATCATTAAATATATTTCATCATTGTCTGTATTAGCCAATCCACGTAAGAGAGTCAGATTTAACGACGTGTTAATAAATTCGGCTAGATACACCAATAATCCTCATATTAGAAAGACATGCTTTATATATTTGTGAATAATATATTCCTTAGAATATAGAAACACTCTCACATCAAATGTAATGTCTTAATTTAGTGAAAAAGAGCTTGCGATTGGGAACCACATGTCAAAGGGACAGAACATATTCATAAAGATATTGTAGTTTATTGCATAAAAAATCATAATCGTTAGGAAGCAGTGCATTTGTTCTTAAACGACGGTGACTGAATAAATTCTACATACATGTATCACCTGTATAGGTGAAATATTGGAAAGATGCATTCAACACTTATTTTTGAGTAGACGTTTGTAAACCATTGTTACATTAGAAACATATTCTTCATGAGAGTGGTTCTTTTCCAGGTTTTAAAGATGACTTCTAAATCGGAAACGTAACCTTTTCAATAACTCACATTTTCATCAATTTAGATACACAACTTGATCCCAATAAACGGATCAAAGACAGACAATAACCGAGCAATTCAAACAAATTACAAGTTTTCTAGTTGGTGTTTGTTTTGAACATTAGGACAACTATTGATACTTTTCGTGTGATTTATTCCTCCAAAAGTTGTGAAACTCAAATACGTGTACTGCCTTTACCGAATAAACGATTGGCATTAAAGATTATTGCCTCCTTTTCACGTTTGTGCAAAGGGTATAATTACAAAACATACATACATAATACATACTATTTTATTGCATTATAAAAATAACATGTTATATAGCAATTTTAACAAACATTTTAACAAAGACATGGATTTACAGAATACTCACCGATATGTACAAGACATGAACGGAACATCGAATATCTAAGGACCGACCATGAGTCACTTAGAGCAATGGGTAAATTAGCTTACACCGAAACATGCCATCAAAACATGACAAGCACGTACAAGGATGAGTGCCTGTCCGAGAGCTCTTGTTACCCCATAAGCCTACAGACACAAATAATGCAAGAGGGTGGAAGTATGTTAGTTTCGGGTACCCGATGACTCTCATGTCACTATTCAAGGAGTTATAGTCTATCATTTGGTACTTGCCAATCGATAAAAGAAATGAGGCAAGTCAATAATTGAATATGTATATTTCTTTTTCATCTAAATAGTCGTTGTTAGTGTTCGATTGAATTGTTATATTTGTTTCCTTTTGTGTAGCTCTGAAACAGTAAGAAAAAGTAAATTAAACCCACGTATATGTAGAGAGGCAAACATACATACTTACTACTCACTTTGTCAAGGGCTTTTACGATCGACTATTGGAATATTCAAATTGGGGTTGACCGAAATGGTAACTGTATTATCCGTTATTGAATATCCATACTGGCCTCAGCCGACACTATTAAAGTATTAATGAAACATTAAAACTCGTATAATCGAACAGGGTATGATGGAATGATTACTAGACTCTTTAAGCATGAATATTCGAACATGGCGTGACCTACTCGATAACCGAACAGACCGAACCTGAATACTTAACACAACTCGCTTACTGGACTAATCGAATATATTTGCTCGACCTGGGCAAAACAATAACTTAAAATTTCGGATTTGGAAACTTAAACTGGGCATAGCCGATTTGATAACTGAACTATTCGAACTTGAATACTCGAACATAAGTTTAACCGACCCCAATACTAGAATATTCACACTTTGCACATCCAGTATGAATACTAGACTATTCGAACTTAAACACCCGTTGCATACTTTAGCCTATTACTAAACAATAACGAGATTGACCAGTTTGTTGCAGACGACTTTGGAAAACACAGTGGGAAAAGGAGGAATTGGTCTTAAAGAGCAATTTTTCCGTTTCCAACAATGTTTTCTGCCCTATCAGAAGATTAGTTTTCAATTTCATCACATTTTGAAATGTCTTCTTCAAACTCTTTCAATATGGGACAGTTGAAAATGTGCGTTTTGTGAAGGGTTAACTCAGAGTAACCGTTACGAATATAGCCTGGAGACCTGGCCCATGCATACCCTAGTTCGGGGTATACGAACGGGCCAGGCCACAGGCTATTTCGAAGCGTGAACGATTCGATCTAGATTCGAAGTATACGTCAAACTGCCAAACTTCAGGTCTGTATGGACTGGGGGTCAACATTTGCATTACAATCCCAGATGGATGCGTTTTCCTATCGGCCTGTTTATCCAACGTACATAAACATACACCTGCGGCTGGAATGAACAAATTCTAAATATTTTGACATTTCCCAGGTACTGGCATTATAGCCGAAGCGTTTCATACTAAATAACCCTTTTCTTATTGATAATGATTCGGCCTTAATGTTATTAGGATAGAATAAGTAATAGTGGAGTACTATTTAGGACGTATGACCGCTCCCGACGTGTTTTCTGCACATTTCACCACCGATTATGACTGCATTATATAAATCTGCGTATCAAAATCGGATATGTTATCTTTCATTCTTCGTGACTACCGCCTCCTGTTTTTCGCTTTCTTTGTGAGCTTATACCCAAACGAAACAGAGAACGAACCTAAATTCATAACCCTCTACCAAACGCCAAACTTTCGACTGTCCCAAATTGAAAACGGTTAGTAGACGACATTTTAAAAAGTGATAACAATGTTTTCCATCGTCGTTTGCAGCAAACTGGTCAATGCCGTTATTGTTTGGTTAAGAGTTAAACAGAGTAAAGTACCGCCATTGCCATGTGATTTTTATCTGTCTCATTTATGTATACGACTTTCGTTCCAAAGTGTCGTCGTCAACTCATTTCGAGATGCAAAACCGTTTGCAGCAGACCACAAAAAATCAGTAATAAAAGTGTCAAACGTTATTCACATAAAAACTGCACCATCGATGGATACGCATTGCTATCCTTATCATAAAATGCGTGTTAGCTCTTGGTAAACGGTGCAAAACCACTGGATTTCTGTATATAAGTCGGGAAACTGCCTCTTGTGATAATCTAAACGCCACCACCGGACTTTTGAATCCACGTGGAAAGAGAGGATTTGTTTTTAAATCATGTATTCTAACCACTTGTCCATAGGGGCCCCAATACTGACCGTTGATGTGGGGCCGAATTTTATTGACCAATAGGAATAGACATATTTCATATTTGCAAAAATGCAAATAATGCACATACAAATAAAACTTCGCTAAGTTTTCTCTGATTTCCTTTGATTACTGTTACAATCCGCAGAAATGATATTCGAACGAATCCAATAACACCTTTCAATGGAATTAGTGGAATATTTTGTTAAAACTTATCAATAAAAATGAAATGGTCTCAATGATTCTCAATTTTACGTGTATCACACAATTATACTTCTCACATGTATATAGTAAAACAGGAATTTTGGACTTTTTTCTTACATTTTCTTACACAAAGTACATGAAAGGCTGAGTCTGTTATACGTTAGCTGTCAGTGGTTAAGCATCTAAATTGTTCGAATGAATGGCTTAATTATCCGCGGCACTTCCAAAGTAAGTGGATGTTTTTACGACCTGATGCTATCATACTCCGACATGGTCAGTTTAAGATATAACCGGCTAGATAAGTATATGAACACTTTACTTACAACGGCAATAAAAACGAACAGGTCCGCGGGAAAATATCCCAAATACATCCGCGTAAATTTTTCCGAAGAAACGTCATTTTTTTTGTGAATTAAGCGAGGAGACGGGTTGGATGGAGGTTTATGCGTTTACACGACTTAGACACTTGAAGACAGTGCCATTCCATTCAAAGCAAATGCATATAAACGTGTTTATTCGCTGTGTTCCAAGAAGAATGCCGCATCTATGAATGAACCAAATTCTCTGTACATACGATTGATGATTTGCTTTTATTTTCTCTTTTCTTTTTAACGACGCCATTTTACGTTGTTATCAACAGAATGCCAAATTATCGCAGCGATCAGTACACCTCCTCATGTTTCTTGCATCTCATCAATGGTGTTATTGGAAAGATTTTCCGCGTAGGGAAATATGTCCTTCCCGGAAACGATTTAGTCAACGGATCAGATACAAGAAGGTGGTATAAGCTCTCTGCAGACAAGATGCATTCTATCGCAGACGATTCTTTTAAAGAATTTGGACCGAACCCAAAGAGTTTAACCACTACATCTATCTGTATATATATTTATCTTAACACGTTTGCAGTTCACGAGTTCTATTATCTATAATAAATAGTATCAGTATTCTAAACTGTTAACACTTCCTCTTAATTTCACCGGCACACGCCCTCTAGAAACATGGGTACAGACATAGATCTAAAGCATTCGTATATAATTCTGTTTTACGGGTTTTCGGGATTTATTGGTTCAACCAAGAGCATTAATACTCGCCTACATTTAACACAGGGCACCTCTGTTACCAAGTGGTACGGTACAGAATGTGAAATTAAAATGCCCATCTTCGCGCGAGTTTAAATCTTGGAATCTCAAACCTTTCAATTTTAATGAATGCCGATGTCATGGCTGACTATCAGACACCATTTCGGGTTCTATCCATCAAACATTTATGTACAGTTAAGGTTGGGATCGTTTTCCATATATAGTCAGCCAGACATCATCGGCCATGGCAATATAACAGAAATACTCTTGATTCGACAAACGCATTTTACAAAAGATAAACGACTCAGACAGTCGTCTTCTGAATGCTAACTGATCGAGATAGTAAGTTTTGTTCATTCCAAAAGGCCTAGCGTAGGCAACAACATAACAATTTCGTTATCCATTCTTTATTGTAAGTAATATAACAAAGCTCTTTCCTCATGTTTGACTTTGTTACAAGCCTTAACCGAGCTCATCAGCACATGCCTACGATATACTAGTTTCAGTGATGATCTATTTGTGCCAATACATAGGAACTATCATGGTGATGTAATTGCTTCTCAGACGTTATTCCTCCTTTTGTTGCAATTGTTTCGTAATATATTCTACTTGATATAATGTCAAATCAATGAATAAAGACAAGCACATCCTTGTGTAACAAAGTAAAATAAAAAAAATAAGGAACAAAGAATCATGGACAAAGATTCTGTCTTGTAGAAACTATTGAATAAAATATATTGGTTTTAGTTTGTAATGCAACTTATATTTTCTTTGTTACATATCCTAATACACGTATTTCTTTGCAGGATGAACGCTTGCCATAGGTTACAGCCGCCACAAACGGACTATATCAAGTGTGTGGTGGTCGGTGATGGAGCGGTCGGCAAGACGTGCATGCTCGTCAGTTACGCCACGAACAAGTTCCCATCCGAATACGTTCCTACAGTGTTTGATAACTACGCGGGTAAGTTATTGTCTATGGAACTATTTTACCATGTTACCAACGTCTACCTACGCCACCAACAAGGTCCCATCCGAGTACGTTCCTACAGTGTTTGATAATTATGCGGGTAAGTTAATGTCTATCGAACTATTTTACCATGTTACCAACGTCTACCTACGCCACCAACAAGTTCCCATCCGAGTACGTTCCTACAGTGTTTGATAACTACGCGGGTAAGTTATTGTCTATCGAACTATTTTACCATGTTACCAACGTCTACCTACACCACCAACAAGGTCCCATCCGAGTACGTTCCTACAGTGTTTGATAATTATGCGGGTAAGTTAATGTCTATCGAACTATTTTACCATGTTACCAACGTCTACCTAGGCCACCAACAAGTTCCCATCCGAATACGTTCCTACAGTGTTTGATAACTACGCGGGTAAGTTATTGTCTATCGAACTATTTTACCATGTTACCAACGTCTACCTACACCACCAACAAGGTCCCATCCGAGTACGTTCCTACAGTGTTTGATAATTATGCGGGTAAGTTAATGTCTATCGAACTATTTTACCATGTTACCAACGTCTACCTACGCCACCAACAAGTTCCCATCCGAATACGTTCCTACAGTGTTTGATAACTACGCGGGTAAGTTATTGTCTATCGAACTATTTTACCATGTTACCAACGTCTACCTACACCACCAATAAGGTCCCATCCGAGTACGTTCCTACAGTGTTTGATAACTACGCGGGTTAGTTAATGTCTATCAAACTATTTTACCATGTTACCAACGTCTACCTACGCCACCAACAAGTTCCCATCCGAATACGTTCCTACAGTGTTTAATAACTACGCGGGTAAGTTATTGTCTATCGAACTATTTTACCATGTTACCAACGTCTACCTACACCACCAACAAGGTCCCATCCGAATACGTTCCTACAGTGTTTGTTAACTACGCGGGTAAGTTAATGTTTATCGAACTATTTTACCATGTTACCAACGTCTACCTACGCCACCAACAAGTTCCCATCCGAATACGTTCCTACAGTGTTTGATAACTACGCGGGTAAGTTATTGTCTATGGAACTATTTTACCATGTTACCAACGTCTACCTACGCCACCAACAAGGTCCCATCCGAGTACGTTCCTACAGTGTTTGATAACTACGCGGGTAAGTTATTGTCTATCGAACTATTTTACCATGTTACCAACGTCTACCTACACCACCAACAAGGTCCCATCCGAGTACGTTCCTACAGTGTTTGATAACTATGCGGGTAAGTTATTGTCTATCGAACTATTTCACCATGTTATCAACGTCTACCTACACCACCAACAAGGTCCCATCCGAGTACGTTCCTACAGTGTTTGATAATTATGCGGGTAAGTTATTGTCTATCGAACTATTTTACCATGTTACCAACGTCTACCTACGCCACCACCAAGGTCCCATCCGAGTACGTTCCTACAGTGTTTGATAATTATGCGGGTAAGTTCTTCCTATTAATGTACAGCACTCATTTATGAGTCTTATAGTATATGTTCCCGGGATGACCTACCAGTGCAAGGCTAGGGAATGTGTCTTGCCAAAGGACACTCCATGGTTAAATCGATTGCCACCTTCAGGGATCGGACCCGGGTCGACCGGTCTCTAGTCCTCGAGGGTCTATCGAACTATTTCACCATATTACCCCGTCCCAATATACCTTCGCGACAAAAAAGTTCCCGTCCGATACAATCCTACAGACTTTTATAACTACGCGGGTAAGTTGTTGTCTATCGAACTATTTTACCACATTACCCACATACACATGTATACCTACGCCTACTACTATACCTACTACAAACAAATTCCCATCAAAGTACGTTTCTACAGCCTTTGATAACCTACGCGAGTAAGTTGTCAAACTAATTTACCGCCCTACCCAAATATACATACGCCACAATAAAAAATCCCGTCCAAAGACGTTCCTACAGTCTACGCGGGTAAGTTATTTGTCTTTCGAACTTTATCGACACTTTACCCACATATACCTACGCCACAAACAAGTTCCAATCCGAATACGTTCTTACAGTATTTGATAACTACGCCGGTATGTTATCATCTGTCCTACATTTCACACATGTATATACCTACGCCACAATAAAGGTCTCATCCATCTGCGTGCCTTCAGTCAGTCACTGATAAATACATTGTACTCAGATGAGTAGTTCTCTTGCTATTTTACAAAATTACCAACATATACCTAAACTATCAACAAGTTTCAAGCCAAAGACGTGTCGCCAGTCTTTAATAACAATGCAAGTTGGTTTTCGTCTATCAAACTATGTTAGCACTTTGCCCTCATGAACCTACGCCAATTACAAGTTCTCCTCCGAATACATATCTACAGTCTTTGATAATGACACAGGTGAGCTGTTGTCCATTCATTTCGCAAACAATATACCCACATAGAAATATGCCATAATTAAGATCATGTCTAGATACATGCCTACAATCATTTTCAACTACGTGTGAGACCTGCTTTCAAACAAAATATCATAAATCTTTATCAATATATATGCATACGCCATCATTTATCACAGGTCTGAATGCATGCATACGCATGATAACTTTTGAGCTTTATCTAACAATCTGAACCTTATCACGTATGTACTCCTACGCTTGGATCAAAACCACATCAATATTTTATTTTTGTGTGTTGAACAATTGAACTTGAGACAGACGGGGGTGGGGGAAAGCATTTTCTAGTCTATTTTATTGTTTGCAACAACATTTAAAAACCATGTTTGCGTATGCTTTCAGCAAGTTATACCTACTGTGATCGATAATTATACAAGTGAGCTTCGACCTTCTTTGGTCTTTCACAACTCAATAGATACTTAAACCATTGTGGCTCAATGGTTCAAGAAGGTTTCGCTCGTTATGCTTAGATTACAAGAGCAAAGTTTTATGTCTGTATTTTAAGCCAGAGTCTGAAAACGAAAGATGTTTTGTCCGAACATATGGCGTCGTCCTATGATAATTAAAATAATTGTTTCATGACCTCTAACGGATGAATATTCCGCAAAATTAAGTGAAAAGTATTGCTATTTACTTCTAGAAAAGTGTTTGGAAAAACTCTAAACCAGCTCTAGCAGAATGGGATCTGAAGAAACTTACGAAAATCGTTTTCCTATGTCAGCATATTCAGTTTATGCAGTAAGCTGGCGCACTATTTGCTCTTTTTTTTATGAATATGAATGAAGATATAATAAATCAAGATTTGGTTAATATGTACTGGAAACATATTTATCGTCCTTCGTTGGCACTTGATAATTTGTCAGATTCAAGGTAAAACTTCAAATGCTTAGATATGCACGCAGTGTGCAAATTCGCGCTGTTAGCACAGTCGCTGTTTTCAAACTTCTGGAATGTTATCTCTCGATTTCGTTTCACAAAACTGGAATGAATTTTGGAAACGCCCATGGATCTATATCTCGTATTCAAAGCACGGAAGTCATTTCGTGAAGTGTTGATTGGATTGTGTCTAAGGGTTTTGATTTGTATTCCAATGTGAAAGACAAAGTTTGTCAAAAAGTGAATTGACATTGTATGAGCGACTGGGTGTGTGAGTAAACGAATAAGAAAGTGTTTATCTGAAAGAGCGAATGATTGAGGAAATAGAGAGGGTAGGTTAAGAGAGAGGAGAGAAAAAGAAAGAAGTAAAACCAGAGAGGGGCAATGAGACAAAGAGAGACAAACAGACAAAGAGAGACATACAGACAAAGAGAGACATACAAACAAAGAGAGACAAACATACAATATATAGACAGAGAGACAAAGAGACACATACAGACAAAAAAAAGGCAAACAGACAAAGAGAGACATGCAGACAAAAAGAGACATACAGACAAAGAGAGACACACAGACAAAGAGAGACATACAGATAAAGAGAGAAAAACAGACACAAAGAGACATACAAACAAAGAGAGACATACAAATAAAGAGAGACAAAAAGACAAAGAGATAGACAGATAGACAAAGATAGACATACAGACAAAGAGAGACAAACAGACAAAGAGAGACAGATAGACAAAGAGGGACATACAGATAAAGAGAGACAAACAGACACAGAGAGACATACAGACAAAGAGAGGCATACAGGGAAAGAGAGACAAACATACAAAGAGAGACATACAGATAAAGAGAGACATACAAATAAAGAGAGACAAACAGACACAGAGAGACAGAGACATACAGACAAAGAGAGACATACAGACAAAGAGGGACAAACAGACAAAGAGAGACATACAGATAAAGAGAGACAAACAGACACAGAGAGACATACAGACAAAGAGAGACATACAGACAAAGAAAGACAAACAGACAAAGAGAGACATACAGACAAAAAGAGACATACAGACAAAGAGAGACACACAGACAAAGAGAGACATACACATAAAGAGAGAAAAACAGACACAAAGAGACATACAAACAAAGAGAGACATACAGATAAAGAGAGACAAGACAAAGAGATAGACAGATAGACAAAGAGACAGACAGACAAAGAGAGACATATAGACAAAGAGGGCAGATAAAGAGAGACAAACAGACACAGAGAGACATACAGACAAAGAGAGGCATACAGGTAAAAGAGAGACAAACATACAAAGAGAGACATACAGATATACAGAGAGACATACAAATAAAGAGAGACAAACAGACACAGAGAGACAGAGACATACAGACAAAGAGAGACATACAGACAAAGAGGGACAAACAGACAAAGAGAGACATACAGATAAAGAGAGACATACAGACAAAGAGAGACATACAGACAAAGAGAGACAAACAGATAAAGAGAGACAAGCAGACAAAGAGAGACATACAGATAAAGAGAGACAGACAGACAAAGAGAGACAAACAGACAGAGAGAGAGGCAAACAGTCAAAGAGAGACAAACAGACAAAGAGATAGACAGAGAGATAGGCATACAGACAAAGAGAGACATACAGACAAAGAGAGACATACAGATAAAGAGAGACAAACAGACAAAGAGAGACACACAGATAAAGAGAGACATGCAGATAAAGAGAGACAAACAGACAAAGAGAGACAAACAAACAAAGAGATAGACAGAGAGATAGACATACAGATAGGCAGGCAAGTTGAGCAATTTCTCATTTTGTCACAATAGTTTCATCCATATAAATCTGCATAAATATACCACTTATCATAGTTTATAGTTGGTATCCGCTTTTGCTGTCAATCAGCGGTCATCTCATAACTCATTATCGGGTAATTGGCCGAAAGAGTAGAGCTAACTCACTAAGGAATACAATATGTCTGTTTTTGCGACGGCAGTTTCTGTTATATATAGCGAAGGGGTTCCGTCCCTATCGATAACGAACACAACATTGTAAACTGAAATACTGCTAATTCGATGTAAACCCCCATTTAAATATTCACAATTTAAACTTTTATCCTATCAGGTATGTCTATAAACTTTATTCATGCCGCATTCTCATTGAGTCACGGGGAGCATCCTGTAATAAAGTAAAGAATAATAACAAAACAGAACGCTGCAAAAAATAAAACCTCCCGGCATGGTTCCTTAATAAATAAAACACGGCATGTACGAAGACAGACGCTTTTTTATTTGTGTATGATGAAAGCTGAACCTTAAAGGCGCTTGTTCATAGATATGAGGAAATTTGGAAATTGAAAATTCATTTTTTTACCTGCACAACAGCTATTCTGTTTTATGTACGCATTGAAGAATAGTTATTTGAAGCATTGTTGTACACAGATTTTGACTGTAGTGTGATAGTTCTGCAACATTTTGGACGTAGACTGTAAAATTGCAAATGATATCTGTAGAGGTGTTAAGTGTTTTCCAGGAACTAAGTACAGAGTTTATCTAGGAACATTTTACATGTAACGGGGTAAAACCGTTAATAGCGCTGATTAGCCTATTACTCTATACATATTAATTACGTGCCTTCACTAAATGTGTCTCTACCTCTTCTGCCAACTACAGACACGTTTTAACTTATTTCATACTGAATGTACGGCAATTGTACAGCAGTGTGTGACAAAAGGAAGCATTTCACGTATTTGACACACTGCCTCTTCTTAACTGTGTACATCAGATGGCACGGAAAGGATAAGTACTACATATGAAACAAAGAAAAGACATTGAAAGAGCGCATAGCTGATTAGATTTAAGTTATATTTTAACTTATATATTTTTCGTATTATGTATTGATGTATTGGAAGTATATCTGACAATCATAGACAAATTGGAAAAGCTGAAATTAGAGTAGATCATATCCGAAGTTACCATACATTAAAATCTCTCCAAGGTCAACACAATATCTGTAATTAATCGGATCCCCACTCATTTAAACATCTATCGTTCTGAAGAGCTATATGAACGTAACGGCATCGTTTAATGTTTATTTATGTACCGTGGCAGGGTAAATCTTTAATTAGAGCACACTTGTTTTATCAGCATTTACGTTTTCTCTCTTCATAAACTGAAACCTTGGTTAAAACCAATCAAATCATTCCACAAGAGATAAGGTGCAGAACCTTTTTTAAAACCCTTTCTTCATCCAAAATAGCTCATTTTATAGATAATACAACAGAAACTGTTGTACGGAAGTTAACCCTTCGGGGAATAATCCATTCCTTAAATATATTATTTCGTAAATCTATTGTTTAAAATGACGATGTACTGTATTTGTATAAGTCAAATAAAATTATTCTGATTCTGATTCTTAAAAAGGTCATAACGCTATAAAGCCCCTTTCTCTTTTAACATATGCAAAATTGTGCTCATTTCCCAAATTGTATCAGCGAAAAAAGTCTTTTTCCTGTTATGGAAGTGTAGAGTGTAATAAGGTTCTAAAATGCTTCCCAAGTTGAATTGAAAACAAGGGTAAATAACAGGATAGATTACTCGTATATAGTTCTGTCTTTTCACAAAGCAATTTCAAAGAATGCGTAATGGCAAACTCTTAATCCAGTGAAGTGTAAAGCCAAGCGATATTTGATTTGATATGTTCGAAATCATTAACACATCATGATAGAAGAAAAGGATACCAAAATACATTAAACTTAAATACCAGTGAACTTAACTTTTACAAGTGCATTCCACTTTTGTTAGTTATTTTCCTATCTTGAGCGCGAAAAAAAAAAAGACCACCAATCGTCCTTTTCTCAGTTTACAACAGACACATAATTTGTTTCGGAAATACTTATTAAGCCGAATTCTGATTCAAACGTCAGCTTGCAATTAATCTGCCCGTACTTCTCAATCATATATCAAGGGTTTTCTACTGTTTTTGTCTCCGATGGGAACTGTGAGTGCATCTCTGCATCATAGATTTAATCACGCATACAGCAGATTGCCGTGAAGTGCCTGAAACTCTGGCAAAGCGCCGAGTCGCGACATACTGGGTCGACGTACATAAGGTTTTCATGTTGTTGATTCTCATTGCAACCTTTCATTAATCCACTTTTGGCGCAAGTACTGGTTGAGTATCTAGGAACGCGAGAGTGAATAACTTTTGTGTGTTTAAATATTAACTCCAAACAGTCACGCCTTGATTCATCAGAAGCAGTATACTTATGAAACCATCGAGACTTAAAGATGAATTACTCGTAACAATTCCCTTTTAGTCACGATGGTTTCTATGCAATATCTTAAAATATGTTTCCTTTCATTATTTTTGTGTGCCTTGTGTTGCCTTATTTAACGACCAAGTTTTGCTTTAGCTCTTTGAGACTGATTATAATCACACATTTATATCTATCCAACTCCCTCGGTCATATCAAGGATCGAACCAAGGTGTCATGTCGATCCAGAACAGTCAGATTGGCGCTATTACCTGTTACAAATCAATGAGATTTTCCAATCGAAATTGTTCACCTATCATTTATTTTTTATTTTATTTTTCAAATTTCCCTTCTTTTATTTCAAAATAAAACTTCATAATACATCGCTTTTGCAAAACTGCTGCAGATGATCAATATATCCAATTGTTTCAATGCTTTATAACGGGTTTTATATATATAAAAAACAATAATATGTTTTTCATATCATTTTCTTTTTCGTCTGCTGTTGCTTTCAATTTGGACCACTTACAAATTCCAATTAAGGGGAATGAATCATAACCCACTTTGAATAATTGAATTGTGTATCTTGTTAATTGGTTCAGCCATAGAGATATCTTCAGAGGAAATCGGACGTATTCCTTTTTTCATCTTTACCTTTCCTGTTTTATTAGGTGTTGGATAGACTTACATTTGTTTACCGCTTATTTAATCAGCTTCATCTTTGAAGACACCCATATTGCCCAAAACCATGATTCTACGAGGCAGAGCATCGTTGTTATCATTTGATGAACCCTTCTTTTCTCCCTCTCTGTCTAATTGTACATGCATACGATAAAATGTACATTTATCACCATGATCTATGTTGAACACCACCCGCCTCAAAGCTAGTTGGACTTGCGTCATCTCAAAGAAAAAAAAACACGCCTAGAAAAAACAACAACCTCGAAATCTCGAAACCAACCCACACACACTGGCAAATCAAACCGATCTAAAAGATACACATTATCTCATGAAAAAACTAACCTGGCTGTAAATTCTAGATACGTGTAGGAATATCTTCTCGATAATCAAGATGGGTATGATTTTGGTGCTTTCTCCTTCGGAGAGTTCCGGTGTTTTAACCCGTACCCTCGTCGGACATGTTGCCATTGGTCGAAATTGATTGCAACAGCAGAAGAAAATTAATTCAAGCAAAAAATGATCCCCTCATTCCGAAGATAACCATGGTGACATGAGAAAAAAATGCTTGTCATGGGCAATTTCATCTACTGTCACATATGTTTCTGTAGCATTATATCAAGAGCTCGAAATTAAAACGTGTGCAACATATCATACGAAAGAACGGGCTAACCACTGTTAGCATAAATCACAAGATTGTAGTTAATTATAGCTGAAAGTAGCATTTCTTTTTCTTCTCTTTCTCAATCAATAAATAATATTGAGATAAATGAAAAACTTTATGATAATTATTATTCCTTTATTGTTCACATAGATCTGCACAATTATGTATATTTTTTAACACGAGTGTATTTTTCGTATGTACTAAACGGTCATTTTAATGGAATAGATTAATATATTTATTTCAAGATATCTAAAAATCGGCCTACTACAATACATTCATTGAAATAGTGCGTATGAATGGTATTTACATTAACATTCTCATTTTCTTATCAGTTTAATTCTTTGTTGAAAAGTCAAATGCAACATACAGTAGTTCAAAGCTTTGAATATTGTGTCCGCCCAGTGATGTCATATCATGTTTGAGTAAACCAGTAGTTAATCATCAATACAAAACAGTAGCGAGAACAGAAAATATAAAATAATACATCTCAGTTCTTTCAATTCTCTAAGTTTGATAGGGTTGTATAACGCAAATCGAAGACGAGTGCGTATGTTTGGTGGAGGTAACATTGTACAGACCAATATGCCTGTCTTATTCGAAGAGTCTGTGGGGAGTCCGACTGCTAATTCAAGCGGTCACGAAATCAATTTCCTGGCTCTGCTAATATTCTTCTCGACAATGGATGAAATCAATGCGACATGAATTCGTCGTGTATCTAAAATGGACAACGTTGTACACGTGGTAATGCAGTCAGTGACTTAGAAAGAGTCATATACAGTATAGGTGAGGATGTACAAGGATCATGGATAAAAAAAAACATTATCACTTAATTATCATTGAAGACCACGTTAAACAGTTAAACTCAAAAATCGACCATCCTAACAACATATATATTGTTGAAGCCGGGGATAACCACAATCTGAAAAAGCTTGTAACAAGAGGTTCCTGAGTAGTCGGTCCCAGGTGCATTTAATTGAGTACGATTGAGTAATTGGTTAGATAAGTGGATTTATAGACAACAGGTAACATCTCAATGCATAAAAAGCGGTTAAGCTAGATATACGCTCCGGAAACCGCAAATTAGAAAAAAATACATCCATCGGAAATGCCAGGAAATGGCATCATATTAACGAAAAGGAATGTTTCAATTGGAACGGATAAAAAGTTGCACTTATTTCTTACGTTCGTCTAATAAACGTTCATTTAGAAAGACAGTTTAGGCTCCGCGCTTACAATGATGATATAAATCAAATGACACACCATTTGGTGAAGGACTTACTAAAGTGGTAGATGCGTTCAGGTAGAATAACCATAATCCGCAAATTTGAAACTCATTCTTTCGTCGGATTACTTCGGTCGTTCTTGGTGTACATCGGTCTTGGCTGGAACGGATCAAAGCAAATAGTTCCGGCACCGACTGATATATACCGAGATTGCCCGAAGTAATCAGACGAAAGAATTATATGTAGTTTCAAAATGGCGGGTTATTGGTATTTTATCGTAATCCCATTAATACAGTTAGATTAATTCGAGTTGTCTCTTAAATATTGAGCGTTATCTTACATGATGGTTATTCCGTGTGGTATTGTTAACAATCGGAATGGCTTTGTGCGGTTTTCTCTATGATTGATACGCTCTTTGCATCACAGAAGCGTTTCAATTCTTCAATGGTTATAGAGAAAGATGCAGTATTACCTCCATTTCTTGTTACTTAATGCATTGTTGAGGCATCCGGCTAGAATCATTAACCTTTCGGGAGATGAACTCTCCTGCGAAACATTAGCCGAAAAAAAAGGAAGTCAAACCTGATTAAAGGTCTTGAACATTTGGTATCGGATGCTCCTCTGTACTCTGGTAGTTCGTTTGATCATTTGGATGTTTTCGTCTGGTGAACTAAAAACCCTAACATTTGGTAAAAAATGCTCCTCTGTACTCTGGTAATTCGTTTGATCATTTGGATGTTTCCGTCTGGTGAACTAAAAACCTTAACATTTGGTAGAAAATGCTCCTCTGTACTCCGGTAATCATTTGGATGTTTCCGTCTGGTGAACTAAAAACCTTAACATTTGGTAAAAAATCCGTCTGTACTCTGGTAGTTCGTTTGGTATGTTTCGTTTGATCATTTGGTATAAAATGTGTACTCTGGTAATTCGTTTGATCTCCGTCTAGTAAACTAAAAACCTTAACATTTGTAAAAATACTCCTCTGTACTCTGGTAATTCGTTTGATCAATGTTCCGTCTAGTAAACTAAAAACCTTAATATTTGGTAAAAATACTCCTCTGTACTCTGGTAATTCGTTTGATCATTTGGATGTTCCGTCTCGTGAACTAAAAATCTCAACATTTGGTATAAAATGCTCCTCTGTACTCTGGTAATTCGTTTGATCATTTGGATGTTCCGTCTAGTAAACTAAAAACCTTAACATTTGGTAAAAATACTCCTCTGTACTCTGGTAATTCGTTTGATCATTTGGATGTTCCGTCTAGTAAACTAAAAACCTTAATATTTGGTAAAAATACTCCTCTGTACTCTGGTAATTCGTTTGATCATTTGGATGTTCCGTCCAAACTAAAAACCTTAATATTTGGTAAAAATACTCCTCTGTACTCTGGTAATTCGTTTGATCATTTGGATGTTCCGTCCAAACTAAAAACCTTAATATTTGGTAAAAATACTCCTCTGTACTCTGGTAATTCGTTTGATCATTTGGATGTTCCGTCTCGTGAACTAAAAACCTTAACATTTGGTAAAAAATGCTCTTCTGTACTCTGGTAATTCGTTTGATCATTTGGATGTTTTCGTCTGGTGAACTAAAAACCTTAACATTAAGTAAATGCTACCCTGTACTCTGGTAATTCGTTTGGTCATTTGGATGTTCCGTCTGGTGAACTAAAAACCTTAACATTTGGTAAAAAATGCTCCTCTGTACTCTGGTAATTCGTTTGGTCATTTGGATGTTTCCGGTAAAAAATTGGATGTTCCGTCCAAACTAAAAACCTTAATATTTGGTAAAAATACTCCTCTGTACTCTGGTAATTCGTTTGATCATTTGGATGTTCCGTCTCGTGAACTAAAAACCTTAACATTTGGTAAAAAATGCTCTTCTGTACTCTGGTAATTCGTTTGATCATTTGGATATTTTCGTCTGGTGAACTAAAAACCTTAATATTAAGTAAATGCTCCCCTGTACTCTGGTAATTCGTTTGGTCATTTGGATGTTCCGTCTGGTGAACTAAAAACCTTAACGTTTGGTAAAAATGCTCCTCTGTACTCTGGTAATTCGTTTGATCATTTGGATGTTCCGTCTGGTGAACTAAAAACCTTAACATTTGGTAAAAAATGCTCCTCTGTACTCTGGTAATTCGTTTGGTCATTTGGATGTTTCCGGTAAAAAATGCTCCTCTGTACTCTGGTAATTCGTTTGGTCATTTGGATGTTTCCGTCTGGTGAACTAAAAACATTTACTTTTGGTAAAAAATGCTCCTCTGTACTCTGGTAATTCGTTTGGTTATTTGACCGGTTCCGTCAGGTCTTTACTATGGTGAACTAAGCACCTTTAACATTTGGTGACATATCTCTCTATGTACTACGGTTATTCGTTTGGTGGTTTTGACGTTTACGTATTGTCTGCACTATGATTAAACAAGCACCTTGAACATTTGGTTACGGGTGCTTCTCAGCTCTATAGCAATTCGTTTGTTCATTTAGATGTTTACGTATGGTCTGCACTATGGTTAACCAAACAACTTGAACATTTGGTAACGGACATGTCTCTTTGCACTATGGTAAATCGCTTGGTCATTTAAATGTTTACGTCTGGTCTGCACTATGGTGAACAATCACATTCAATATTTTGTAACGGATATTATTCTCCAGAATGGTAAGCAAACACATTGATCATTTAGTAACGGACACCCATTCAGACATTTGGATGTTTTTTATTTGGTATGGAACGGACCAGAAGCAGCAGGTGGAGCAACCTTTTATACATGTAATACATCTGACAGCCTATATTAGGTTACGAAGGATGGTTTGTTTTTACTATGTGTGTTGGTGAATCAATGAACTTTGCTCTTATGAATAGGCAGTGACTGACTACCGCTATTTTCATTGTATATGGAACTGAAGTAATTGATATTTCATGCTATGTTCCCCTCGTTTATCATTACATGTATTTTGAATTTATTAGTGATTTCCATCCACAAACATTTTTACAATGAGAAATCACACTTTATAAATACGTTCTCCGTTTGACACTCTGGCTTCTCAATTCTTCCGCTGTGCATGCGTCAGGATGGTTTATTGTTACATGTATACATAAAGACGTAATGGATGGCTTTTTCCATAACAATATAGTATGTTCACGTTAATTGGTAAGAGGAAGATGTATCGGGGAAATACATTGAACTGTTTCTTTAATTCCTTTTACCTTTGGTGATTTACACCCAACAGAGAACGAAATTGGACAAATTGTAAACACAATTCATTGGAAGAAATAAATGAATAGCAATTATTTTCTTACACATGTAAAAGTAGTAAGAGGTAAAGATAGTTGCTCCTAATTGGCAATTTATTCTTTCATCACAACGGGTTCTACTCAATATCACATATGTCCCCTTTTCGTACTGTAGTAAAGAGTCCAATGCAGCATTTGTGGCAAGGTAAGGTAGAACAAAGAAAAAGGATTAAGCAAAGTGATAAAGTGAATGGGGGATTTAAAAATGAAATCGCCGATTGCAATCAAAAGGTCTAATCTCCGTCGAGTTAATGCAGGAAATCTTGTCATTTTCTCTTCCGATGACTGCTTGGAGGATTCTAAACTAGTATTTGCGCCGATTTGTTGGCTAGTCACGGCATTTTCACCTCGCTGCTAACGGCGATCCAACCCAGGACCCTCGGTACCAGAGGGCGCCACTATACCTACAATGTACCTTAGACGAATGTTGTTAAATTTAACGACCCTTGAAGCTAACTTGCTTTTCTCATCTATTTTACTGAGTCTATTCTTAAACAATACCAAACTATACTCTACGAGCCCAGCTACACCACAACAAGTTTAGTACTTCATGATTCCAGACATTTCGTCGCAATGGTGGCTTGGAATAAGAATTGCTTTCAGCAAAACAGACGGCAAAGATATGCGAAATTAACCACATACTCGGAATGTCTACCAGAATAAATCCAGCTGAAAACGCTCTAGAGAGACACAGTATGTTCGTCCAGGTGAAGACTTCCAGCAAGATTATCATTTACGGGTGGGTTGTAGATTAAATTCGTACAACTTTGAGTTCTGTTTATTTTCCTATGTCTTCCTAAATCTACTTGAAAGCCGCTCAATCCTGAGTAATAATTCAGTAACGATAACGACTTAACCCTTTACCAAACTCCAAATTTTCGACTGTCCCGAATAGAAACAATATGCAGACGACATTTCAAAATGTGATGAAATTGTAAAATAATCTTCTGATAAGGCAGAAAACATTGTGGGAAAAGGAGAAATTGCTCTCAATGAACAATTTCTCATTTTGTTCACAAAGTTTTCGTGAGTCGTCTGCAAAAAAATGGTTAAATGTCGTTATTGTAAGGTAATGGCTTAACTCATTATCTCGTATAACACCAAATGGTCACAGCTGGTGCACTAGCGGCTCAAGAAAAGGTGTTAACATGTCAGAACAGAGTAGACTTTCCTTTTTTTGACATGTACAAGTAACATCATCTGCAATACACCTACAGTGAAAATTAGTTTCAACAGAAAAACATAACTGATTGTTTCAGATAGTTATTATTTATTTTGTCTTAAAAAGTTCGGTAAACAAATAGATTTTACACGTAACTATTCAAAAACGGACTTATTATATCATTATATTACACACTTTACATTCTTTGATATATGGACATAACTTAATATTTTTTAAAAAGAACGTAAATGTATAAACTATAGGTATTAGAACGTTTCCTTTGCATTTTTATGCTTGTAAAAAGATGGACACGTACATATAAATTGATACTCGTCTTCGACATCAGTCCAGTGATAAAACAAACACATTCTTTCGCTCAGTTGTATCCTACTTCTGTAATATCTATCTAGATTGTTGTTTACGATAGGTATGATGTAATTCCACCAACACTTTCAACCAAAATATATTTTATAAATCTGATTAAACATATTATCGTGGCTGCAGAAACAAATATAGCATGTTGCATGTAGCATTTGCAGCTATTCTTTTTCGATATCCTTCGGACCAATGCATACTCATGGCATATCCAAAGAATCTGTACATCAAACTCTCTCTTTCTCTCTCTTTATACGTCGAACTTTTTCGAGAGAACTCTATATTAACTTCGAGGTAAAGAGATTCTACAGTAGCTGAATTGATCCGAGACGCCTGCCGTGGTGGTGCGTCGATAAGTATCTGTTCGAAAAGTTCTTCCTGCGTATGAGCCCCAACTGAAGGCACTGGTACCAGTAACAGAAATGTGTATTGTACTTTATGTTTTTAAAGTAAGTACTATTGACATTTTCTTTTTTGTTACTGGTACCTGCGACTGAAGGTAATTGCTTTCATTACAAAATATCGTTCGATTAACTACTATTGATGTTCTTCCTTAACGCTTGAAACCACAACGAGTATGATACAATCAGGTTAGTTAAAAATATAGATGACGTCGATAAATCTGTTAACTTGTTGAAAACGTGATCAATGACAACCAAATAAATAAAGTCTGTTGCGGAGCTATTAACCCTGTAGAGTACTGGGTAAAATTTTCTACAAATATACTTTTGTGTTGTCTTCTTTCCTAAACCTCAAATGTCTGCTTAATTTGATGAGGAAAGGTACACAGAGTAGCAAACAGGCTCGATCACAGGCCACCCGCCAATTTACTTAGCGGCTGGCCTGTGATCTAACCTGTTTGCATAAGCATGAAGTCGGTTCCAGCACTATAAGGGTTAAGACAATGTTTACGTGTTTATTTTCAGTGAGCCTGTCTGTGTGTAACAAGCCGCTTATTCTGGGACTCTTCGACACTGCTGGTCAGGTACGTAAACAACCAATTACAGGTCTACATTATTCGCTTTTACTGTGCCTTGATAGAGCCAACTTTTAATTTACCATATAGAAATGTGTGGCTATAAAACACACAACAAATCAAAGACAACTATTGAGTAAGAAAATTATTACATCGCTTTCAGCGTTGAAAGAATAGCATTGTTACAGAAGAATAGATTATATCTAAATGTATTCGTCACACTGTTTTTTAGGATGTCTGAGACAGATGTTTTTAAGTGATGGATTAGGGGGTTTACCAATCGAATTGAGCTTTTGGTCTGTAAGAGAAAAATAAACAAACATCTTTTCATACGAGAGTATTTCAAAGCAGAAAAGAAGGCTCCGATACGAGGTTCCTGCATGGCTCGCGTCTCTTTTCAAAGGTTATTTTTCCTATTCATTTCGCAATGCCCAAAAATGATCACTCGATACATGGTATCTTAAACATGCTTGTTCAAAGATGAGACAATTTGAAAGTTGAAATATTATTTTGCGGAAACAACAAATTTTGTATTGTTGTATAAAGCACACCTGAACGTATTAATTGAACACATTATTAATTCAGGAACCCCAAATACATCAAAGTACGAACAGTCCATATGCGGTAATATCAAAACCGTTGCAACGCTTTTGGGGCTAAATATGTATCACTTCACTGTATGCAGGCATTAAAAACGTATACATTAACCATTTTTGCTTCTTCAGTGCATATCATACAACAGTAGAGTTTTTACAAAGTTTGAATAAATATATTCTAAATTTCTTTCGTGACATCTGTGAACAAGTAGCTTTAAAATTTGGCTTACGATGTGCTATGTCAATGACACAACTTCGTGTGATAGTCAGAAATCAGCCCGGGCATGCTGCGCAATCCGATTTGCCCATACAAATCGCTGCATGTTTTTTCAGCCCATTCCAGATCATCATGTAGAACCGGTTCATGTATAATCATGTATACTCTGCCTACTTAATAGGCCCAGACTTTATGGGAGTACGTGAGGGTTTTGACATTTCCAGAGACCGCAGAAAACATATGCGTATCTAAGTGTTATCTTTTTTATGTACAGTGCTAATACCCCGTAACGAAACGTTCTTGCCCGCGTAACAAGGGGAATTTTTCAACAGGCTAGTTTAAATTCATTTAACCATTATTTCTCTGCCGAGTGTTAGACTTAACGCCGTTATAAAGCATGGTTTATCATGTGTCACCAGAACCGGAAAGTTGATAGTCAACTCATGCGAGGTATACAATATGGCTACCATTGTTAAAAATAGTTGAAAATTGCAAGAATACCTGTGGCGCGGCCATTTGGTTGGACATAACATCGTAAACATTAGTCACGTAATTCCCCCGCCTGTTAATGGAGAAGTACGAACTAAGGCTGAATCTTTTTGTGGAAGGCATTGTAAAGGGGCCAAAATGACTACCCTTTTATAGAACAAAGTAGGGGTGCCAAACAGTGAGCTATCACCACGTGCATTACATCATGTACTAAACGATTTAACAGAATGAAACCTCTCGTGCAGTTTCCAACAAATTAAACATTCCTGCATCTAATAAACCAAGCAAACTTGAAGTTTACAGTTCCTAAAAGATGAATAACGTATCATATTTCAAAGACAGCTATTACATGTAGGCCCTAGTCCCGTTAATTCGAAGCACGTGTGGAAGCTTTGTACAGGCCTGCCAATAAAATAGACTCACCTTTCACAGACATTGCGCCGTTATAGAGCATGGTTTATAATATCCCAGCATAACGGGAAAGTTAATGGTCAACTCATGCGGGATACAAAATATGGCTACCATTGGCAAAAGTAGATGAAAAAAGGAAAAATACCTGTGGCGAAGCCCTTGTGCACAGTCCCCAAACAATAGAGACAGCAGGGCATGGTCATTTTGATTTTTTTCCCTTGAACTTTTCCTTTTACCACCCTCTATATTCACTTACCGAAATACAGAGGTCAGAGTATTTTACAATGAAACCTAAAGCCATCTTCTTTTAAGCGACCGTAGAAAAAAAAAGATATAGACTCATGATGTAGTAGTCAACTAACGGTTAAATACGGACGCCAGTCATTCAGAGAGCTCTGAAAGAAGTTTTCTGAATGACGTGCGTCCTGTATTAACCCTTTACCAAACGCCAAATTTATAACTGTCCCAAATTGAGAGAGTTTGCAGACCAAATTTCAAAATATGATGATATTGGAAAGTAATCTTCTGATAGAGCAGAATCATTGTGGACAAAGGAGAAATTGCTTCCTATGAGCAATTTCTCTTTTTCCCACAATATTTTCCATAGTCGTCTGCAACAAAGTGGTCAAATGTCGTTATTGTTTGGTAATGGGCTAATTCAGACAGCCTCAAAATGGAAACTGGTATGCGCATTCCTTAAGAGTGGTCGCTCTTATAAGAGAGGCTGTATCTGGTACAGTTTTACACAGAGTCCTACAGGAGGTTAATTCCTGTACATGCACGCATACTAAGAACCCTAGGTCGGTTATTAACGGATAATTGATCTAACCCTTGTAATATTAACTGCCTTTGTGACATTTCTTAATCGACGGTAAACTCATTACTTCATTTAAACTCGCTTCAACCAACATTCTTCAGAAAATATATAAAAATATGAATTAAAAGATAGATAAATAGATAAATTAATAGCATATACTGGATTTCATGACTGACCTTTTTGAGCGAAAACGGGAGGAATCGGATTCAACTGTTAAGCTTGAACATTAATACAGTAGTTTCTCTGAGATAATGCTTACAACTGACAACCTTTAGTAGGTTAACATGTTCGCTCGAGTTTTGAACTCTTGGGAATGAGAACACCGTTAAGAAAAAACTTTGGCATGAGCAATATGTCCTTTTGTCACCTTACTGGGATGATCCAATCTAACTGTGTTACAGACGTA
Organism: Cerastoderma edule; assembly: GCA_947846245.1. NCBI lineage: Eukaryota > Metazoa > Mollusca > Bivalvia > Cardiida > Cardiidae > Cerastoderma > Cerastoderma edule. The sequence goes on from OX401404.1 coordinate 61,262,611, forward strand.
GAATAAAATATCTACGCCTATATCATTTGGACTTTTTGTCACCATGATTTGTATCCAATCTCCCGAATAATCGCATTCTATTAAACATGTTTTATCATTTTTGTCGTCTTTTAATGCTTTCAAATTCGCCGAGTCCAAGTATTGTAGATCAGGTTAGACTCGTTTGTTACACAGCGGCACGTCTGCGGTATATGCTTCTGCTAGAGCCCGTATGTAACGGAATGAGATAACATTCTAGATCATTGTGATAAGTGTCTTTAACCCGTACCGCTAAAATGAAAAAATGCCATTGGTCCAAAATGAAAGCGGCATCAGTCGACAAAAACAACAAGGACAATAATATAATTCCATTAACTTAATTTCGTAGAAACCAATGAGACAAAAGGACGAAATGCGCATTTAATCCTTTGGTCACATTGGTTTTCAAAGTCTTCCCTATCCAATGCGGTAAAATGACGTTTAACGAAGTAAGGGGTTGAATTTGAAATCTCTGCTGCAACTTGAAGCTGCAGACAGAACGTTCTTATCGAAACCCTTTGTTTACTTGCCTTTCTCATTACCTGTATGGATCCATGGTGGTATATGGTAAAGTTCAGTAATTGTAATGTGTTTGTGTGTTTTATTGGGTTTTAACGATTTTCCAGTTACAATTTGGTGCTTTCGGCCTACTAACTGACCGGAAAGGAATGGTAGAATCATCGCCATTCAGTTAGTTTGTCAGGAGATAACCTTTAACAAAAAATCAAATCTAGAGCTTCTGGAACTGAAACCACGCGGAGAGGGGCTTTTTGGCTTCAAATTCAGTTTATATGGGGTTTAACGCCTTTTCAAAAGTATTTCAGATATTGTACGGCTTTCAGGATTTCACTAGTACTAGGCAGAGCTCTGAAATGTCTTGCTGCATCTTTCCACGAAAAGTCCCAGTGTCGCTGTTGGGGTTTTAACGCAGGACCACCGAGTTAAAGTCTTACACCCGAACCACTGGGCCACGCAGCACCCCGGCAAATATAAGGAGTGGAAATTTGTCCTGCATCGGGATTATTCAAATCTGTTTCCGAGTGCCGTGTTAAAAAGGGTGGTTTGTCCTAGTAGACGACCAAATACACTGTTAACGCTATATAGATTAAAAATTGATGAAAAGAGCGTTAAATCAAAATCAAAGAATCAAGTCAACCCCAGAAACCAATCGGCGAGTCTTAAGGTTTGAATGCTAGGGAATTTCTATTCCGGATGACGCAGACATATATACTCCATTCTACTATAATCTAATTAAAGCTTGGATCATCCACGTTAGGGACTTCCCAATCAATTAAATCGAAAAATACATCTGTACATACGTCATGGTCATGTTCTCAAAATGAAAGTTCTACAGCGAATGTTTACAGATGAAAACTGAAAACCGAATTTACACAAGAAAAAAACTGATAGAAGAAAATGCAGCTTTAACCACATATAAAACACTTTTGTAAAAGGATTAACCAATATCATTCATGTAGATTTTGTCTAATCAAAATTCAAATCCACGGCAGACGACAAATCATTAAGCATCGACAACTTATGATTTCTGGTATTGGAGAGAAACCACCATGACAAACACATTATTGTGATTTATGCCTTTGGCACAATATTTTCGTTAGATTTTCACAAAATTGATAAAAAAAAAAGAGGCGATATAGAGTAAAAATGTTAACTAAATTGTACACAACTCATCTCTGCCAAACTGAAATGTGGTATACTTTTCATAAAACATGTTTTATTTAAGGCTTTGTTAAGGAGCATTGTTTTTAGTTATGCAATGATAATAGGGTTTAATGTTTCTAAGAGTCACGTCCGCACGAAAACAAATGCGAAGATATACAGAAACAGCATGAGATCTCCAATGGTAAATGTAGCCAAACGTCTGCCAGTTTAAAGTTAATGTAATCAATGTTTTAAATAGAGACGTACACATACCTCGTTTTTTCTCTCGGAATATAAACATTGCGTTTCCCATAACGTTAACTCTTTGATAGTGGTATCTATTGCGTACAGTGGTTTAACTTGTCTTTATTTCATATTTTTTATAACCTGTTACGTTTCTATTCATAAATGCAGCGTTTGTCGAATATTTGTTCATAAATAGTATCTTGTATGTGTATTTGTCAAACGAATAAATGCCAAATACAAGATAATACAATTTAAACCATAGATAAAGACGGAGTTCACTTAATAGCACTCTTGTTTATTATGAGAGCAATACGATTAAAAAATCCGATTTGTAATTTAAATGATGGTATCTTATTAAAGCAAGTGAACGCCGGTGTATAACTGATAGGAAATGAAAACGGTGCCAAACCACTAGCTTTTCGTCAATAGGGTCACAATAAAATGAATCATGTGATGTTGGACTCATGTAATGGTTTAACAGCAATCCGGTAATTATCGTTGACGATGATTGAAGAGATGTCAAAGTTTCATTCGGACACCTTCATCGACTTGGTGAAGTATCATTTGTTCAAAATGTTGCGGTCGTGTTATCGCTAATAAGGTTTTCTGAAAATCATTTGGACACCTCTTTAAACTTCGTGTGCGAGTTTTCATCCAAAGCGTTAAGGAACCATGACAATGGTTCAAATTCTCTATCATAACTGAATTTCCGTTTTGATTTCCATGTTGCAGGACTATTAGGCCCCAACGCTTCTTCTTTGAACATATTTTCTCAGTAATTAACCATTATAGTACTAGAACCAACTTCATGCTTATGCAAGCAGGTTAGATCCAGGCTAGCCGCCAAATGAATTGCCGGCTGTTATGTGATCTAACCTGTATGCTACTCTGAGTATCTTTCCTCATCAAAATTAAGCATATATATAAGGCTTTGTAAAGCAGACGACAAACATGTATATATATCAAAAATTACCACGCATTCTAAGGATTATGGTACTAAACGTAATTTTGTAATTTCAACTCTTCTAAATTCCATTACAGGAAGACTACGATCGCCTCCGAGTGCTGGCCTACCCGGATACAGACGTTTTCGTCATCTGCTTCTCCGTCGTGAGCCCCACCTCCTTCGAGAACGTGGAGGAAAAATGGTCGCCGGAAGTGCGTCATTACAGGGAGACTACTCCGTACATACTCGTAGGGACACAGGTGGATCTGCGCGAAAGCTTCACGGAGCTGCAAAATCTCTACAAGAACCGCCAAAAGCCGGTTTCATACGAGATGGGACTGCGCATGGCCAACCGGATTGGCGCCAACTGTTACGTGGAGTGTTCGGCCTTGACCCAGAAAGGACTGAAGGCAGTGTTCGATAACGCCATATTGGCTGTGATTAATCCACAACCCGTGTCGAAGAAACCCTTCCGGAAACGGAGCTACCTTTGCCGTATACTTTGAATGTTCTGTCCTGGGTGCTATGGAATTTCTGTGTCGTGGTTTGTGAAGCATCCGTGACGTACAATTTGAAGGTTAAACGTGTGTAGCATACTCTGCACGGGATTGCTTTCCTTCGTTTCCCTGCAGTAGAATCATCAATCTCCTATGCAGAGTTATCGTTCGTTTTTCACAGATATTGAGCGAAGCAAGACCCTATTTACTCTGGTAGAGATTGTAGAATAATTTTTACCTGCATGGGAGATCACTGCGTAGAGAGTGATGTAGGGCATAAGTATACTGTTTCAGGTTTCTCTATCCGTGGACTGCGCATAAAGGACAATGGCAGACATTAGCCAATGAGGTATATCCCCCATAAAACAAATTATTTATATATAAAGAAATGCGTTTAACATTTGAGTGTAGAGCAGTTGTTGTGACAACTAATTATTTTATATACAACGTGTGTAATGATACTCATTGCAAGACATCAAAACTCGAATGTTGGACACAAGTCGCTTCGGCGACATCTGGTATTACTTTGTAATTCGAGGGTTTGTGTAACTCGGATGATCCAAACTGTAACTGCTGTAGAATGAAATACCTACGTCTGGATCATTCGGACTAGGGCTGGTAAATGGTACACATTGCAAGATGTTACTAAACCCCGAATGTTGGACGCAGAATTAGCTTCGTCGACATCTGGTATTACTATGTAATTCGAGGGTTGTGCGCGAAATCCCGGTTCCTATGCGTGTATTTTGTAACTTAACTTGTGTCTGAAAATTAAAACATTCTTAACAAGCTCCGGTGATTAGGTCTTCGTTTACCAACAACAAACAACAACAACAAATACAACGAGTATTTCCATTGGAACAGAATCCATTAAATTAGTACGACAATCTGAACTCATCGGGTATATCCGATGAAAACAGTGTATTTCTCAGCTCACGGAAATACCCGAGTAGTTACGCTTGATAGTATCGATGTGCTGGTACCGCAGTTTTTCGGACGTGCAATTGCTCATGAAGTATGCAGAGCTGTCCGGATGGATAAGCGACACATTTCCAGACTTAATGAACATTTATAGGTCCAAAAATGCTGCGAACCATTTACAAGAATAATACCTAAATATCAACGCCCAACTGTTGATAAAGAAAATAAACGTTTGAGGTGTGACCAACATAATAAAATAAAGTTGTATTTGGATGTTTTAAATATTTCATCTGAGAAATTGCATTATGCAATAAATAAGACACCGCAACACACTCGAATGCAATGTTTCGATAACATTGAATAAAATACATGGTCATTCAAAAGAGAAACCTTTATATCAACCTCCGAATTTAATATTTGACAGAAAATGATGGATCCATGCACGAGCTAATAGTAGCATGTCTAGATTCTACCTACCGAATCCTCGTTTTTGAATGATTGTATTTTCTTTTTTCTCCTGGTGCATTCATTTCCTTAAAAGAAAAGTGTATTGTATATAACAACGCAGAAGGCCAAGCTGGGTAAAAAATGTAGGGATCCTTGTATTTCAACCTAGACTTACTGCCGACTGAGGATCGGCGGCTTTATAGGTATGTCTTTAATGGAAGATGGCTTTTCACAACTGTACAGTGAACAGTCATCGCGTCGACTGAACAATATATACAAAAAGTAGGGGAGATAAATCTCTCGTTCTAACATCCAAGGCCCACTGGAGTTATCTAGAAGTGCGTTCCACAGGCAAAGATCGATTTTTTGTTATTGGAGGAGTTTAATGCCGATTTCAACAATAACTGAGTTTGATACTGGCGACCATTTCTAACGCATTTATGCTTCCATCAAAATCTACCCCATATTTTCCTATATTTTCCTTTCCAGTTTATGTCACGGCAAGAGCGCATGTTGTCCGCTCAAACATACCCTTTCGATTTTTCTTGATAAACATGTCTACACCATACAAAAGACCAAATTATGGATGGTGACATTTTCCCAAGTATTATTACTAAAAATATGAAATTTAAAAATAAATGTAATACGCACAGTCTATACATATATCAAAATGTTTTGCAGCTGAAAATGTTAGCCTGGGTTCCATTTATGAGTATGGATGTTGCGAGCATGTTTTTCAAGGGACAGAATGAACAAGGGTATTTTTGTTAAGGGGGTTGTATGTAGGGATAGCACTGAACGCCATTTATTTGTAGTCGTTTATTTCAACTCCCGATTACAAAAAGAAAGCCATTACTAGCACGGAGTTTGGCATTTATATGACACAACCAAGTTCGGAGCCAGAACCTTCCATACATATGAAAGACAATCATCAAGTAACTCCTTATGCAGAGTACACACCTGCATACACATTGTCCCTAGAAAATGAAAATCTAAGGCCTACATTGAAAATCTCGTATCAGTTTCATGATTTATCTATAAATCTAATCCTGTTCGAAACTTGAGATTGCGCTGGAAGGAACACGGGACACAAATCAAAACATGCTCCTTGACCGCCTAGCCCTGCCTTTAATCAATAAATGGCTTAATACGCTTAACTGTGCCTTTAATCATATGAATGAATTTGAGGAGACAATATGATGATTCTAGTCTGACTTGAAAAATCTATTAATCATTATCCTTTTATAACGTTAAGACAATGATTACAAATTCATCATAGAAAAGTCAAGAGAAAGAAACAATAAGTTGATTGATTAATGAACGCGCGAATTTGTATGACAACGCTTGCTTATCATTAGCAAATTCTTCATTTGTCACAGAGGTTTTACAATACTTTAATTATATTTAATGTTGTTTCAAGTACTAACGTTCAAAGTTCAAATAATGGATATCAATTCTTCTCTGCATAAGGAAATCATCTTGGGTTTTTCAGACATAACATCATTCATCAATAGAAACCGCTTATATAATAAAAACAAAGAGGTAATTTTCACTTGTCTTTTATTTATTCAAAAGTATACTAAAACGAAACATGCAACTTTTCTTTCCCAATTTCCCAGTAAGGACAACAGTTCATATGTATCAAATACCTCATAAAATGTATTTCAAGGTTTGTGCATGTCAGATAAATTTGCAACAAATGTTTTATCTTCTAACCAAACTGTCAAAACTCCATCTAAGACTGTAAGGTACCTCCATTGCTCACCTTAAAGGTGCTTGTTCACAGATGGGAAGTTATCTAAAAGTTAAAATAAAACCTTTAAAAGTGTACAACAGCTGTACTTTTGTATAATAACTATCAAAATAAGTTTGTATATAAGTTTAAAACCATACTTGCGCTCATTTATACTTAATTTGTGAACGTTCTAAAATAATTGAAAGTTAACTTTAAAGTACTTTGATTTTCCTTTTACAGAGGAATTGAGACTGTGACACGTTCACATGATGCTTTTAAAAGAGTGAGTACTAAAAGCTTTCTTAACAATGCCAGCTGAAAAACACTTGGAACCAATAAAACCCAAGAAATTCTCCACTTTGAATGTTCACATTGTTATATGGGATAAATGGCAGTATTTTTTTGTGTTTCACAAGATTTTTTAACCAGGTGATCGCCACTCAATAATCCGAGCGCTCCTTGCTGTTTTAAATGTTACTCTAATGTAAACAATGAAGTTAAAATGGTGGGCACCAAATTTGTGAAATTAGCACTTTCTAAAATACATATCAAAAAGTGCAATACAAAAACTGTATTGTTTCAACGACATTTTATTTTAAGTTTCAAATTTTCTCAACTATGAACAAGCACCTTTAAGTTCATAACCAAACCCATACATGAAAACAAAAGAAGAAATATGAATAAACAAACATGTTATATAATGTCAAAACAAGTCTTTTCGAAATACAGGTAAAATAAATGTTTTATTTCACTTTTTTGTTTCCTATTATCAAAAATCCAAAATTGGCAAGAATGGACATACATTTAATACATGCACATAATGCAGGGATAATTTTACATGGCATTTCACTCATAGTCATAAAAAAACTCTTAGTTTCACGCATTTTTGTTTTTTTGCAACATAAAAGCCCATTGAATTTAGGAATTGAGTCCTAAAAACTCATTTGTTTAAGGACGATCTCGGTAATTTTTCTGCGCACTTCATCTGCACTTCCAAGGGAGATAATAATCTGTTACCGAAGAGGTACTTGCATAGTAGTCGGATAAACGTTTTCATTCGGATGAAATTTAGTGTATGCAATTTTTTTCCATTAATAGTCATATCATCCATAAAATTATAAAAGGCTATTAACATTATTTTATTTTTCTCATGCATATTAAGCCCCCAGCTTCTATTTTTCAAGTTTAAAGTTATTTTAGTCATTTTTAGAAATGTTCTTCAAATACAGTTACCATGGAAACAGTCGATTTTCAGAAAAACTAACTTGTCTACATATATTTTATTTGCTTTTTTTTAAGATTAAATTTTTACTTTACATACTAAAAAAAAGAAAATTCTATGAAAGGAATTTTTAGATATCTTCATTTATTATTAAAATACATATCAGTTTTCAATGTTTTTTTGTCAAATACAAAAATTTAAAAAACTGATTTTTAATTACAAAAATATTCAGATTGTAATAATTTAAGGCAATAATAAATTATAAAGTATTGAATGTATAAATTTATGTATTTTGTGTTAATAAACCTTCCAGAAACTATTTTATGACCTTTGGAGATGTTATGGTCATTTAGACATTTTTGCCCAAAACGGTTACCATAGAAACTGTCATTTTACAAAAAAACTAACTCGTCGACCTGCATTTTCTTTTCATATATTCAAATTCACAATAAAATTTTAAATAATATACCAAAAATTTAGAAAAGTCTATGAAAAGATTATTTTCTTACAAAACTATGTCCTTAAATTGCAAAAACTATCACTGATAATGGACCCTAGACATGAGCTTGTCACAATTGTCTCTTCTCAACTTTCTGATAAAATGTTTATGTTCATACTCAATAAGCGTCATCTGCATTTTGACAAGTGAACATTCAATTTTTTATATTGCTTTTTTTTTATACTAAAGATCACAAAGCAAAGAATGTTTTCTTTTGAATACATGTACATACTTATCATCTGTCACCAAGTTTTGCTTTTTCTTTTAAAAAAATGTACATACATGATACTTAAAATCTTCCATCAATGCATTCCAAGGAGGGAAAAGATTTACAGGATTGCTTATTATCAACATCAACAAACTATACACTACCACACCTAAGAGGGAAGGAGCAACTGAACATTGTTATACCATAATTATTCTAGTTGTATCAATTCTGATGTATAAAACAAAATAAGCTCAACACAATTTATTGCACAACCCATTAATGACTGTTTAACCCTTATAGTGCTGGAACCACTTTCATGCTTATGCAAACAGGTGAGTTCACAGGCCAGCTGCCAAGTTAATTGGCAGCTGACCTGTGATCTAACCTGTTTGATATTCTGAGTATCTTCATCAAATTAAGCAGATATTTAAGGTTTCGAAAGCAGACAACACAACAATATTTTTTTAAGAAAATTACCCAGCAGTCTAAGGGTTTAAATACTAACTAAATGATGCAGAGGTATAGCTTGGTATTGTACTTAGACTATTGCTAGTCTTCCTAGTTAAAAAGCTGGTAGATGAATCCAATTTTGCAGATACTCTTGAGAATCAAGACAATTCTAATGAATACCTACAAAAAATGTTTTAAAAGGACTGTCTCACAGATTGACTTTTTAAAATTAATTTCTTATATACCCATTGATTGACAACATAGATTTGTCAATGTACATAATACTACATGTAGATTATTGACAGCTTTCCAATTGTATTCATAACCATTTCAAAAAAGACAAAGAACATTTATATTTCATATATTGCAAACCATTCAAACAACTTTTCGTAAGTGACTATCTTGATTAAGAATAAGACTAACAAGTGGTATTTTTAGATACAATGCTGACATTGGTCTTTGGAAAGGTTTAACTGCTCTAGTCATGTGACTCTAGCAAGGTGCACAAGAAAGAATTAATGTTTATAAACTGGCTTGTCCATAGAAGTGCAGTCATGCCAGAGACCGAACATTACATCATTCAACTAAATACATGTGATTTCAGCAACTCAGACATGAAGGAATAGGAAATGGTATTCGGTTTAGTGGCAACAATCGTACATATTAAATTTTACATATATTGCTCCAAGTGCACAAATCTCGGAGCAAGTCCTTTTGAGTCATCCAGAACAAGTCTGTGAAAGTGTGGTTTTTCGGGGAAGAGTGTCAAATACAATTCAACGATCCATTACTTTACATCTGGATCAACATTTGGTATCATGATATCATTAGACCCAAGACTCATGGCTCCTTCATTTCCCAGACTCATGGCTCCTTCATTTCCCAGACCCATGACTCCTTCATTTCCTAGACTAATGGCTCCTTTATTTCCCAGACTCATGACTCCTTCATTTCCTAGACTCATGGCTCCTTCATTTCCCAGACTCATATCTCCTTCATTTCCCAAACTCAAGGTTCCTTCATTTTTCAGACTCATGGCTCCATCATTTCCCAGACCAGATGCTCCTTCATTTCCCAGACCCATGGCTCCTTTATTTCCCAGACTCATGGCTCCTTTATTTCCCAGACTCATGACTCCTTCATTTCCCAGACTCATGGCTCCTTCATTTCCCATAATCACTTGTCCATGCATACCCATTTCACTGAAAAACTGCCTTTTATACTGTGGTATTGGTGGTGCTAACTTATGTATAGCACGCTCGTGTTGGCGGAGATTTGAGCTGTGAGCAAATGACTTCCCGCATATTTGGCAAGAGAAAGGTTTCTCGCCCGTGTGGACGCGTTCATGAACACGTAGGTTGGTCTTTTCTCTGAATTCTTTGCTACAAAACATACACTGGAACATCTTTGGTGGCTTATAGTTTTGATGCTCAAAGGCAGTTCTATCTATCAATTCCAAACCAAATGTTTGGAACGGAGACTGATTCGGAAACTGACTTGTATTCAAATGTCTTTCACTAGAATTTAAGTTTTGCGTCTCTTTAACTGCCGAGAAGCTACCAGTTTCTCTTTTGATACCTGAAACAAAATGAATTGTGATCTTTAATCTAAAAAGGGTGATTAAAGAAAGGCTTATAGTCGGGCTAATAACTTAATGAAGAGAATAATTTGTAAGGGTTTTTCAAACTCAGTCAGAAGAGCATTGAATTTGATTCAACTGATTTATTTCACATTGATTGTGGAGCAAGTTTCAAAACTTAGAATGATCACTCTCTATTCTTTTTCCTGGATACATAACCAGTACTTAATTAATGTTTATAAACTGGCTTGTCCATAGAAGTGCAGTCATGCCAGAGACCGAACATTACATCATTCAACTAAATACATGTGATTTCAGCAACTCAGACATGAAGGAATAGGAAATGGTATTCGGTTTAGTGGCAACAATCGTACATATTAAATTTTACATATATTGCTCCAAGTGCACAAATCTCGGAGCAAGTCCTTTTGAGTCATCCAGAACAAGTCTGTGAAAGTGTGGTTTTTCGGGGAAGAGTGTCAAATACAATTCAACGATCCATTACTTTACATCTGGATCAACATTTGGTATCATGATATCATTAGACCCAAGACTCATGGCTCCTTCATTTCCCAGACTCATGGCTCCTTCATTTCCCAGACCCATGACTCCTTCATTTCCTAGACTAATGGCTCCTTTATTTCCCAGACTCATGACTCCTTCATTTCCTAGACTCATGGCTCCTTCATTTCCCAGACTCATATCTCCTTCATTTCCCAAACTCAAGGTTCCTTCATTTTTCAGACTCATGGCTCCATCATTTCCCAGACCAGATGCTCCTTCATTTCCCAGACCCATGGCTCCTTTATTTCCCAGACTCATGGCTCCTTTATTTCCCAGACTCATGACTCCTTCATTTCCCAGACTCATGGCTCCTTCATTTCCCATAATCACTTGTCCATGCATACCCATTTCACTGAAAAACTGCCTTTTATACTGTGGTATTGGTGGTGCTAACTTATGTATAGCACGCTCGTGTTGGCGGAGATTTGAGCTGTGAGCAAATGACTTCCCGCATATTTGGCAAGAGAAAGGTTTCTCGCCCGTGTGGACGCGTTCATGAACACGTAGGTTGGTCTTTTCTCTGAATTCTTTGCTACAAAACATACACTGGAACATCTTTGGTGGCTTATAGTTTTGATGCTCAAAGGCAGTTCTATCTATCAATTCCAAACCAAATGTTTGGAACGGAGACTGATTCGGAAACTGACTTGTATTCAAATGTCTTTCACTAGAATTTAAGTTTTGCGTCTCTTTAACTGCCGAGAAGCTACCAGTTTCTCTTTTGATACCTGAAACAAAATGAATTGTGATCTTTAATCTAAAAAGGGTGATTAAAGAAAGGCTTATAGTCGGGCTAATAACTTAATGAAGAGAATAATTTGTAAGGGTTTTTCAAACTCAGTCAGAAGAGCATTGAATTTGATTCAACTGATTTATTTCACATTGATTGTGGAGCAAGTTTCAAAACTTAGAATGATCACTCTCTATTCTTTTTCCTGGATACATAACCAGTACTAAAAGTCAATAAATGAAAGGTTGCAAAGTTGACCCCACTTCACGCAGGACTTGAACCGAGGACCCTCATGCCCTAAAGCTGAGGCAAAACCCCTAGACTACAGTCCAAACGGTTAACCTTTATAGTGCTGTAATCCACTTCATGCTTATGCAAACAGGTTAGATCACAAGCCAGCCGCCAAGATTGGGTTTTGGAAAGCATACAACACAAAAATCTATTTTTAGAAAAACTCCCAGCATTCTAAGGGTTAACCCTAACCCCACAGCATATCATTTAAACCCAGAAGCTTTCAGGAACCACTGTAACAAGAGGATCAATTATTACTTGTGAGAAATTCATACCCTCATAATGATGGTATCTTTTCAATATCATCAAAAAAATGTATCAGAAGTTCTGACCGATGAATTTCTTAATCATTCAAAATGGGACCAATTCAACATGAATACCAAAATATGTGGGGAAATGACTTTGAAAGAAATATATGTTATATAAAAGGTTCAAAATAAGACTATAATATTGTTCACTAACATTGACGGTCTGTTGCCCTCTATGCATGAATAATTATGACGCGGTATATTCAATACTCGAAAGTCTTCCGAATACAGTCAATAAACATTCAAGCAATATGCAATAGATATCAACAGGTAAACTTAGTAGCATTTATCAAATAATGCACATGGAAGAACCACCTGGTCGAACATTACGGACGACTCCGAGGATATTTTTAGATACTTAACATAGCATGTAATTCATGCTTATCAGACAGGTCAACAGAAGGTGAATGTTGGTGAACATTAAGTGCTTAACAAACGTGATGCACTTACTATAGTCTTGCATTGAACCATTTATATGAATAAGCTTATATCAATACCTGACTGACCAACGGTATCAGAAGTGTAATCTGCATGTCCCCACAGTGAGTTATCTTCAGACTCCCTTATGTTGTGGTTGTCAAACTGCCTCTCGTATGTCAAGTCTTTTTCAACTTTAACGATGGACAGATCTACAGTTGATCCTTCATTCTTCACTTCACTCTGGTAAGTCTTGTTAACATGGAAATTATCACTATTCGAAAGAGCTGAGGCATTCTCATCAAATGGGAAAACAAGAGAATCGCTGCTATGTTCATTTCTGTTTTGGGCGTAGCAGTCTCCTCTACCATTTAGATTTAATCTCTTTTGATGAGCTTGCATATCAAAGTCAGAATAAGAAGTGTGTTTTCGTTTGCTGGGTCTTTGTTCCATGCTACCTGCCTCTCCATGATGGAATTGTTGCATAGTAGATAGAGAATCCTTTCTTTCAGTGTCATATTTTGATGAGGGAAGGTTTGCTGAAAAGTAAAATGTCAAAAGTATGTTAACCAAGTTATACTTTTTCAATTTTGTGCAAGTTAGAAGCTATCAACATTACAAAAAGTATAGATTGTGATCAAAGCAAAATGTTTTCATCATAGTATATCAAAATATTTTCTAAAATAAAAAATATAAGGGATCCCATTATATACAAATTAGCACTATAAGATGTATTTTAAAAAATGAGATCTCCATGACCTAGTAGTTATAGTACTGAACTTAAAATCAAAAAGGACTTCTCCATGTAGATTCAAATGCTTTTCTGTTCAAATCATGGAAGCAATAAGTTTGAGTTCTCATGACAGGTGGTCTGTTCTGATTTATAGAATACTGATGGTTCTTCCTGTCTTAATGGCCGTTACAGGCAGATAACTTAACATCTTTCTCAATCAACAATGACCCCGGCTCAAAAATGTTACTAAACAAGAGTTGTCAAAAAAACATTCAAGAGTAATATTAGGGCAGTGCTGAAAGATTTCTTTCTAAACTTCAACCAATGTTTTCTATGAACACAAAGGACATGATTTGCAAGATTATCAAGCCAGAGTTATAAAGTTTAACTTCACATTATGACTCAAAGACATATATGAAATTTCTATTCATTCTCTTCATAATAACAAGACACAAACTCGCAAGCAAAACATTGACAGAAAATTTCTAGTAAAAAAATGGACAGGATTTAATTAAAATTCAAACCTATTCATTGAATTAAGCTTTTGCCTCTTGCAGTGCTTTTATTACATTAGAATGAAGCAGTAAAATTACATCTAAGACAAAATCCTAGAAATCTGGACTTGATTTCGTTTTCCCTCTCTAGAAAGATCTGTCCAGTCTTTGATCCCAAATGTGAGAGTGTTCCATCAGAAATGTTAGCAGACAATACAACCGTCTCTTCATCAGTAAACTCACTGAGCTGTTCAACCTAAAATGGAGAAAATAAAGAAGAATCTTCTTGTTGAGTGGCAACAATACAGAATTTGTAATGACATTTTATCATAACCATAGTATTTTAATTACAGTCACATACTAATTGGCTTTCTAGATGTTTTCATCTTGTGTTAATAAAACGTAGATCCCTACTGTAATATAGGTAGAATTCACAGTAAAACATGGCTAATTATGAAAAAACCTTCTTGTCCATATGGTATCTTAAAACATACATTAAGTGTTTTTTGTGGGTTCACCTTTTCTAATTATGCTCTCAAATAAGAGATTATACTTAACAATAGTTGAAGCTGTTTGGACATGGAATACCTAGTTACTAACTTGAATTTGAATGCACAAAGCAATAAAAGAGAGATCTTAATCAACCATTTCAACTGGCATTTGATACAAAAACTGCAATTCGCCAGAACAATAAAAAGATGTTCATTGATATCATAAAAATGATTTTATTTACCAACTGCTGAATTTGCTGTCTAAGTACGGTCTTCAAAATGGCTTTAAATCCAGGTAATTCTCGTATTGATTCCATCATCAAGCTTGAGTGATAGCGTCAACCTGCAGTCATCAATGATAATATAAGAAAAAAGATACCATCTTCTTTTATCAACATTATTGAGAATGATTTATTTCAAAAAATATATATGAGAAAGAAATGCAGGGTTTTACTACTAAGAAGTTGTAAACACAGAAAAACCCAAAATTGTACTTTTCCCTTATTAAAATGGCTCTATTTTTGTCTATGTCTATGTGATTCATTACTCTACACCAACCCCTTCCAAAGAAACCAATCACATTCATGCAAAAATGTCAAAATTGTAAGAAACAGTTCTAAGCATGTGATCCACATTGCTGTTGTAATAAGCTTCAGGGATTAACCTTTTTTTAACTTTACCTTTTTCTTTTGGTTTGAATTTTAGTCCATATTGACCCCATCTGATTTAACCTCCTTATTCAATATTACTGATTTGTGTGCGAACATGCTGGGATTATGATTCTAAGAGGTTTGCAGGGTTGTCATTTGACTGCTTCAAATGACTTTTTGGCCGGCTCAAATAACAAAAAATATGATAGGTGGTCATAAGTTACATCACATTCTTGGTTGGCTGTTTAACTCCTCAAATCCAAAGTTTGTTTGTTTGTTTGTTCTCCAATTTGTTTTACATCGATTGTGAAGGAGGCTTTATAGCCCATCGAGTCACTCTCGATGACTGCTTCCTGGAGAATACACCAGTAATCGCGCCGGTTTGATGGCTAGCCCCGGCAATTCTCACCTCGCCTAACAGGGATTCGAACCCGGAACCCTCGGTACAGTAGTCTGACGCTCTACCACTGTACCACTGTTGTCATATTGCTCCAAAAATTAATAACAACCCTGGGTTAATGCATAGACAGAATGTCTAAATTGCCTGTTATTGCAATATTCCTTCCTGAGACAAGACCATCTATTTTCTATTTCTTGTAGAATGTTCTTGAGGACGACACTTCCTCATACTCAAATACATGTTTATAACCCCGAGAATGTGTACGAAATTTCTTCATAGTAAGACCTGGAGGCTGTGCGTACATCATTTTGAAACAGAAAGAAAGGAAGTCATTTAATGATAAACATAGAAGTATCGTCGCTAAATAGCAGTTAACTTGCCTTGTGTCCAATAATGGTGAACCTAAGTCTAGCACTGTAAAGGGCACTACCAAAGTATCAGAACACAATGCTGAATTATAGTCACAATTGCATAGAAATGGTTCTAATTGGTTTTTAATTTATCGACAGACAGATGGAAACCATTAGACAAAGTTCTCCTTTGTAGAGAGTTTCAATTATCAAGGGAGGTGACTGGTATCTTACTTTTAGTGATTCGCACCATATTTATTTCGTAACTATTTTATAATTCGATTGTAAATCCTTAGCAGGCCTCATATTGGCTCATTTTTACAAACCTGCTGCAAAGGCATAGGAAACCACTATGAGAAATATGAAATTGCCCGTTCTTCGTTAGCCTCAATCAATAATCGAATTTATTGGTTCAATCAAAGACATAGATAACTATGTCTCTGGTTCAATCCTGGTTCTAAAAGATGAAATCATACTTCATTATAACATATTAATCTGCTGTAGAAATATTTCTTATTAACAACAATTCTTTTTCCAAAATGATTTCTTCATCTAACAACCATTTATATCTTAATTAATTCCTTTGTTTTCTTCTCCTTTTTTGTCCTCTGCTGTCCCTTCAGATTTCGATAAAATTCTAAATTCTGATAATGGAGAGTGGAATAAACAATGGATAAAAAGACAACAACCCAGAACAAGCGTTACATTTATAACAATTACCTTATTTCAGATACACAAATACGCAGCAGGAAACTCATCCAATACCCATGCTGAGTGTTAACGTTTATATCTCTTGGTATTTATTGTTCTTGTGCTGAAAGTATCAAGCGTATGGTGGTGATGGAATGTCATTGATGTTATCAGGCTATTGGTGAGTAGTTTGGGTCGCGCTGTTTCCTTTACTAAACTTAAGATTCTAAGGTGACCCAGTTTAGATGATCCAGCTTATTGGAGGGTGGGACTCGATCCTCGTATTTCGATAAACATTATATATAGAATGTGTGTTACAAACAGACACACGTTATAATGTAAAACAATACAACACCATTCAAGATAACGATTTACTTGGGCCAAAGACTTTTAAAAAAACTCTTTATCAAACGCCAAATTTTAGACTGTCCCAAATTGAAAGAGTTTGCAGACGTCATTACAAAATGTGATGAAAATTGAAAAATGTCTTCTGATAAGGCAGAAAACATTGTGGGAAAAGGAGAAATTGCTCTTAACGAGCAATTTCTTCTTTAACCTCAATGTATTCCAGAGTCGTCTGCAACAAACTGGTCAAATGTCGTTATTGTTTAATTGGTAAAGGGTTAACAAGCCTCAGACGCAAATATTTCATTATATTGTAATACAATTACGTCTTGGACCATTCAAGTTAATGAGGGGACATGAAACTGTGTGTCTTGCTTTAAAGTTAGTTTGCAGCAGATTTATCTAACAGAATATTTTTTAAAAACCGGTTTTTGATAAAGATAACTAGTGCTCTTCTGAACTGGTATGTGGTTATGCCATTTAAAACGGTGAATAGCAAACATGAAGTCAAGTTATCGCTGTAAAACAGAATTTGACGTCTGATTGACACAGAACAAATTCAGATTTCTAATGAATAATCGTTTGTTTACACAGGGATTCGAAGTTGGGGTACTTTTAAGGTAGTCTCAATAATGATCCGTGAACGAAGCTTTTTTCCTCATTTGGACATTTATCGTGCTTCGCTCGAAGGCGCCGGTCAAAATAGCAATAGCCTTCGTGACCAGTTATCTGGACGGGGGGGACTATTAATGGCCAGCCATTAACCCCCACACACACCTAATATAGTACCCTAACTTCTTTACTTTACTTTATTCGTTTAGGGTGGCAAGTCGTGTAGACTTATATGACCCCCGCATGGTTGTTGGACATTGCAATACCTTATCCCATTTTGCCGAGTTGATACATACAAACATGCATTCTTCCCAATTTCAATCCGGCTATGGAATCAGCTGCCGGAAGAGATAGCTTCATCCCAAACCTTGGACAGTTTCAATGCGGGGCTGGGCTCTGTGTAATGTGGGCACTTAACGTATTTACCTGTTTTTAAACGTTTCACGACGATGTCTCACAGTCACCTTGTAAATAGTTCACCAGTACGTCGATGCTCCAGAGTGAGCCCTGCACTTGATCATGAAGAAGGACACCAAGTTTTTTTTTCGGTTTCGAATCCATGTGTTTGTTTATGGGTTGATGATAGTCTATTTCATTGTTTCATTGGTCTAGCCATGAGACAATCTCTACCCGAGTAAAAGGTTTTCGAGATTGGCTGTGAGACCTCACATTTAGGCAAAATACAACGTGATGTCATACACAGTTATTGCCCTTGTACACGTGTCCGCCATTTATAAAAAATATAAACACTGGCCTCATTTCGTGATGAAACATAAGTTATCAGTTTACAATTGTCCTCTACAGCTTATTTGATACATAAACTTTGACCCGTATCTACTTGATCAAACAACTAGGATGCGTGATTATTAAAATAAAGGTATGTCAGGCTATTTTCTTATCGTCGTCAAAATATCTTAAGTTTATCTCGCTTTCCAACCACAGACAGAGATCCGTGATCATGCTGGGCGATTAAACCAGCGCATGCCATACCATCGATTTCTCAATCTTATTTATCCTTATACTGCAAACGAATTATGAATAAGAAAACAATTACACGATTAATTACCTATTTGCCCAAGCTGTTTGAGAAACTTTTAACCTATAATCGGTACACTCGTCGTCTGCATTTTTTTTTTAAATTTAGAACGATTGAACATGCGTCGTCTGGTTAAGAGATACATCATACGCGTTTCATCTTTGATTGCCAATTCATTTAGCTCAACTGAAAGGGTTTGTCCACCAAAAGTTAATTGAAGCCAACTAATGAGGTTTTTCTAGCAACAATGGTTTCTTATCCAATTACATTTTTCATATTGCTTGCATACTTTAGATATGTCAGTTTCTAGCTTTGAATTTGGTTATCATACATCCAATAGGAAGGATGCCCATAATGTATGACCATCAAATTTATTTTAGTATAGCATACTACTGAAATATCTTGTAAACCTATCTAGATATATTGATTGCCAGATAAAGGTGACAAAGAATTTAATTTAAGCATTAGTAAAGGTCAAAATTTAGTGCACAAGTCATACGGCAACAGGTAAGTACATTATGGAGATTCACAAATGTTTCAAATGCGGAGGTCAAGAGGAGAAGTATATCTGTCCCTCTTTCAAGCTTTTGCACTATATTGTTGGTTCTGTCAATGATCTCATGATCTGATCACAGGGGTCTGTATTTATCCTAGGGTCATTACTAATGGAATTATTAAATATGTTACATGATCGTAGTATTTATCCAAAGCATAAGTATATACCCCTGTTGATCTAATGAAGAATGTTCTTATAAAGTAGAACTATTAGTGAAAGTTGTTATTAAGACATTGCTTGTACAACTCTCATTTTCTTGCCATTTTTGAGCTACATGCAATAACTCTACAAACGTAGAAAGGAACGCAAATATAGGTAATATTACATTTAGTAAAGACTGGCTGTAAACCCCTTGCACCAATAGGATTTGACAATTTTGACAAATCAATGCAAGTTTAGGATATTTGATTTTGAACCTATGTTACAGTGATTTCTAAAATATTCTGCAGTAGGTTTATGAAAACCTCATATATGTGAGAGAAAGGGTCAAATCATATACCTTGAGTAGACACACTAGTGTTCTCTTAATTCAATCTTTGTATTTTAGTTTGAATTCACATTTTCAAAACTTTGTCAGTTACGTCATAACCTGGTCATAGATCCCTTTTTCTTGCCGCCTGACTTGTGGGAAATCTACTTGAACTAGGCTAGAAAATTGTATTGCCTTACAACATGCTCCAACGAAATAGTTAATAAGTGCTACTAAAGATCTAATTACTTCACCACCACTATATTCCTATAAGCTGTGTAATATTCTACTTCAGATATGTTCCACAAGAACCGATATTGTTTGAAATACCTATATAATCAATATATATTGATAATATATGTATGTCAAACAACATAGGTCCCTGTGTAATGTTTCAGTGAAAACAACCAAATCTTCTCACTATTTTAAGGAATGATTTGAACTGGCATTCAGTAAATATTAACAACCCTGAATACCAATGAAGTATCACTGAAGATGACCATAACTATAGATGTGAGCGATCATGATGCATTGGTGGATGAGGTAATTGGTATAACCATACGAGGGTTGACCAGGTATCAAGCCGTCACTGTACACACTGTGACGGAGGAGAAGGCATTGCGTTTCGGAGCCTGCGGTTGTTTCTATGCTGATGAAGAGGGATGTCTGGACCTCAGTAAACGACGGTCACAATCTGGCACATACACAGGTATGTCATTTAATCTTTTTGAAGTTGTCTGTTCACATATGAAAAAAATGATTGAATTCAAAATATAATGTTGCTGAAACAATACATTTTTTTTTTATTGTTGTATAATTGAAAGTAGTGTTTGAAACCATAATGAATTCAGTAAGCGTCTAAGTATGTACAGTCTTTATGCAATAGATCTCAAAACAGTTGGAATGCCTTTGGTTTAGATAGATATTAATTCTGCTGGCTTTGATGAATGTATTTTTCTCCAATAAATCAGTTGCATACAAGTGTTTTTCTATAAATGTATGTACTTGACTCTATAATTGATGTCTATTCATTAAGATTGCTTATATGAGAAAGGAGTCAAGGTCTTGGAAACAATTGCCAAAGTGAAATCTTGGTGAGAAATCTTAGGCTTTATTATATTTGAATTTGAGAGGGATTGTAACTAAAATTCCTGGATTGGGAAAGCAAAAAGGCAGTATTCTTTTGGAGTTCTTTTGTAAAATTTGCATGGTTAAAATCACAGGGGTCTGTAGTTATCCTGGGTCAATATCATGTATATTACATGGTATTGACCCAAGAATAACCATAGACCCCGGTGATTAAAAAAAGTACATATAAAGAAATGTTTAATGTGGGAAGAAACCTTTTATAGGACCCCCATTATGTAACATTGAATAGCCCTGACAGATATAACAAATAGTGGGCAACAATGGTACCGAGGGTCCTGGGTTCGATCCCTGTGAGACGAGGTAAAAAATTGCCGGGGCTAGTTCTCAAGGTGGGTTGGACTGGTTTAATATCCAGTCATCGAGAGTGAATTTAATAAGCTTCAAGCTTCCGTCACAATCAAAGTAAAATAAAAAAGTTTAAACTAAATTAAACTAAAATATAACTGAACCAACCTTAATTTATCACTACAGGTGTTTCACCAATGGGGTTGTTCTGGAGCATGAAAGCTGCACCGGGGCAGCAGTTTGGAACCAGGCTGATCAAATCAGATGCCTCAAAGCCTCTCCTTGTGAAACTGAGGGTGTGCGATGGGCATTGGACTTTTGATGATCTGTATGCAAATAGTCCTGAAGAGTTAGCCAGTGTACAGTTTAGAAGATGGTACATGGCAAAGGGTGTCCGGAAGATCGAAGTAAAGACCGGTCGTATCAGAGGAAACCTGTTTCTCCCCCCAGGTAACTTAGTTAAAACTGATTTATCTTGCATCTATCTTACAATAAGCTTTTTAAACTTAGATTAAATTCAATGTCTCTTGATTCTATTTCCTGGGTACACAATAATTGCAATAAGGATTAATGATGAGTTGCAATTGGTCCGCTTTACTCTAAGGGATCAAACTATTACCTTTGGGTCCAGAGGTTTGACACTCTATCTTTTGACAAGTTTCCTTGATTCTTTGTCAGTACTTATGCAGGATATGGATTTATAAAGTGTTGTAAATTGATCATACATCAAGGGATTAACATTTTGCATCAGATTTACCGGTATGTACACAGCTTGAGGTGAATCCATTTTTCCATTGGAGATTATGTGCACTACTGGTGATGGAGAACTAGGTTGTCTTTTAACTTGATATGGATGAAATACTGCAGATGATGGTGTTAAACTGCAATCTAAGCAACCAGTCCATTTGAGGGAAATGGTTAAAGGTGCTTGTTCATAGATTTGAAAAAGTTAGATTTTAAAATTTTATTTCTGTATATCAGCTGTCTGTTGTATGAGATGTATTGGAAAATAGCCTTTGTAGGTAAAATTACTTTGTATTAAAGTTGTAAGAGCCTGTATTCGATGAATTGATATTATTCAGATCCAAAAGCGTTGCAATGGTTTAACAATCCATCTCATACCATCTGTGCTTACTTAGAAGTATTGACAAATTCTGAAGCAATCTTGCATCCAAGAGCTATTTTTCATCAAATATCATAACGCAATATAATTACTGTATTGTTTCAAGGACAATTTTTGTGACTTTCCAAATAGTCCCAAATGCGAACAAGCATCTTTAAGATCCTTTTTCTGTTTATTTCAGGGCCAGAACCCTTTCTAGGCTTGATAGATATGTTTGGGGTTGTTGGATCAATAGTAGAGTTTAGAGCTGCGTTGTTGGCATCTCGGGGCTTTGCCACTCTAGCCTTACCATACTTTGGCTTTGATGATTTACCTAAGTACATGGCAGATGTTCAGCTGGAGTATTTCCTGGTAAGACATTTGTTGGAAGCTAATAAATCTCTTTTATCTAATGCCCTTTAGTAGTCAAATGATTTTACATACTGATTGCTTTTATATTGCTTTAATTCTGATAGGCTTTTTATACATGATGGGGGATATTGCTGTACAGTTGCTGTACAGAAAAAAACCATCTAACTGTTTCCCAATTTGCCTTAAATTAGTGTGACTAGCTGTTTAGAGGAAACCAATTTATTTTTTAACCCATTACCAAGCAATAATGACATTTGACCACCTTGTTGCAGACGACTTTGGAAAACATTGTGGGAAAAGGAGAAATTGCTCTAAACGAGCAATTTCTCGTTTTCCCACAATGTTTTCAGCCCTATCATAAGGTTATTTTTTAATTTCATCTCATTTTGAAATGTCGTCTGCAAACTCTGTCAATTTGGGACAGTCAAACATTTGTGGTTTCGGAAAGGGTTAATACACCTACAGCTTGTTGTATTGTTGCTTTTCTGTATAGATGTCAACACTAGTGTGGAGGCATATACAAGTAACAATTATATAGTCTAATCTATTCTTTAATCTACATATTTACAGCAGGTAACATATGCGTCTACATTCTATTGTATATCTAAACTAACTGCAGCTCTGATGCCAGAGCGGGCTGAGGTCGGACTCATTAAGGGTCACGTGACTAGTGGCTATTTGTAGACTGGCTACAAGTCGCTATACTGTAGGGTTAAGTATAGAACATCTCCCTCGTTATGAAATGTAAAATAAGAAAACATTCATGAAATGTTAACAATCTTAATTGTCTTCAATTATTAAAATACTCAATGTATATCATCAGATAATGAGTGCATATAAAAAACATTTTAGTATGAAGTAATTATCTGAGTATTCTGTTTGAGGGTAAGGGCTGTTTCATCAGATAAAAGGCTTATCAGGTTTTCCATTCATCACTATAGTAGCGCACATTCTTTTGTACCACTCTACCAGACCGTGTTACATAATTATCTGATTCGGGGATTTGGTTGTGCTGTGGACTATCACACTGGGGCTCATTTGGGGAGTTGTTTGCAAGTATGTTGCAGTCAAAGGGTGTTATCTGTGAACTACATTCGTTCGTCTTATGTAAATATTTCCTGTTTCTACGGAAGCGTTTCCCATTGGTAGTTTGAACTGTATATGACCTTGTTCCGTTTTTCTCCACAATTTTCCCAGGGATCCAAGTCTTACCTATTTGTACACGTACTGAGTCATTTACAAAAAGGGGTTTTAACGGTCTGGCATTTTTGTCAAAGTAATGCTTTTGTTTCAATTGCGTTTCGTTTGAGTGCTGTTTGACCTTGCTTGCAGTGACAGGATGTGGAAGTAGCGCTTTATTAATAATGGGCAAGACAGATTTCGTCCTGCGACTGTGCATCAGTTGCGCTGGAGAATAACCACAATCTAGCGGCGTGTTTCTGTACTCCAGTAACGACAAGTAAATGTTTTGATTACAGTCTCTTGCTTTTTTCATTAATTTTTTGGCAATTCCTACGCTTCGTTCTGCTAAACAATTACCTTGCGGGTGATATGGTGATGAAGTTTTGTGTTGAAAACTCCAATAGTTTGCGAAATCGGCAAACTCTGAACTCGAAAATTGAGGTCCGTTGTCACTATGTAAGACGTCACAAATTCCGTATCGGGCAAAATGACTTTGTAATTTTCGAATTACTGTATTGGCCCGTGTGTCTGGAAGATAGTCAATTTCAAAGAATCTTGAGTAGTGATCTACTGTCAATAAGTAGTCCCTGTTGTCTAAATAGAACAAATCAGTAGACAGTACTTGATAAGGTCTGTCGGGAAATTCTGATGCGATCATCGGCTCTTTAGCGTTTGAGTCTCTATGAGTAAGGCATATGGGGCATTGCAAAACATGCTCTGTAATTTGTTTTTGCATGCCGGGCCAAAACAAAGCGTCTTTGGCACGTTGGAGGGTCTTAGTCACTCCCAAATGACCTGTGTGTACTTGATTGATGAGATCAGGTTGCAGCGATCTCGGAATGAGGAGTGTTTGACCTCGGAAAATTAGGCCATCTTCAAAGGATAGTTCATCCCTGTGATTCCAGAAATCGATTACGGCGGGATTACAATCTGACCTACAATTCGGCCAACCTGTGAGAATTGTTTGTTTCAAAATCCCCATGTTATGCTCATTTCGTATAGCTTGTCGAATAGTGTCCAAACGACGGTCCGTAACGCAAAGTTGTCTTCTAACCGAATGCACATGTGTGTCTAAGCCGTCGATTAATGTCGGGTATGTCTCATCTACAGAATGTCTTGACAGATAATCTGAGACAGGAATGTCCTTTCCTCGGACATATTCTACTGTGATGTCGTATATCTGCAGAGAAAGGAGTAACCTTTGCAACCTAGGCGGGGCTGCCGAAAGGGGCTTTTTCATAATTGCCGAAATGGGTCGGTGGTCGCTGTGAACCGTCACGTGTCTCCCATATGTCAATTGATGAAATCGCTTGCAACCAAACACTATTGCAAGGAGTTCGCGTTCAATGTTTGCATAAAGCTTCTCGCTTTTGGTCAAACTTTTGGATGCAAACGCTATTGGTTTGCCTTTTTGCCAAAGAGAACATCCGAGTCCGTTCATTGATGCGTCGCATTCTAAGACCAGCTGTTCTTTTGGGTCAAAGTAACCTAGAACTGGCGCGTTTGTTATTATGTCTTTGACCTGATTAAACGCGCGCGTTTGAAGTTCGTCCCAGAAGAATTCTATGTCTTTTTGCAAGAGGCTCCGAAGGGGAGCTGTGACCTCTGCAAGTTTTGGCGCGAATTTGGACAGGTAGTTTACCATGCCGAGAAACGTTTCCAATTCAACGCGACTGTCTGGGATCTTTAACTTCGATATTGAGTCAATTTTGCCACTGTCGGGTTTCAAGCCTTCGCTCGAAATGATATGACCAAAGAAAGGCACTTCTGTCGCACCGATTATGCACTTGTCGGGGTTGAATTTAACACCTTTCTTTTTGGCTCGCTCGAGAGCTTTAAGCAGATTTCTGTCATGCTCTGATCTTGAGCGACCGTGAATGAGAATATCGTCAACTATTGTGTGAATGCCAGGCAAACCTTCAAAAATCTCATTACATTTTTGTTGGAATATGTCTCCAGATGACGAAATTCCAAATGGTAAACGTAGATACCTGTATCTACCGAAGGGTGAACTAAATGTTGTCAAGAGGGAAGACGCGTGGTCTAACTTTATGCTCCAATAGGCGTGCGTTATGTCTAAAATACTGAAGTGCGTAGCACCGGCCAGGTCTGACGTCACGTCGTCTAGTGTCGGCATGGGATAATGCGGTCTGCGGATTGAGTCATTCAATGCCTTTGGATCTATGCATATCCTTAGTTTACCAGTCTTGGGCTTCTCTACCAATACTATCGAGTTTACCCAGTCTGTGGGCTCAGTGACCTTTGTAATTATGTTCTCTTTGACCATTCGGTCTAATTCGTCCTTAAGTCTCGGTTTAAGGGCTTCCGGAACCTTCCGCGGGGGATTTACGACCGGAATAGCGTTTTCTTTTAAGTGTAACTTCGCATAACCTGGAATTAGTCCTATACCATTGAAAAGCGTGTGGTGTTCGGACATGACTATTTCCTTAGTCAATAAATGGGGCTCTTTCGGACAATTCTCAACGGAGTATGTCATTTTGATAAGATTCAGATCTAGCGACGATCTAAAACCAAGAAGAGGAGGGGCATCATTTTCTACAACATAAAATGCCGTTACGATATTGCTCGATTTGTGAGAGCACGGAAGACGAACTTTCCCAAGAACTCTAATGAGATCACCTGAGTAAGAAGTCAACTTGCTATCTGGGGGCTCCAGTGGGTAGTCCAATCATAGCTTTTTGAACGTATCATTCGAAATGATGTTGCATTCACTACCAGTATCAATTTTAAAGTTTACTGGGATGCTTTCGGGACCAAGACAGATAGTAACAAATGCACGGTCTGGTGAATGAGAAGAATGTGCACTTACCATATTAATGGAAAATTCTGGTGTTCCACAATATCCAGTTGCACTTTCCATGGAATTATTGTCAATATCATGAACAGACTTATTGGGTCTCGATTGTGACCTGCACATGTTTGCGAAATGGTTCATTTTGGAACACTTCCTACACTGTTTTTCGAACGCGGGACAATCGTTCCTATTTGGGCCATGAGCCCTGCCACAGTTGCCACACTGATGTCCACGCTGTTTCTGTTGTCGCTGTCGCTGTTGCGTCCCATTACGTTTCGATATTGCGTCAATAGGTGCAGTTCCAGGTGATGGGGAAGACGTCAAAGCCAAGTTCATCGGTTGCTGTATGTTCATAGTAGCAATTTGTTGCTGACAGTATTCGTAGCTCTGTGCAATCTGAATGGCTCTTTCGAGAGTCAGTTTTTCTCCAACATTGATCAGCTTTTCTCTGATGCTCGAACTGTTAGTCCCAATTACGATTCTGTCCCTTATCATTTCGTCCTGATTTGCCTTGAATTGACAGTCGTTTGCTCGAAGTCGCAATCTTGTCACAAATTTGTCGATACTGTCGGAACCCTGTACTTCATTGTAAAATCTGAATCTGGCGAAGACTGGGTTGAGCTTAGGCTGCACGTATGCCTGAAACTTGTCGTACAGCGTTTCTTAACTAGCAGATTCTTCCTCCGTCAAAGTCCACGTTTGGTGTACATCTCGTCCCTTGTCGCCTATCCAAAGTAACACATAGGCTATCTTCTCATCTTCGCTACTAGCTTTCAAAGGTCCTTTAAAAACTAAATCCGTATGTCGTTTGAATTTGTCCCATGATTCTGGTAAGTTGCTGCTTTCCCAGTTCATACTTGGTGGTGTAATACCAGCCAAATTCATTTTTTTCCAATTATGCGAATAAATCCAGGATACAAAAGTCACTATTGGTTCGTTTCTGACACCATGTTGTATTGTTGCTTTTCTGTATAGATGTCAACACTAGTGTGGAGGCATATACAAGTAACAATTATATAGTCTAATCTATTCTTTAATCTACATATTTACAGCAGGTAACATATGCGTCTACATTCTATTGTATATCTAAACTAACTGCAGCTCTGATGCCAGAGCGGGCTGAGGTCGGACTCATTAAGGGTCACGTGACTAGTGGCTATTTGTAGACTGGCTACAAGTCGCTATACTGTAGGGTTAAGTATAGAACACAGCTTAACTAAAGAAAGAATTATGACCAAAGGTACTGTGTTGCTTGTGACAAGCACTTTCCCTGACAAGGAATTTTGAAATTGTGACTGGTCCTTTTTAAAAGCAACAGCAGACATTGAAATAAAGCAGGAGAAAAAAATATATACTTTGTCATTTGGTAGAAACCAATATGAACAGTTTATTCTTTTATCATGAAAGTTTTTTTTATTTCGATGGCAGCAGATAAGTCAATGTAAGGTATTATGGGGTAAAGGGCTAAGTAGCAACTTTATGCAATAAATATTTCTGTACCTTTTTCATACGTTTATTTTTGTTTTCAGGAAGCCATAAAATGGTTGTCTGATAGGCCCGAGGTAGTTTCCGACCGTATTGGTCTTATCGGCGTGTCAAAAGGAGGGGAAATAGCCTTGCATGCTGGGTATTACAGTAATCAGGTTGTTTAGCGTAAACTTATTTATTTTACATCGATTATGATACAAGTTCTTACAACTTAAAAGAATTAACCCATAACCAAATAATAACTGCATTTAACCACTGTGTGGCAGACGACTCTGGAAAACACTGTGGGAAAAGGAGAAATTGTTTGTAACAAGCAATTTCTCCTTCTCCTACAGTGTTTTCTACTTTAACAAATGATTAATTCCCAATTTCATCAGATTTTGAAATGTGGTCTGTAAACTCTTTCAATTTGGGACAGTAAAAAATTTGGCTTTCGGTAAAGGGTTAATTTCTTAACAAAAAGAATATGCTTATAGCATGCATTGTCAGGAGACATAAAGATTAATGGGAACAAAATATCTTCATTTTATGTGATGCTTGTATTCACATATTAAAGGTCATATTTCCCGATAAACAAAATTTCCTTTAATTATGGTTTTTGAATTAGGTTATGGTTTCGTTATGACGGAGGTAATGATTTCTTTCTCATACAGAAGCGAAAAATGTTGTTTTTGACTACTTTTATTCACCTTTATCGATTTTTGTGAATGACTTATCTCCCTTGTTGTGACGTCATTTGTGCTTTAAAGTCATATGAACTATCAGTAAGAAGAATCTAGTTCTCAGTAACGACGGTGTTTTTGCACAAATTTCGGACATTTTAAGTGTTGAATTGTGTTTTGGGAAACGTAAGTTGGATATTGAGTATGGTATTTTGACAGGTCTTCTTGTGTTATTCTGCTTTTGGTCGCAGGGATGCGAGTTTCTCCCGTTTTCCGACGAACATAAAAGCTGCAAAAAGTTTCGATAAGTAAACTGGACCGTGTTTACTTTACAAATAAGCAAAAGATATATTCCCCAAACAAGAACAGTAGGCTGTGTTACTTTCACTTCGAAGACGGCAAGTTTACGCATTGTTAGGCGTTTCCAGAGAATTGATTTTATTGATCTTTAAATGATCTTTAAATGATCGGGCTCAATTCAAAGTAATTTATACAGGTGAAGATGCTTCAAATTCATTCTACTTATTGAGTAACCGTTATATTTCCCTTATTTGAAACACACCAACAACATTCACTTTACCTTGATGTATTGATTTCAAGACTGTCAATGCAAACCAGACAAAGCTAATCTCACTTTCAAACACCAATCAAGCGATAAAGCATACAATCATGTGTCAAGACATTGGTGTGACGTGCGAATGTGTACATTGTATTTCGGAGTGACCCCAAATATCTATCCAACATCATAAGTTATTGTATTGCCATGTCTTTGGGTTTTAAACGCTTAAATGCATCTTGTTCTTATTTGCAAAACTTGTTTTATGTTTTAACATAATCGTTTCCATTGTACATAAATGAGACAAAATGCAAAATGTACGTTGATTGCTATGATAACAAACCGATTAAAACAAGCAAGTTTCTTTTATCTGCCGTTGTCTTTGAATGAAAATTCAAAATAATGAATATTTGATATCCGCAAACTGTCTCTGAACTAATTGACGCAGATGATAATTGGTTCGATCTTAACTTAAGCGTCTGCTTTTCGGAATTATTTAAATCAACACACCTCATTTGTTTGCCATTGGTAATATTGGTTTAAATGACGTATGTCATACTGAGATGCAGGTGTTCAAACATGATTATTACAAATTTATATTGATAATTTAGTAATAAGATCACTAAATATATAATTTACACATTTGAACATAATCTCTTTGTTTACAATTTAATTGATTATTGTCAGTTTACCTCACATACAAAGGGTCAATCAACAAACATCGGACATTACAAGGATTAAGGGTCGTGATGCAAATTAACACCAATCTGCCACATTTGCACAGTATGTTTCAAGTCTCAAGTCCTTTATTGTTTAGGCGAAAGATAGCCTCTGGCGTTAATCTCTTAAATATCTCTGTTGTTAATTAACAGGTCTGACACGTTCTGCTATTCCAGACATGAAATAACAAGCGGCAAATCTCACACTTTCAATGCGCGGCAATTAAATTTTGCTAAAAAATCCATTGTTAAGATATAACCAATTAAGACCAAACTCTCACAGCATGTTTGGATTGATAAGCTGTCAAGACATATTTATTTCTCAATGTGACTTACGTCTGATACTTTGTCGTTACGATATTCAAAGAAGTGAACATGTTGTCTTTTCTATTAGAATAGTTGGACACTTCAATAAGTTTATAATAATCAGTATTCACTAAAACGGTATTAACTCTATATTTTCAACACAAAAAAAAAACCGTTTTAACATCAAAATCAAGTTTTGTCAAATTGATATTTAAATTCCAAAATCATAAAAAATAAATTAAAATATGTTTATTTAAGGTTGTTAGTAAAATAAACTATGACGATTTTTTTTTGTTGTTTTAGCTGTTAATTGTTAAACCTGTCCGAAAATTAAATGCTCAATATGTCAAGGCTACTTACACGAGAGAAAACAAACATAAATGTAAAGTGAATATGAAGAACAATTCTTAAGTCAAAACAGTTGATATAGAAAGACGACATCGGAATCAATTTCGAAATCATAGACCTCTTACTGGGGGTGGAGTTACTGGAAAGTTGCCGGATGATTTTAACAAATACTCTTGAATGTGCCAGTGTTTAGTTTTGAAATTTGGATGTGTTTCAATAAAGAAAATGCACTGTCAATCCAAACATTGCCTTAAGGATTGCTATTTCGAGGAAAATCGTCTCAATTTCAAGCCGTTCCTTTCATGTGAACGCATTGACATATCCTTGTAAATTCACACGTTAAGTCACTAATTTATTTTTTTCAAATGGATATTCTTATAATATGAAAGATATCCAGTATAGAAAATTCACTGTCAATCCAAACAATGACTTAAGAATCATTTATTTCAAGGAAAATCATCCAAATTTCAAGCCGTTCCTTTCATAGGAACAGGTTTACGCAATGACATATCCATGCAAATTCACGGGTTAAGTTATTACTTTATCTTTTTTTCAAATTGATATTCTTATAAAATCAATCATATTCAATAAAGAAAATGCGATGTCAATCCAAATAATGACTTTAGGATCGTTTATTTGAAGAAAAACACCAATTCTACCTAGCGATCGCTCTTCACGCCCTTTACATGGCGCATTCAGTGGATCACGAGTGACGTCACAGCAAAGGGAAGTAAGTCATACAAACTTTTATTAATCGGTGCGCTATGACGGTGATTTATGACGTAATGCGTTATGCTAAAATGTTGCAAACAATTTCAATGTGATTCTTTTACTTCATATTTTAATTTTATGAAATAAACCCAACCTGTACATATGACCTTTAAGGCAAAACTTAAGGATCACAGGAATTTGGAAATTAAATAGCTCAAGGTTAAATGATTTTCAAACACATTTACAATCTTGTTATGATGTTATGTCCAAAATCATATTTAACCATTTTCCATGTACAACCTTAACTCTTAGAGAGCTGGGTAATTTTCTCAAAATGGATTTTTGTGTCGCCTGCTTTCAAAAACCTTAAGTATCTGCTCAATTTTGATAACGAAAGATACCCAGAGAAGCAAACAGGCTAGAACACAGGCCTGTTGCCAATTTACTTGGTGGCTGACCTGTAATCTAACCTGTTTGCATAAGCATGAAGTGGGTTCCGGCACTATAAGGGCTAAATGTGAAGAAACTTTTCCATATCCAGGAGTTTGGAGGATATGAAAACTCACTGTTCCATTACAGGTGAAAGCTGTGGTGTCTATCAATGGCGCAGCATTTTTCACAGGGGACCCAATGTGGTACAAAGGAAATCTCATTGGCCATCCAGAGGAGTAAGTTTGTTTTGTATTTTTATTATTACATTATGTCAACAGCTTTTTAGTTATTTAGTGCCGTCTGGCTCTAAATCATTGATTGTTTATATATGGGCTTTAACACCATGTCAACAATCTTAATCCATTACCAAACAATAACGACATTTAACCACTTTTTGCAGAAAATGATGGAAAACATTGTGGGAAAAAGAGAAATTAGTCCTTTTCCCACAATGTTTTCTACTCTATCAGAAGATTACTTTCCAATTTTATCACATTTTGAAATGTCATCTGCAAACTCTTTCAATTTGAGACAGTCGAAAATTTGGCATTCGGTAAAGGGTTAAAGGAAATTACAGCTTTCCGATGTTCACGAGTACATGTTCTAAGCTAGGGCTCTGAAGTGTCTCGCCAATGGACATTCCCACAAAACCTGTTGGGTTTGAACCCAGGACCCACATGTTCTATGACCACCAACTTAACCAGTAGGCCGTGTAGGACAGTATAAGTGATGGAGGAAGACTAGATAAGCCTTTGTTAAGGGCAAAGACAAGTTGGGTAAAACATTCATGTAGAATTGACCCTCTTTTAATTCAAACCCTTTCCCAAACTATAAGGACATTTGACCACTTTGTTGCAGATGACTTTAGAAAACATTGTTGGAAAAGGAGAAATTGCTTGTAACGAGCAATTTCTCCTTTTCCCGCAATGTTTTCTGCCCTATCAGATGATTATTGTCCAATTTCATCACATTTTGAAATGCCGTCTGCAAACCCTTTCAATTTGGGACGGTCGAAAATTTTGTGTTTGGTAAAGGGTCAATGACTTGTGACACTCTTTTATGCCAATCCAATTTCAAATCTACACGGAGAGGGGCCTGGTTATCGAAAGAAGTTTATACATTACCCAAGTTTGATGCTTCTGTCTTTGAATTACAAATATGACAACCAAACTCCTCACAGTGATCTCCCTTTATGGGGTTGTTCACTGCCATCACAAATGTCACATGACCACCTACTTAGAAACGAAAATGGCGTTAAAAGATGGCGGCGAAGCTAAACAATTGTAATCCATTTGTGCTTATAAACAAAACCAAATTTTTTTTCAACTTAACTGGTCAGAAATCAATACAACAAGACGTTGTTACTAAATTAACTAAGATATCCAGTAATCTCTTAAAAAAACAGCATCGTTTGAATTTCATCCATATCTGGATGAAAATCTTGTGGTGGCAGTGATCGATGCAGCGTAGCAATGGGAGATTACTGTGAGGAGTTTGTATGACAACATCCGATGTCAGACATCTATCTTGTCTTTCAGAATGGATTTAGATAATGTGATAGAAACAGTAGAAGGAACGATTTACAGAAAAGTCCTTTTGTGCAAGAGAGAGAACTATCTTCGGGTAAATCATTTTAATCATCTTTTCACTCATATCATAGATATACAGTCCAACTTGTGTTAAGCAACCATCCTTTTAAGCAGCCAACCTGCCTTAAACAACCACTAAAGAAAGTTCCATTGTTGGATTTATAGTGTACATCAACTTGTGTTAAGCAGCCAACCTGTCTTAAACAGCCAATTTTCTCAGTTCCA
Organism: Cerastoderma edule; assembly: GCA_947846245.1. Classification (NCBI taxonomy): domain Eukaryota; kingdom Metazoa; phylum Mollusca; class Bivalvia; order Cardiida; family Cardiidae; genus Cerastoderma; species Cerastoderma edule. The sequence continues at coordinate 61,296,118 of OX401404.1, forward strand.
TAGGCTGGCCTCTTAACACAAGTTTGACTGTAGATAGATTGATTTATTTGGTAAAAAGATATAAAACTGCATGGCAACAACATGTAATAGAAATATAAAAACATGAATCATAAATGCAATAATGTTAAAAACCATGAAAGTACATCAAATTACAAGGATAACACAAAAAAGGGATTGTTGATTTTCCCTTATTTCCATTGTGGACCTTTTTAATGATGGCAGTAACCATGGGAAATGTTATGTTATACACTAAATTTTTATATTAAATGAATTAAATAAGCACCAATCCAATGAATTATTTCACCGTCATAATCAAAATTAAAATGCTCATGGTTGACAAGAAAGAAATACAATATAATAGGTAATACGAATTACAATAGGTAAATGAAACAAAGTTATCACTGCAAAAATCTATCACAAAAATAAAATCTGTAATGCAGTGCTAATAAAAAAAAAAATTATTAATCAAGTGATAAAGACTTTTTAATGGTAGATTTGAAACAAATAGGCCTCACAATGTCCCTCAGTTTTTTGGGAAGATTGTTCCATAAGTTTGTACAGGTGTGTTTGAAGGACATTGACCCAAAGGCGCCAACTTGGAGTACCTACCAGTATTAACCTGTTACCAAACAATAACGATATTTAACCTCATTGTTGCAGACGACTCTGGAAAACATTGTGGGAAAAGGAGAAATTGCTCAAAACGAGCAATTTCTCCTTTACCCACAATGATTTCTGCCCTATCAGAATATTATTCTTTAATTTAATCACATTTTGAAATGTCATCTGCAAACTCTTTTAATTTTGGACAGTCAAAAGTTTTGTGTTTGGTAAAGGGTTAACAAAGATAAAATTGTTACATAAGGGGTCTGTGGTTTCTAGAGCTGTCATACTTGACCGTGTACAGCAACTATGTACAGAAAGTAATGGTCTAAAATGTTCATCTAAATATTCTGGAGCATGGTCATTTAAATGCTATGGACATGACACAATATTTTTCGTTCAACCCTCTTACAGAGAGGTAACCACCCTGAAAAAGCAAAATGGTAATAAGAGATATGAGCCATATTATCCAACTAAAGAATATGCCTGATGAGTTTATTTTGGGATGTCTGAAGTCTACTTTTAAGGGAAAAAATAAGTTAAAAACAAGGCTGAAAAAAGATGACATATACATGTATTCTTAGCCATTTTAGGGGTTTTATTTCCATCTTAATTTTTGTTCATTCAGATTTGGAAAAAAGACATCAAAGTTTTATTGGTGGCTGGTTCCGATGATCAAGCCTTGGATCCAGATCACCTGACTGCTTTACGTGGCTGTTACCCAGCACATTGCCGATACAACTGTAAGCTGTTGTATTATCGTGGGGCTGGGCACCTGATAGAGCCTCCTTATGCGCCCCTGTGTAGATCCTCATATAGAAAGTTAAAGGGCTATCAAGGTTATGAAGGTAAGGCAGTTAAGTTTTTAGTGGTAAGGCATTAAAGTTTATGAAGGTAACACATTAAAGTTTATGAAGGTAACACATTAAAGTTTATTAAGGTAACACATTAAAGGTTATGAAGGTAAGGCATTAAAGGTTATGAAGGTAACACATTAAAGTTTATGAAGGTAAGGCATTTAAAGTTATGAAGGTAACACATTAAAGTTTATGAAGGTAACACATTAAAGTTTATTAAGGTAACACATTAAAGTTTATTAAGGTAACACATTAAAGGTTATGAAGGTAAGGCATTAAAGGTTATGAAGGTAACACATTAAAGTTTATGAAGGTAAGGCATTAAAGGTTATGAAGGTAAGGCATATAATGTTGTGAAGGTAAGGCATTAAAGTTTAAGAAGGTAACACATTAAAGTTTATGAAGGTAACACATTAAAGGTTATGAAGGTAAGGCATTAAAGGTTATGAAGGTAACACATTAAAGTTTATGAAGGTAAGGCATTTAAAGTAATGAAGATAAGGCATATAATGTTGTGAAGGTAAGGCATTAAAGTTTAAGAAGGTAACACATTTAAAAGCATACTAGCACTCAGAAAAACTGCAAAACTGGGCAATATATATGAGTTATCAATTATGATAGAATATGTTGAAACATAGCAAAAAAACACAACACTGAAACATGACAATATAACACCCAAACTATTTATTATCTTTTTTTCAAAGTGGTATTTTCATAAATTTGGTGCCCACCAGTTTTACTTCATTGTTTACTTTCGAATAACAATAAAAATAGCAAGAAGCCCTCAGATTAATGAGTGGGGATCACTAGATTAGAAAAAGCATGTGAAACCCATAAAGATACTGTTAGTTATCCAATATTAACAACGTGAACCTTCAAAATGGAGAATTTCTTTGGTTTTATTGGTTCCAAACGTTTCTCAGCTGACCTACTTTATTGCAAATTGTAAACAAGCCTTATAGCGTTCACTCTTTTAAAGGCATCAAATGAACTGTTAAAGTCTCGATTCTTCTGTAAAAGGGAATTAGCAGTACTTTTAAGTTAATTTACAATTATACAAGAACTTTCACAATTTAAGTGAAAATGAGCACAAGTAAGGTTTTAAGGTTTTGAACGTATCACATTAAAGGTTATGAAGATAAGGCATTCAATATTATGAAGGTAAGGCATTAAATGTTGTGAAGGTAAGGCATTAAAGTTTAAGAAGGTAACACATTAACCGTTTTGAAGGTAACGCATTAAAGTTTAAGAAGGTAACACATTAAAGGTTTTGAAGGTAAGGCATTAAAGGTTTTGAAGGTAACACATTAAACCTTTTGAAGGTAACACATTAAAGGTTCTGAAGGTAAGGTATTAAAGGTTCTGAAGGTAAGGTATTAAAGGTTTTGAAGGTAAGGTATTAAAGGTTTTGAAGGTAACACATTAAACCTTTTGAAGGTAACACATTAAAGGTTCTGAATGTAAGGTATTAAAGGTTTTGAAGGTAACACATTAAAGGTTCTGAAGGTAAGGTATTAAAGGTTTTGAGGGTAACAAAATAAAGGTTCTGAAGGTAAGGTATTAAAGGTTTTGAAGGTAAGGTATTAAAGGTTTTGAATGTAAGGTATTAAAGGTTTTAAAGGCATGGCATTTAAGGTTTCGAAGGTAACACATTAAAGGTTCTGAAGGTAAGGTATTAAAGGTTTTGAAGGTAGGGTTTTAAAGGTTTTGAAGGTAAGGTATTAAAGGTTTTGAAGGTAAGGTATTAAAGGTTTTGAAGGTAAGGCATTTAAGGATTTGAAGGTAACACATTAAAGGTTCTGAAGGTAAGGTATTAAAGGTTTTGAAGGTAAGGTATTAAAGGTTTTGAAGGTAAGGTATTAAAGGTTTTGAAGGTAAGGCATTTAAGGTTTTGAAGGTAGCACATTAAAGGTTCTGAAGGTAAGGTATTAAAGGTTCTGAAGGTAAGGTATTAAAGGTTTTGAAGGTAAGGTATTAAAGGTTTTGAAGGTTACACATTTAACCTTTTGAAGGTAACACATTAAAGGTTCTGAAGGTAAGGTATTAAATGTTTTGAAGGTAACACATTAAAGGTTCTGAAGGTAAGGTATTAAAGGTTTTGAGGGTAACAAAATAAAGGTTCTGAAGATAAGGTATTAAAGGTTTTGAAGGTAAGGTATTAAAGGTTTTGAATCATTAAAGGTTCTGAAGGTAAGGTATTAAAGGTTTTGAAGGTAAGGTTTTAAAGGTTTTGAAGGTAAGGTATTAAAGGTTTTGAAGGTAACACATTAAAGGTTCTGAATGTAAGGCATTAAAGGTTTTGAAGGTAAGGTATTAAAGGTTTTGAAGGTAACACATTAAAGGTTCTGAAGGTAAAGTATTAAGCGTTTTGAAGGTAACACATTAAAGGTTATGAAGATAACACATTAAAGGTTCTGAAGGTAAGGTATTAAGGTTTTAAAGGTAACACATTAAAGGTGTTGAAGGTAATATGTTAAAGGTTCTGAATGTAAGGTATTAAAGGTTTTGAAGGTAAGGTTTTAAAGTTAAGGTATTAAAGGTTTTGAAGGTAAGGCATTTAAGGTTTTGAAGGTAACACATTAAAGGTTCTGAAAGGTAAGGTATTAAAGGTTTTAAAGGTAATGTATTAAAGGTTTTGAAGGCTAGGCATAAAAGGTTTTGAAGGTAATACGTTAAAGGTTTTAAAGCTAACACATTAAAGGTTTTGAAGGTAAGGTATTAAAGGTTCTGAAGGTAAGGTATTAAAGGTTTTGAAGGTAAGGTATTAAAGGTTTTGAAGGTAAGGCATTAAAGGTTTGGAAGGTAAGGTATTAAAGACTTTGAAGGTAATACGCTAAAGGTTCTGAAGGTAACACATTAAAGGCTTTGAAGGTGACACAAAATAAAGGTTTTGAAGGTAACACATTAAAGGTTTTGAAGGTAACACATTAAAGGTTCTGAAGGTAAGGTATTAAAGGTTTTAAAGGTAACACATTAAAGGTGTTGAAGGTAATACGTTAAAGGTTCTAAACGTAAGGTATTAAAGGTTTTAAAGGCAACACATTAACGGTTTTAAAGGTAACACATTTAACCTTTTGAAGGTAACACATTAAAGGTTTTGAGGGTAAGACATTAAAGGTTTTGAAGGTAATGCATTTAAGGTTATAAAGGTAAGAATTAATGTCTAAGAAGGTAAGGCATTAAAGGTTTTGAAGGTAAGGTATTAAAGGTTTTGAAGGTAACACATTAAAGGTTTTGAAGGTAAGGTGTTAAACATTTTGAAAGTAAGGTATTAAATGTTTTGAAGGTAAGGCATTACAGGTTTTGAAGGTAACACATTAAAGGTTTTGAAGGTAATGCATTTAAGGTTATGAAGGTAAGAATTAACGTCTAAGAAGGTAAGGCATTAAAGGTTTTGAAAGTAAGGCATTAAAGTTTAAGAAGGTAACACATTAAATGTTTTGAACATAACACATTAAAGATTTTGAAGGTAACACATTAAAGGTTCTGAAGGAAAGGTTTTAAAGGTTTTGAAGGTAAGGTATTAAAGGTTTTGAAGGTAAGGTTTTAAAGAATTGAAGGTAAGGCATTAAAGGTTCTGAATGTAAGGTTTAAAGGTTCTGAAGGTAAGGTATTAAAGGTTTTGAAGGTAAGGTATTAAAGGTTTTGAAGGTAACACATTAAAGGTGTTGAAGGTAATACATTAAAGGTTCTGAAGGTAAGGTATTAAAGGTTTTTAAGGTAACACATTAAAGGTGTTGATGTTAAACATTAAAGGATATGAAGGTAACACATTAAAGGCTTTGAATGTGACACAAAATAAAGGTTTTGAAGGTAACACATTAAAGGTTTTGAAGGTAACACATTAAAGGTTTTGAGGGTAAGACATTCAAGGTTTTGAAGGTAGTGCATTTAACGTTATGAAGGTAAGAATTAAAGTCTAAGAAGGTAAGGCATTCATTAAAGGATATGAAGGTAATGAGTTGATCAATGTTTAACCCCATATTTAGTATTCTGGGCCTCCCTTGCCTAGTGGTTAGAGTACAGAACTTGAAACCAGATGGCCCTTCTCAGTGTGGGTTCAAATCACGATAGAGGTTGATTTGGATTTTTATGAGAGGTAGTCTCCCTGCTTACCTACGAAATGGCAACGGTTCTACCTTGCTTGACCAGTCCTTATAGGCAGTTTAATTAGGGACTTCCACCAGCAATTTGGACGACATTGCAATTAAATTGAAATACTGTCATTGTAATGTATAACAAAAAACATCATATGTGTTCTTTCAATACAGCTTCAGCATAGGACCTGATAAACAAAGCCAATACAAGAAAAAATGACTGTTATGGGCAATTTTTCAGTTTTGTCACAATGATTTTGCACCCAACCTTAAAGGAATTCTATTTTTCTTACATAAATGTATGCTTTTGATATTTTCAGCTTGAATATATCCCAAATTTCCTCATGCTAAGCAAACACAACAGATTCATGTTCTGTTTTCATGGAGTTTACAACATTTCCCTGTTTATTATGAATGTTTAGCCCAAAACCCTTTTATCTTGAGGTAGTCAAACAAGAATAAATCAGATATTGATGTATTACCTGCCACCTAAATTTGTAAAGGAGGTCATTTAACCCCTTTCTTCACATTGCAGCACTAAATAACCTTAGCTGTCGATGCGCCTTCAAACACCATTCATTCACATTGCCTCACTCTGACTAACCTGTAGCTTCTTATATGCTTGTTTGTTTATAAGAGCTTAATGCCTTGTCAACATTTCAGTTATTTCGCAGCTTTCCTGGATTTCATGAGTACTAGGACTTTGCAGTATCTTGCCCAAGGACACTTACGAAAAGTCAAAATTCTGCTGGCGAGGATTGAACCCAGGACCCCATGTCACAAACCCTACACCTTAACCACTTGGTCACCAAGGACCCTTTTTATATAGTTTTTTTTTTCTTATTTTCTTTTCATTTTGTCAAAATGGTTTCCTGTCATTATGTTTAAGACTGGGTTGTTTCCTTCTTCAATTCTATTATACAATGTATCTACTCTTTTTTTTTTTTATCTCAACCCTTTACCAAATGCCAAATTTTCTGTCCCAAAATGTGATGAAATTGAAAATATGTATTCTGTTAAGGGCAAAAAACATTGTGGAAAAGGAAAAATTGCTCATTTCGAGCAATTTCTCCTTTTCCCACAATATTTTTCAGAGCCACCTGCAACAAAGTGTTTAAATGTCGTTATTGTTTGGTAATGGGTTAAGCAGAGGGGGTTAAGACAAAAGAAGTTCATTAACAATACGTTCCTGTCTATTTCAGGTGAAGTAACCACTTTGTGGGGGGGATTCCCAGCTGAACATGCAGTTGCGCAAGAAGAATCATGGACTCACATACTGGACCATTTCAGAACGCATCTATCATCTGATACAAACTCTACTATAGATAGCAAGTTGTGATAAGAAGCCAGTTTAGCAATTTATTTACGTTAATCCTTTCCCTACTTGAATAATTCAAACTGTGAATTCAAACAGTCAAACATTTGGTGTTTGATAAAGGGTTAAAGTAGGATAATAAGGTTGTTATAGTGTAGAACCTGATGCCAGTTCTGAAGTCAGCTCCAGTAGTATCTCTCTGTTGAACTTGTTCCTGCATAAATATTTTACATGTACCAAGTGCCATATTTGTAGCCTCTTACTTATCAATTTGATCAAAACTTTAAAACCGTTTTTAGGGTAAAGTTACTTGTATTAGTGATCATACCAAGACTCAATAGCAATCATGACTTTGAATATAGATTTCAAAGATCAAACACTGCTTGGCAAGTAAACTTTTGTTCAAATTTATCACTTTGACATGATATATTTAGCTCTCTTTCCTGCACAATTTTGCACTTGTGTCAAAACTGTCTGTGGCTAAGGTTGTCTGTCTATTTCAATGCATGCCACATCGGCAGCTATCTATTTATCTTCACTTATTCATGCTCTCTGAGAAATCAACAAATAATAGGTAAGGTTGTAGTGCCTTGCTGAATGCTCTACCCAAATGAACTAATTGACAGCAACAATGGATTATACCCAGGATGAACAGTATCCAATACTCACATACTGATCACTACCAATCGGCAGCTCACACCTATGGCCGGAAGATACAGTGCAGTTCAGGGGAGGAAAATCCAAGAGCATGAAATGGTGAACTGATTGCCTTAATATTAAGAGAAACACATTTAGAAATAGTACTACTACAATCCCAACCAAAATAGTTATTCAGGAAAACATACAAGGGCTTGTTTGAAAAAAAAAAAACCCTGCATATCAAAGGCTTGAGGTAGTTACTGAAGAATGATTTCTACAGCATGTTGGATAAATGATTACTTAATCTTCATCAAAGATATATCCGATATTCTATTGATCATTACATGGGTCTTAACTCAAGTAAGGGTTTATCTTTAGAGGGATAGATACAGGTTTTGTCTTATTTTGTTTATATGAGGTGTAATGCCATATCAAAAATTTGTCAGTTATGATGTGACTTTTTTTGATTTACAAGTAAAAGACTTGGACTCTGAAGTGTCTTGCCACAGGACACTCCAAAGAAATCAGAGGTACTGATGGGGCTCAAACTCAGGGCCCCTGCGTTTTTAGACTGGTACCTTAACCACTGGACCCTTGAACAATATAATGGTCTTGCTTTAAGTAAGGGTAAAGCTGTTGCTTTGAACCAGGCTTTGTCTTATTCAAAGTTGTTTACAAAATAAAAATATCCTAGACACTAGCTAATGTGTTGTTTACCTTTTATTTGACATTTCTCAATCATTACAAGTACGAATATCTAAATGGGTTGAACCCTTTTTGACAATACAGACAATTAAAAACATATTTTACTGATGAGTACATTGTGTACCATTGCAACAAAATGAAAAAACACTCATCACAAGCACATTATCCTTTTGTTCAATTATTTCTACTGAGGTCAAGATAAGAGGACCAGGTGTATACCCCTTAGTAATTTTTTCTTCATGGCCCCTCTAATATCTCGAGGGTTCAATGCAAGACTATAGTAAGTGCTTCATGTTTGTGAAGCACTTACTATAGTCTTGCATTGAACCCTTGATATGTCTGAGACCGGTCATGATAACAAACAAAGAATGATTGGAAATATTGTGTGTAAAAAACCAAAATGCCCCTAATCTAGACCTCTGCTTCAACTTTGATCTTATAATCAACCAGATCTGCTGCATATTTCTTGCAATAAGTTTTATCTAGGAAAAAGACTAGATTTACTTGTTGAAATTGTTTTTGTATCGGGTAGAATGCCATGTCTACAATTTAAATGTTTTATAATGATTTTCCAGTACAAGGCAAACACCCCCCAGAGGCAATTCTAAAAATATTCACAATACAGTAAGTCTATTTTTATGTGACCACTCTAAAAGCTGTGTGAAAAGTAAATTATTCTAAGGCTAACTTAATACAGCACACCAGTCATTCAGATAGCTCCTCCTGGGACCTTCTGAATGACTGGTGTCCATATTAAGTTGTAAGTTGTCTTTCATGCCACGGTTCTGTATCTTTTTATTATGGTCGCTAATAACAAGGTTAACTGAACAAAGAGAATAGGTGGTTGGTGTCGTGAATCGGAACTGTTATTGGGCAAGGTGAGCCGAATGCCAAGCGGATTGGTAATCCGAGGCCGAGCCATATAACATTTTCTATTCACAAAGACATCAATTATCTAGTCTATTTATCCTTTTACCAGTATGTATTCAAATAAACAAACAAGAGATGAAAATAAAACGCGAAAAAGTTAAATAAACCAGAGGATCGATGTTGACAAGTGCGCGCAGGGATCTTGTGATCTAGTGTTGGATATCAAAAAGTTATACAGCACTCTGTTTTCAGTCTGAAAATAGCTCTGGTGACAGGATTAAGAACTTGCTTAGGGTAATACACCTTTTATCTAGACCTATGTCATGTATAATTGTCAAACTGCATTCACTTTATCAAATATGTCTGAGTCACACTTGCTTCAAATATAGACTTGTTTCCCAGCCAGACTGTCCACAAATGGAGTGACTATTTCGCTTGTTGCAAAGTTGAAAACCAGTCCGAATGTGATGGAGATTGGCAAGGCTGGTAATGCCTTCCTGAATATTGCTAAAAGTAGCAGTGTGAAACATAAGCCCTGAAAATAAAGTATATAGAAATAGAATTGATAGAAAATATTCAAACATTGGCAAATATCGATGGAAAGAAAAATCCTCCTTTTCCAAATTAAACACAAAAGATTGTAGGGCATTTAATGACAGCATATCATCATGAATTAAAAGCATTGATAATAAATACAATATCAAAGGAAATACTATGAATTTGAAATAACTTCTGGATTATTTCCAAACCAATATATATCTCATTGAGACCTTGGTATAGTGGGTGTAAAGGAGATATTTCCAATACAATAGTTTTTGCTGATGAACTACATGAGCTGTTAATAGCTGTGATTCGAAAAATTGTCTAAAGAGACAACTATTTTACCATCTAGAAAGGAAGTTTTATCAGCAATTATTTTCTAGAATTTTAAATCTTTCTATATTTGCTTATTTAATAACATTTCTCTTATTATGCAAATGATATTGCGCATATTTGACAGCAAAGAAAGTTGCCCATTTTCCTTTTCTTATCACATTATTCTATTTTTAAGAAGCCATTTCCCTATTCCACGGAATCAAAAAAAGGAACTCCCACTTAACCATGAAATGTAAACGAAACAACCGCTGACTTACTATGAGTATGGCTACAAAGCATGCTAATGTTGTGTTCCAGTCTCCATAGGATGAGGCTTTTCCCACTAAAACACCATAGAAAATGAAGTCTCCAAGACCCAGCTTGATACCTCCTGGGGGAAATAAAGTAAAAACATGTTAAGGACTTGACACCCTAGAAGAATTAGTTCATTTCAGGAATGAATGAAGGGTGTTTTATTGCACATCAACATCTAAGGTGATTTAGGGCACATTTTGATGATGTGGATAAACATATATTGAATTATTAACATGCTACATAGAGGACTTGTTTAACTCTTTACCAAACGCCAAATTTTCGACTGTCCCAAATTGAAAAAGTTTACAGACGACATTTCAAAATGTGATCAATTTCTCCTTTTCCCACAATGTTTTTTCAGAGGCATCTGCAACAAACTGGTTAAATGTCATTTTTGTTTGGTAAATGATTTAGTCTTGTATTGGACCCTTAATTTGATCTACCATATAATTGTAAGTTGCTCATAGTTTCTATTTGACCTGCATTATATTAACAAGGGAACTTTTTCCTAAATGAAAAAAAAATCATTTTTTACCCGCCAGCCTGAGCCCTGTATGTAGAAGATGGATTAAAGTGAGTTACTAATGAGTACACTTTGAGAGGCTTTCTGCAAAATGCAAAACATACTTTCTTCTGGTTCTTCATCCGACTCCTCTCTAGGGGTGGGTTCATCGGTTCCCGTTCTAAAGTTGTTGGCCTCGCCGTTTGTTGTGCTGGCAAGGGCTCGAACCGCTGACCTGCCATGCTGGGAGTCTATGCTGCCCCCTGATATATTTCTTTCGACCCTTTGGCGGTTGGGGTCTGCGAATCCTCCTTCATCTTGGTCCTCCTCCGTGAGACTGTTGCTTGCTCCATCATTTTCGAAAACTCCTTCAGATTGAAATTGAATAGATAGCAATTGAACAGAATTCTTAAGAACCGAGGTAGGTTTTTACTAAATGTTTAAGGACAATATTTGCGTGAGTTAAAACTAATATACATGGATAGTATCTTAAGTAAAAGTGCAATATTATCATGTGATGTATTACTGACAGCTTTTCAGAGAGACAATTCTAATAACAAGTTACTTTACAATATTGCTTATCTTAATATTGAAATAAGAAGGAAAGTTGTTTTGAAGTTACACAAATTTTTAGCGTAAAATATTTAGTAAGATAGTACCCAGAACGCTACTTTTGGTGACTCAAGATAGAAAACTTGTACATGATGTGCCATTTCTCTATTGCACAGTGTAACGAATCGAGCAAATGAACCTCTCAAAAACACAAACACATCCAATCAGTGAAAAACAAAGTTGTACACTGCGCGGTTGTGTTGTCTATTTATATACCAGTATGTTCTCTACAACAATGCATTAGGTTCCCTAATTTGCATAATTGTTCAACAAACGTTACAGCAGCTAGGTTTTATTGATATACATGGATGTGGAATATGACTGTTTCACATTCAATGAGTACAGTAGGAAGAGTTGATATAGTATTAAGATGGGCATAATCTATCAACCAAACCAAACCACACAAGCCTATGACTTCAATCTGAAAAAGTTCCTCCAAGCTTATGGATAACAAATGCTTCTACAAAGCAGATCTGATTGGGGTCCTTGATCATCAATAAGTGCTGAGAAATGATGTTATGCTTAAACATGCTTGTTCACAGAAATGAAAATTTGAAAGTCAAAATTAACTGTTAATTAAATTACTTGAAATCACAGCAAAAAATACTGTATCTGTATCATAAAATCATTATCTTATTTAATATTAAGTTGAAACATTAAACAAAGATTGCGCATAAACTGTTTTCTATAATAACGACTTAACGACACACAGTCTGATCAGATGACCTTGAGATTTGATGTCATTGACCTTGACGCTATGTCGCAACATACAGTAACAACCAATTTAGAATCAAACTGCATATTCCAGTTGCTGATTATCCATTGGCACTCTACAGAAAAATGCTGATCGGCAATATTGACAGCGAAAAATTTTATTCAAAGTTTATACCCAACAGTCAAGAGGCAATCTACAGGAGGTCAAATGAAAAGTAATTGTACAAACCATCATCTTCTGAGGTTCTTTTCCTCTTCTGTTTTTGCTTGGGTTCATCTCCTTCGCCAGCCATACCCAAAACAAAAGGAAACATGACCGTAGCTAAAAACATAAAAACAAACAAATTAACTCACCATACTCAAAACAGAAGAAAACACTTTTATAGCATGTGTATCAGAAGATATGAAATACCAGGGTGAGAAAGGGAGAAACAATATATTATCTGTAACATCTCCTTTCGGTACAATCTTTCTACTCAAAGTCAAAAAGGAATTGTTATATCTAACATAAGTATAGCATCTTATCTATTGTTTTCAATAACTCCAATGACATAGCCAATATGAGGGAGTGGGTCAAAAAAGCTTTACAAGAAAAATCAAGAAAAAAGAAATAAACCATTTCTTCATTTGCCACAATTCTTCCTACTCTATTTCACTCTGCAAATGTGCTTATAACACTTGAATCAAAATTCATAAAAAAGGGTGAGCTGACTCTTTCAATGTGGAGTTGAAAGTTCAATCATTGGACTGGTCAACCAAATGAGTTTTAATTGATTGAATTTGAGCAGTATGCCTATTTAAACTGCACTTCAGGTTGACCACTGGACAGAGCATATATCAATGTTTCAGGTATTCCTTAATCAGAACTGCTCAGTAACCTCCCATGCTATAGACTGTTTCCAGTTATAATTTATACTATATCATTGACTTAATTAAACTATGAGAAGAATTTAGATAGAGTCAGGTTTCAAAATCAGGATCTCTATATTTCAAACTTGACATGCTATCTACATGTACTAAGCTATTGAGGGCCAAATTAAAAACAAAAAAAATGATTACTGGCAGAGATCTGGAAAAAAATAATTAGGAAATATGGTGTAATTTTATTTGGATAATCAAAGAGGAAAAGCATTTCAATATATGGAAGTGAAGACTTACAGGAATAAATCAGTGCTGGGAAAATAGGCTCTCTTCTTTCTTGTGCTGTTTCTACCAACATCTTTAATGGACCTTTAGGGCACAATACAGCTACAAGATCTAAAATATAAAGTTTGGTATGCAAATCTGTGAAACCAAATTCTCATTACAAAAGAAAATCATAGAATGAAATGGCTTCAAAAAGAGTTGTAAATTATTACAAAGCTTTAAGAATATTTTTACTAGTGTCACAATTATAACTTGATTGACAAGTTGACAAATTCCAGTAAATTAAACTTTTCTAAAAGATTAACCAATAAACAGTTAACCCTTTCCCAAACAATAACGACATTTGACCACTTTGTTGCAGACGAGTAATTTTTCCTATTCCCACGATGTTTTCTGCCCTATCAGAAGATTATTTTCCAATTTCATCACATATTGAAATGTCGTCTGCAAACCCTTTCAATTTGGGAGTCGAAAATTTGTTGTTTGGGAAAGGGTTAAACAAACCTCTCACAACTAAATGCATATCATAGGGCCTTGAACCATTCCAGGGTCCCATAATTTGATAGTAGTCCAAATTGCAAGCAAAAGCATATAAAAAATATTTTTTTCTCAATGACATTACATTATAATTATCAGTTTTTGTGTTGTGCTCAAGAAAATGGATAGGACAGGTAATAATGACTAGTTATCATTTAGTTTGTGCGAGGTTTAACATCAAGTCAACAGTATTTCAGTTATATTATGGCTTTTCTAGAAATAATATGGATTTTACCAGTACAAACCCAATACCTAAGGACACTCCCACAAAAAAACCCAGTGCAGCTGATGAGGATTCAACCAGGGATCTTGTTCTATAGGTCCAACACCTAAAAGATATAAATAATTTTTTCTGACAAACCTAACCTTTAACAACCATTCAAACTTACCCCAAATCACCATGACCCCTAGTACGACCCAGAGGGTCCAGTCTGGGAGATACTTGATAAAGATGAGTGACATTAAGGCGCAGATTGTGATTAGGTAGCCCTGCTGCAGTAACAGTGGACCCTTCCAGTGTATTGACATCATTCCTAGTATGCCAAAGTTCCACATCAGTAAGGCTACAGTGATGTAATCCATCGGAACATTGAAGGCTTGTAGTACTACCCTGTAATGAAAGTGGTTTCTTGTAAATTACTCAATACAAACATGACATGTGCTTATTAGTTTCGGATATCTGTAGTTAATACAAAACACCTGTTGTTGAGGCCTCAAGACACCATGGTGGCAGAAGGAGAAAATTTTCTTTAAAACGGTTACAAGCTGTGTCACAGGATTATAGGTTACCTTGGGATTCTCTAGTACTAGGCTAGGGTTCTTGATTGATTTGTCAAATGAAACTCCCAGAAACCAGAGATACCAATGGGTGCTTGAAATTGAAACCCAAGCGAGCCCCACCTTGACCACAAGGCCCTGAAGACATGCCTCCCTGAGATGCAACTAGGTTTTTGTTGATTGCTCAATAGGTAGACTCAGGACACATCGTAGACAGTTGGAGAAATTGCTCATGGTGAGCAATTTTTCCGTTGTTTCAATGGTTTCTAGCTATAATTGCACAATAAATCCATGACGACATATAGAGAGCAAATTTTGTTTAAAACACAAACGGTTTCAGCCAGATATTTGAAAGCGCTTGATTATTCATAATCATGCTGCTGGTACCAACTTCACTCAACATTTTATTCTAAACATTTGCGAAAGTTCAAAACAACATTCCCCATTATTTCAATATTGGGCTAAGCAACATTGTAAAGTAACACATTTTTGGAAGCGTCTCTTCAATGAAGTGTCACATTGCAATATTGTACTTTCATTTAAGATACTTTACATATTTATCAGTTTTGACTTATGCAAATAGTTTCTGTAAGTCGCTTCGTAAAACGATACCCTGTGGAGCAATTCAAACTTTGATCACTTTATCATATCAAAGAACTATGAATTTGGACCAGTCACAAATTCTCAAATGAATTCAGGATAGAGATAACTTTATTTGAAAAAGAACGCTTAGTTGATGATACCTATTAGATATGCCTCAAAAGTACACACATGTTGCCTATTTAATAGCATTTACATAAACCCATGCTGACTTACCCAAGAAGAATGGTCCAGGGGTAGAGCATTGGCCTCAAGACACAAGGACCCTATGTAAAACGCATTACCAAACAATAACGACATTTTACCACTTTGTTGCAAATGAATCTGGATAACACTGGGAAAAGGAGAAATCGCTCTTACGAGCAATTTCTCTTTTTCCCACAATGTTTTCTACTCTATCAAAGATTACTTTCCAATTTTATCACATATCGAAATTTCGTCTGCAAACTCTTTCAATTTAGGACAGTCGAAAATTTGGTGTTTGGTAAAGGGTAAGTTCTTTGAGTGGCATGATCCCCTTTGTGAACTTTCATTTGATCAATTCATATTCAGTGAAAGTACTGGTAATCTGGAAGCAAGATCAAGAGTTATTAGTCATAAATTGTAAGAACTTGTTTCAATTGATGTAAAATAAATGAGTTGAGACCTACCCCAAATAGAGATACGCAAACAGGAACAACAACAACAGAGATGTCAGGATCAACCATCCATGAATAAACTGAAACAGAATCAACAAGAAACACTTTTGTCAATCTTTTTTTGTCAATATGAATAGTATGTTTTAACATATAGTTATTTTCTATAGATTGTGAGGGAAGCTTGAAGCTTATTTAATACACTCTCTATGACTGCTTCCTGGATACTAAACCAGTACTAGGGCTAGTTGTCACAAGCGATATCTCCTTTAGTCATAATGGTTTCATCTGTTTTGTTATAATATGTGTACTGTAGAATTAGAATAAAAAAAAATTCCTAAAAACTGCTGTAGTTACTACTCATTTTATCATAATCGTTTCAACCAAATATAACAAAGAAAGTCATTTTATTTATGTCAAATTGGACCTGATAATGAATTAAAATTAAAAAAAAATGATTTTTTTTTCATATAACAATATTAAATGAAAAAGATAATTAACATATAAATGATAAAACCATGTTTATAGAGATTTTACTTTGAAAATAACACTATGCATTTAAGAAGAGAACAAATGTGAAAGTTTAAAGCATTTTTCTAATTTTCATTTAATAACTTAGAGAAATCATTCTCTACGTAAATTGAGGGGGTGGGGGAAATATGAAATGTGGCCTACCTTATAGCATCTGTATTTGTAGAGTACAAGAAGGAATATGGTCATCACAATGACAGTGGCCAGGATAATCAGAGCATTCGCCACCGACTCCCACACCTTGGTACCTGTGGACGCATCGGGTTTATCAGCATCGTGAAATGGTGTATAGATCCTGAAGAAAAGTTCATGTTAACCCTTTACTCCAAAATATCTTAAATCTGACACAACTGCTGCAGGTAATTTTCAGAAAACACTGAGAAAAAAAGAAGAAGAAAAGTTGCTCCTAATGAGCAAGTTAGCCTTTTGCCAGATTGGTTTCTGACTTTCTACCAATTATCATTAACAAATTTTGTACATGTATTGTATATTGTTTTCTACCTATTTTTTTCTTGTTTACTTTTATTCTAGATTTGTACGAGTAACAAATTTCAAAGCATCTTTCTACTTATAAACAACAAGCCTCTATGACCCAGTGGTAAGGGTACAGATCTTGAAATCACACTCCCTTCCTTCCATGGGTTCAAGCTAGGTATTGTTGAACATGGATTTTCATAGGAAGTATTCTTTTTACCGACTAAGAGGGTGTCTAAATTCAAACTAATGCATCACTAAAGCACTATGGACATTTATACTTATATGTCATTCTCCATTAATTACAAGCCAGACTTTGAAATAGACCAGAAACACTAATGAAACCAATGTAAAACACTACTGGTGGCAAAACCTGATTTTGATGTACTTCTCCGTATATGCCAAAACTGTTTCTACACTTGTATACGTATAATGGTTATAAGTAAATTTCACTAAAAATCCACTTGTCCGTGAAGTCTTTTGGACAAGCTGGGCGATACAGAGATTTGATTTTGCCACCCTTGAGACACGAACAATCCGCCCTACTTACAAGTATGTCCCATCCCGCTTGGTGTAGAATGAGACAGAGCTTATGGAGGCCACCACCACCAACATACACAGGGTCACCGGGACAAACAACATGATCACATGTTTAGCCCCATATTGAAGAGTTTCCTCCTCCTCTTCCTCTGCAGTTTCTGAATCACTTCTTTGTCTTTGACGCGGGGCTTGTCGATTTACTGATGGTCGAATTCCAACCTTCAAAATTAAGTGAGTCAGATATTTATCAGAATACTATTCAAATATAAAAATAATCTTTTGAGAAATGCAAACATTTTCTAAGGCGAAAGCAGCCAATTTATGCCAGTCATTTATTTTCAATGTGATTAAAGATGGAATTCTAATCTTTAGTCATTCCTTTATTTGTAACATTGTTCTTTGAACTGTAAAAAAAGTAAAAATTTCAAATCACATGCAAGGTTTAGTCTGATTGGTTTTACAATCTGAAGAAATGCCTCCTTTCAAGTTCTGTCACATTGAATTCATAATGGCATAAAAAAGAGAAATCTTTATGCAGGAACATTTGATCCTTACCAAATTCTTCTTTTGCATTATTGTTATTTGTCATATTTTATTTGGTGATAAAAAAGAATTATTGAATCAAGATCCATTTTCCTCTACTCTAACAATCTTTCATCAACAATTAAAATAAATGAATGGTGTTTGATGGTGCATTGACATCTAAGGTCATTTAGCGCCCGTTATGATTGATGGATTATCAATAAATCAAGTTTATGGTACATCACTTACTTCAGGCTCCTCTGTGTCTGCCTCGCGTGTTGACTCGGTGTTTCTGCGCTCCGGCCGAGTACCGGACACGATGGATGCTGAATTATCCATGATTAGACGAGTCGTTTCTGAGGCCTCGTCCTCACTGTTAACAGCACTCATTGAGATGTAACATTGGATGAACTAGTTAAATCTGTCTGTAAGGGAGGCACAAAGCATCGAAATAATCAGTGCAATTGGATACAGTATATTATAAAAGTTATATATTCAAAAATGTTCAAGTAAAATAAGATATTGTGTAGAATAAGATGATCTAGTTAAATCTGTAAAGTAGCCACAAAGTCTCAAAACATCATCTACTATTGGATAATTTACATTTTAATTGAAATATTAATAAAATATTGTCTATAATATAAAAATCTAATATTGGATTGTCTAACAGAAAAGTAACTTGTATAATAGAATCGAAAGAACGACTTAAATCTGTGACGTATTGTTAACCCCATTACCGTAATCCAAATTTACGACTGTCCCAAATTGAAAGAGTTTGCAGGACATTTCAAAGTGTGATGAAATTGAAAAATTATCTTCTTTAATGCAGAAAACATTGTGGGAAAAGGAGAGATTGCTTGTTAAGAACAATTTCTCCTATTCCCAAAATGTTTTCCAGAGTTGTCTGCAACAAACTGGTCAAATGTCGTTATTGCTTGATCATGGGTTTAAGCATGATTGGGTGAATATCACAGTAGGTTATATGTAACAGGTACGAATAATCAACAGGGGTAAAGTTAGTTGAACAAGTTAACAAAGCTGAAAGAAACTGCATGCTATATTTAGTCAGTTGCCAACTTAAATGTCAGGAATTAAACAAATATAAAAAATACTTTTATAAATTTTGTCAATATGCTCAATACTTGCTTAGATTATTTGAAGACATTTACTTCAAGTTTAAAAAATCAAGACTGCTTCTTAACATACGTCCTGCTTCATTAACTGTTCCTAACAAATTTGCCAAAAAAGGAACAATAACCTTTTCCAAAATGCCATAACATGTACAATCATTTAAGGTGACATTGTTAAAAGGTTGCAAATGTGAAAAGATTTCTCTGACACACATTCTATAAAATTTGAGGGCTTAGTACATGACCTTCACAAAAGTTCCGACTTTACTTGGTTTGTCGTCTGATGTTGCCGTCTGGAGCATTTCTGGTTTAATTTGGATCAAACTTTGATTGATTTCAAGAGTTTGTGAGTTCCATGATATCATTAGCATCTGCAAAATATTCTGTCACTTTTCTGACATTCTATAGTCTGAGGCAGCTCCAAGGTAGAGGGTTAAAAACGCTAAAAGTTCAACTACTGTCAACCTCCTTTTCAGTGATAAATCTTTAACAATGCATGAAAGTTTATTATTAGGCTATCTTTAGGATATATATACTCAAAGTTATTCTAAAATTGTCGTCAAGAGCTACATAATTCCTGTACTCCATATAAGCTCATAGGGAGGGGGCCGGGCCCGGCCCCCAATATCTAGACTGGGGCCAGAGTATACTTTGGCCCCCCCAATATTCACAATGGAAGATGAAGATTTTTGGAAAGAAAAAATGAAAGAAATGGAATTTAACAGCAAAATTAATATAAAAGTCTATTTTGTGCTTTATTTAATACCAATTCGCCTTTTATTACAATAACCAAAACATTTTGACGTCATCATCGCAAATGGCAATCTGAATACATTGGGTTTATCCAATTAATCTCAGCTCACGGAAAGTAGTTTCGACTAACGAAAACAGTGATGCAAAACGTACTCTAAGCAGTCAGACCCTATATTATATTTAAATATAGTCATTTTTTATTCGGAAGTGTAGTTGAAGTCGCGACTGTGACAGCATGGTGGCTGTCACTTTTAGTTTGTTTTAGTACAATATGCTTTCCGTGTGAGATCGAGTCTTGGCCTATCCTATTTTCTTTTTCTTTTGGTTATTTTGTCTTAACTAAGATACACAATTACATACGCTTTCTTTTAATTCATTCAATGATATTGAATTTGTAGACGCATGATTAGTCATGAGAAAGTTTAGGAACATTTATTCTTAGACCGGTCCTCATCTGAAGTTGGCCCCCCCAATGTTGAAAACGCTCCTACGCCTATGAAGCTGTTAAGTATCTTACACACTTTGATTAATTTACTACAGTCTCTTAAAACAAGATTGATTATAAAATAACCAAGTGGTATATTCAACATCATCATGTTGTGCTTACTATTGCTATTCTACAAATTGATTTTTATCCTTTGGCCCATATAATTATAGAATGTGTAACATCTCAATTTTGGAAAAGGGGAGAAAAGATTGCCTGGAAAGGAGAAACTCTTCATCTCAAGCAGTTTCACCTTTTGCCAGGTTTTGTCAAATGTGTTTCCAAGTCTTCTCCTGGGAGTGTGTTAAAACAATAAAATAAGATGTTAGTTTTTTTGTTAAGATATCAGGTTAAAAAGAAATACAAAAAGCAACACAAACAAAATACATATTAAGTGAACATCCCTTTGCAAATTGTACAAGCTTATAATTTACTTTCATCTTTTTTATCTGAAGCATTTTTTAGAAAGTAAATTGACAGCTGGCCTGTGATCTAACCTCTTTGCTACTCTGAGTATCTTTCCCCAACAAAATTAAGCAGATATTCAAGGTTTTGGCAAGCAGACGGCACATAAAATCTATTTTAGAAAATTACCCAGCATTCTTAGAGTTAATCATAAGCATTTCTAGATAACAAAATTTATTTAATACCCACGGTAAACAATTATGCTCTGACAAATAAGATACTTATGCAGACAAACAATCAAACAATTGAAATAAAATTTGAAAATAGTTTTGAATTATTGAATTCCTCACTTTTCTGAAGCTAAACATATATTGAGAGAAGAGCTGGAATGTTATTGCCTTGTCTTCCTGTAATATGTAATGAAAGTGAAGGTATATATAACTAGCTTTGAGTTAATCTTAAATTGAACGATCAAATAGATCATCTTCAGATAGAAATGACCTGGTGTTAATAATGATTTACAGATATCAGATATAACAACAGAACACTGACCTTACAACAAGTCCTATATATATACACCATTTAGTTATTGATTCTAGGGTTCAGACAATCGGTCATTTAACAGTCCTTCCATGCAGCATTTCACATTCTTTTGTTATTTCCTTTTTTCTATTTGGATACTTATTTATATGATTCTGATGTACACAACATTTGAGAAGCAAAACAATGAGGTTTGAAAGAAAAAAACATCTGTTATCTGGACCTCATCCTATCATATATTGGAAAACTTGTTTTTCATGAGAAGCAAATTAAATGTGTTTTTTTTATAAATTGAATGCTATGTCAAGTGAAAAAGAAAAATTCTGAAGGATTAAAAGAAATCCCAACAATTGAGTTCCCATCTATAAGTTCACACTATGACAAAAGTCATAGCAGATATAGTAAACGCTTGTCAACTAAAACTATGTATTGAGGGTTTAGTGCAAGACTATAGTAAGTGCTTCATAAACATGAAGCACTTACTATAGTATTGCACTGAACCCTTGGGATAATAGTTACATCAAAGGTCCAGATTAGGGGAGCTTTCAATTTCTAATCAATTCTTTCTATCATTCTCATTGAGTCGTTTCTCATAAGGGTTGTCTTCTTGAGATGATTCAAATAGGTATCATACCATCAAATACATGTAGTAGGATTGAGTTAAATTTCATTTGTCTGTTGAGACCTTATGACATTCCAGGCAATATGGACATTTTACCACCCCCACCTCATCAGGGTTTTCCTTGCCCCAAAATTATGTAATAAATGGGAGAAAAGTCCCTTAATTTAGCATAAATCAAGTGATCGAGGGAAAGCCATGGTGCATGCATATTGTGTTTGGAATTCTGCATGGAAGACCTGGTATTACACCGTTTACTGAACCTCGGATATTATAGATTCTAGCTACTTTGTACCATGCATAATCACCATTCATATCTAATACCTAATCATACACTTACCTTCTTTAATATGAAAAGTTCACTGTTGAAACAGATACATAAATATGGTTCATTATTTCAGCAATATAAACTTCATGACAACATCAATCACTTGACTAACTTGTACAAAAAATCACGACATAAATGATCTTGAAGACAAATTCACATGTAGTATGTAAATGACAAACATTTGTTTCTGCTATGCTATTGTTTAGACAGGATAAACTTTTTAACTGTCTTTTTTTCTTCATAGTAGCCATTCCCATGCAGTTGGTTTAAACGTACAATTCATTAATGGAATATCAGAAGCATTTAGGCAAAATGGCTTTTTTCAGTACTATTATACCGTATAATGCCATTGGTATCGTTTTTTTCTATCATATTCTAATGGCAAGTGCAACTGATAAGCAATAAATTTAATTTGAATTCATAGGCATTTGAAATTTCGTATTTTATTTCCATAATTGCGTACAGAATCTAGATAATCCCACCATCAGGGCATCTAATTAATGGCATGTTCCTATTGATTTATGAAACCATAAATCCCTAACGTCACTAATCAGATGCATGAACTTAATTATTCTGAATGCTGTTAAATGACATGGTCATCAATTTTTCAAACATTTTTAGTATTAAGTAGTATTTAATAAAATTGAAAATATCAAAAATAAAATTTAAACCTGAGAAACAAGCACAATATTTGAGCTTTACAGTAGAGAAATTGACAGTATCAAGTAAATATTTGTGTAAAAGGAGTTTTGCTTGGAGGCTTTTCATGAGTGCCAACATCTTTGGCATCACAAAAGACTGCATCAGGTTAATTCATACTAAATAATGTTCAGTATTCTTCATCCCTGTATATTTGTAATTTTTACCCCTTGTATTAATTTTGTATTTCTAAAATTCAAATAAAAGCAAATATCATTGAAACAAATTTAGTAAAGATATGCTCACATAAATCCATATTATGCCTGCATTTCTAGGCAGGAGCCAGGTACAAACCATGGTCATTATTCATATGCAATTAATTCGAATAGAAAGGACAATGGCATACATTCCATTTGGACAGTATTCTAAACATCTAGTTCTACAGCACCCAATTGTATAAACATTGGTTAACTTAACCCACGGTTAACTGCTAACCATGGGTTAAATCTTAACCATTTTGGTTAGCTAACCAATCTGGTTAACCCGTTTGTATAACAGTATTTAACCAAGTGGTTAGCTAACCAAACTGGTTAGAGTTAACCACAAGTTATTTTAACCAATATATCCCATAATGCAACAAAATAACTCAAAAGTATTTCACCGCTTCACTTCTTATAAGTAGATTATTTCATTGAATAAGAGGTTGCCACCTAAAAAGAAAGCATAATAAGCTATGAAACAAAGATAAGTTGCACTATGAAAAAAATTAAGCTCGCGAGGAGCATATATTCCGAGTAAATTGAGATCGCGATTGTCGGCCTATGTTGACATGCAAGAATGAGGACGAAACTATCTGTGGACGCAATATTGGAACAAGAAGTCGGGGATCATGACATAAAGAGTTTTAGAATTAAATCATACATATCCATAATATATGTAAAAATGCATGGGAAAACTCTTGAATATCCTTTTCATTTAAAACCAAGACAGACAATTCGTCATCTTCTTTCGATTTTCTCGACTGAACTCTCCCCGAATCGCCGATCGTAATCTAGGCTTAGGGATTTCGCTATCTTGAGGACATGCTAACATTAAACTTTGCGCAAATCGTTGTACAATGTTAGACACAAAACAAAGCAACATTTATTTAAAGGGAATAACTATTATGCAAAACAGATTAAAGGCGATCTATCACTTCTTCGTTGGAAGTTCGAACCATCGATAAAAATTACAATTGTTTACATCGTACCAAGGCAACGTCCAATCGCATCACACTTTAAATGTACATGTGTATTTGAGGTACCACACGGGGAATAATGATTTATTTGTAACACTCTTTAAGGAATGCGATCTCTTTCCGTCTAGATATTGGAACAATGGTACAATGATTTTGTTGTTCACATCTATGTCTCTGTTCACAGACAAAAATATGCCGTGATTTTACAGGCTAACACATTTAAAAAGTGTGTAATCTTTTTCTTGAGCAAACACACACGTCAACATGTAACTTTTCATTAGAGTGTTAGAATAATAGCATATTTTACTAGTATAGTACATCTTACTGTTTATCCCAAATCAAAAAAGATATCATTAGCTAGATATTGTGTGTTAAGCCACACATGATTGCGTTAAGTTATGTTTTTGGAAAAAATGCATATTTGATATGTTTTCCGAAGTCAAACTAGATCTCAAATAACTTAAATAACTACAGCCTCTCATTTTTTTGTAAGTCCTGGCGTTAAACTTGTGTGTATCATTGTAAGATTGGTTCAAGAAAAGCTATTACCTATGTGTTATATCACATGTAATTGGTTAAGTTAACCAAAAAGTTAACCGACCTCAGGACCAGGGTTAGATTTAACCAGAAATTCGACGTTGGTTAACTTTGACCAACGTTTATACAATAGCTATGCAAACACTTAACCAGAAATTACCAGTTAACCGGGATTTAACCATGTGGTTAAGTTTAACCGACGTTTATACAATTGGGTGCTGATAAACAAATAAATATTGTAGATTAGAGAAGAACCAACACCTGTTTTTCATGGAAAAGAGGTAGGAGGAATCATAGTCAAAATAATTCGATGTGAAGATTGCTTTCTATTTTCTGATGGGGCAATCAAACGTCAAAATTTCGAATGATCCAAACAGTGTCAGACTTTTTGAATTCTGATTTACAGCACAACATGGCCATTTAAAGTAAATCTATAAGACAAGATATGTAAAATAAACTAAATCAGGGCTCACCCTGGCTTGAAAAAAGTCTGCGCCAGCATATTCGCCAAATTCAACTTTACCATTTTTCCACCTGTCCGGACATTACAGACAGTTATATCTTTTGACACACTTATCAGTATCTCCGAAAACCCCAAATTAATCCGCTAATTGTTATCTCCGTGTCAAACAATGCCTGAGGCGTGTATCAATCGGGTCTTTATTATGTGTAAACAACTCGACACACTTGATTGGTAGACTTGATGCGGTTGTTCCACGAAAACCGATTACTATTTACCCCATTCCGTCCAGTGTGTTATGATGCATGGCAATATGCGAGAATTAAAAGAGGGTTAATTTGTAAAGTATTTTGATATTGACAGTTTGCCTCCTTCGCTGATGCAACGGTATTATTCAAATTGCGATCCTCTATCATTAATCATTCACATCATCAGACCGGAGTCTTGACAAGAGTAAAAACAAATAGACCTTAAAGATCATGTTTACTTTTCATTTTTTTTATCTATCGGACATTATAAAATAAATAACAAAACTGAGAATTCAGAAATGTATAGTCTTCAATATGATTTAATGTTATCTGAGATAAAAGATTCATTTTGATTTTGTCACTCAAAGCGTAGCCTTTAGTTATACCATCTTTGGTTTAAATTTGTTTGGAACAGAGGGGGGTGTCCTGTCTTTTTTTTTTTTTTTACATGATATTTTTTATTGGCATTACACATTACATATTTATGACAATACAATTTTAATACAAGTGGTGAAACATAACAAACAGAAATAATTTACCAAGAGGATTTAACACATATGTACATATAACATGAAAAGTGTTTAAAATAAAGAAATTTTATTTGGAGCCATTTGCTCAGAATTTGGCTCATACTTCTTTAATTTGGCTCCTATTTTTGTCATTTGGCAAATGTGCTGGCGCAGACTTTTTTCCAGCCAGGGTGAGCCCTGACATATGTGTTAAATCCTCCTGCTAAATTGTTTTCTTTTTGTTATGTTACACTATTTGTGTTAAAATTGTATTATCATAAATATGTAATGCTATAAAAAATTTTTTAGAAAAAATGCAAAAACGCCAGCCCCCCCCCCTTCCGAACAAATTTAAAATAAAGATGGTTTAAATAACAGAAGGTTACGCTTGCTGTGAGTGACAAAAGAAAACGAATCTTTTATCTCAGAGAACATTAGATCATCATCAAGACTGTTTTGTTTCTGAATTCTCAGTTTTATTATTTTAGAAATGTCCGATAGATAAATGAAAAATTATTTTGATTTTAGGTCTCTTTGATTCAACTCTCGAGAAGATTCCGGTCTGATTATTCGAATGATTAATAAATGATGATTGCAATATGAATAGTACCGTCGCATCAGCGAAGGAAGCAAACTGTCAATATCAAAATACTTTACAAATTAACCCTCTTTTAATTCTCACATTCTACCGTGCATCATAACACACTGGACGGAATGTGGTAAATATAATCGGTTTTCGTGGAACAACCGCATCGAGTCTGTCTACCAATCAAGCATGTCGAGTTGTTGACACATAATAAACGACCCGATAATTACACGCCTCAGGCATTGTCTGGGATAACAATTAGCAGATTAATTTTGGGTTTTCTGAGATACTGTTAATTGTGTCAAAAAATCAAACTGTCTGTAATATCCGGACAGGTTGAAATAAGGTAAACTTGAATGAAAAAAACATGCGCCAACCAAATTCGCCAAATCAGGAAATCCTTCGCCAGAATGAAAAAATATTCGCATTTGGCGCATGTGGCGACCAACAGCGTGAGCCCTGCTAAATTATCATCAAATGATGGCATGAATTGCTGTTAAACAATTGAAAAACCACTTAATAGGTTTTTCCCAACCCAGTGTGCATGATATACATTATTGGGAGCAAAAAATCGTCATCTAGTATTAATTTAACCATTCTTTAAAAGTAAATATGCAGAATATAGACATGTTAAGTGCATGGATCGATTGAAAAAGGATTAATTCACAACTGTGAGAAAAATAATTTTATAATTTTCAATAACAATGGCAATATTTGTCTTCAAACGTTGCGACAAAATATTTGTACAAAATATTTTTCGCATTTGTCCTCCATTCAAATTTCAATTAAACATTCGAAAGTTTGACGTGAAGAGGGATATTGCCTGATACAAACATTTCTCAATATTTTCCGATCGCGTCAAATTAGTTTGGCAAGATGAATAAATGCCTTGGTGAGTCCACAGGTGCTTGAAACAATCTTCGATAATATATATGCTCTATATGCTATATAAGAGAATATATAGAGCATATATTGGAATATTATCGAAGATTGCTTCAAGCACCTGTGGGTGAGTCACCCATTCTGCTTTACTAACACTAAACCAAGTTTAGAGCTTTACTAACACTTAACCAAGTAAGTATATATAATTGTAACATTACATACCATAAACATGAAGAAAAGAAATGGGAAATTGTACTTACAAAACAGGGAACTGTCCCAGCCAGTTAAGTAAACAAAAATAGGGCCCGAAAAAAAGGTTTTCTGTTTGTTTTTTTATTTCCTCCTTTGACAACCGGAAGTTGTTATCCTACGCCTACACCGTGTTCATGGGTGTGTCTAAAATGCGGACGTCTTAAGCGGACCATATACACAAAGAAGGAAAAAGCGGACGAAAGCAACTATAGAGGGAAAAAGCGGACGGCACGAGATCGATGGACACTCCATAGCTATATGTTTAAATGAAGTGTTGTTACGATGGAAATGACTTTTTAGTGATATCAGAGACATAGATAACAGAGCTCTGTTATCTATGTCTCTGGTGATATGTTTTGATTTACCAACGTTGGTAACGTTTTGTTTCTTTTATATGTTCAGTCTTATTTGACCATTAATCACCGTTAACGGTTTTTGGAATATTTATTTACAAAAAAAGGAACACTTTTTAACATGTTTGTTTGTACGTTTTAAATGATTTTGATGTCTTTTTTTATTATTATTCAATTCTTTTTTTTTTATACTTAACTTTTTACAATTTGAATCATTACTGATAAGTTATCATTTAACGAAGGGGAATCGCCTTGTGATTTATGACTGTTTCACACAAAATATTTAGAATGGTTTTGGAGGTAAAACATTGTAAGGAATTTGTAAGAATAGATTTGTGATAAATATCATCATGGGTTTTATGACCCAGAGTACAGTGTCCAGAAATTCTTAAAATAACATTCCTTTCTGTAGTTGATTAAAAGTGTTTTATTTCTCATGTCTCCAGGTCAACAGTTCTTTGTTAGTAAACCCAGAAATAGGAGAGACAACCACTTTCGATCTCTATCGTTTTCATTTTTGTTTGTTGTCAAAGATATTTCTCTCCGCATGCAAATGTATCCTTTTCTCCACTATAGAAAATTGTCTATTCAATGATTTCGTCCGCTTTTTCTCTCTTTGTGTGTATTCTCCTCTATCGGCCGTAGTACAGATGGGTCTCGATGGTTCTACTCGTCTTGACCAGATGGGGTCTACCTCCATCATTAATAGTCGGGCATCGCTACATAACTAAAATAATGTTGATGTGATGTAAAACCCATTAAAAAAACCCAGATGGGTCTACTCTTATCTGCCGTTTCTGTCTTTATTGCATTCATCCGCGTTTTTCGTCGTAATTTTTTTCTAAATCTAATCCGTCCGCTTTTTTCTTCTTTATTGCTTTCGTCCGCCTTTTCTCTCTTTGTGTGTATTCTCTGCTATCGGCCGTAGTATAGAGGGGTCTACTCTTATCTGCCTTTATTGCATTCAACCATAAACTATATATTTTCCTTAGTCTGTTAGTTTCAACCGCTACAAATGATTAGATGCAACTTTTCCCTTACATCTACGAGAAAACTTACTGTTTAACCCTTTCCCAAACAATAACCACATTTGACCACTTTGTTGCAGACGACTTTAGAAAACATTGAGGGTAAAGGAGAGCAATTTTTCCTTTCCCACAATGTTTTCTGGCCTATCAGAAGATTATTTTCCAATTTCATTACATTTTGAAATGTCGTCTGCAAACTTTTTCAATTTGGGACAGTCAAAGATTTGTTGTTTGGGAAAGGGTTAAGTTGTACACAGTGTGCAAGGGTGTTTCAGTAATATACCCGAAACCATCACACATCATGTATGTAAGCTCTGCACAGTATTACTTCCCTTTGCTACACTGTATTAGGGTACCTCAGCCTTAACACTTCTCAGCTTACAGACATACCCGACTAGTTTCGTTTGTACGGTACCCCTTACCGAAGGAAACTGGGGATTACTGCGTATGAGAATGCATGTACATGAATGCATGAATACTGCTTCTAATCAATGCCGTAGCCACGGTTATTTCTTTTTTACCGAGGCAGGGGTTGAGCACAGGAGAAGGCATCTTGCCTATTCCGTAAGGGGTATTCCAGTAGTCTCCAAAATGATTTTTTTGGGTTTTATATCAGAAATAGTGGCTTCTCCTGCATTTTCGATTTATGAATAAGAACATGAGAGATGTTTAAATTAAAAAAAAATGTCACTTTTTGCGATTCAAGTAAAATAAACATCAAATACATCTAAGTAAATCAGTATCTCTCTAATAGATAACTATAATTCAAAGTTTCGGAGCCACAAAGCACCTGTTACTGCCCGATATGTATCTAGATCCACCATGTTTAGATAACTAATAGTTAACTATAATTCAAAGTTTCGGAGCCACAAAGCACCTGTTACTACTCGATATGTATCTAGATCCACCATGTTTAGATAACTAATAGATAACTATAATTCAAAGTTTCGGAGCCACAAAGCACCTGTTACTACCCGATATGTATCTAGATCCACCATGTTTAGATAACTAATAGATAACTATAATTAAAAGTTTCGGAGCCACAAAGCACCTGTTACTGCCCGATATGAATCTAGATCCACCATTTTTAGATTTCAAAACAAAAGGAAAGGTGCAATATTTGAAATTGTGAGACTGCTACTTATCGAAATACTAGCTAACTACAAGAAAAGGTTCATATCCCTTTGACAAAGTGATACGCTAAGTCAACGTGTTGTTACACCGCGCGAATACATTTTAGATATATCAATCCTCTCTTTCTCTTAACGAGCAATTTCTCCTTTTCCCAAATATTTTTCTGCCCTATCAGATTATTTATCTATTTCATCACATTAAATGTCGTCGGCAAATTTCCTTCAATTTGGGACAGTCGAAAATTTGGCGTTTGGTAATGGGCTATTGCTGTGATGTTACTCACAGATTATTGAATAAACTGCAGTAATCCACAAAAAGCCGATCTCTCTCCAATTGCAGTCTTACTCTTCCCCGCCGGCTTCAAATACTATACCAGTAGCCTATGCATTAAACATTAAAAAAATTGTACCGATTCGAACAACTGGGAGGAGAACGCTGGTCGTTACCACCCCATGTCCCACGCAACTCACCGAAAATAGATGGCAAAAATATCCCTCTGACTTAAAAAGTGAAATGGATGTTAATCGAAGAAGAACGGAGACCCTCGATATCTTCCGCCCAAAATCGGATGTGGGTTACAGTGATTTCTCCCATATTAAATGAGTCCGACCCATCTCGAATGCAGCCTTATGATGGACACCGCAAAATGGGTCCCACCCGCTCGCAGATCTGAGGAAACAAAAGCAATGTCGGTATGGGTTGCGGGAAAACGGAACAGCATGCACAAAAAAACTCCGAATTCCCCAAAGGCTCCGGCGTTCATTCCATCATATTGATACGAAGGTTAGGAATCGCCAAATCCAACGGGTTAAGCAAAATCGATAGTGATATCGACCCGCGTAGCTCCCAAACAAACATAATGACCGGTCGTCTAAAAATAAAAGTTATCTGCCGTCTGGCCGCGCGTATATTGCTGGGCCCGTTAAGCGGGCGAGAAGTGTATATCCTCCGCTTTGTTGTAAAAAATATGAAGGGTCGGACTGGACTAAGTGTTGGAACGGTAACAACGATTCTCATTTCATTCCGTTTTGCAGTTCTAGGTCGGCACCTTTTCTGGATGAAATCGACTTGAGATGGGGACAACTAGCGAATGACATACTTGATGGACTGTACGAGTTTTTCCTGTTTTACACTTAAACCAGTGAAATTGGTCGTCTGCTCATACAGTCCAGCAAGCCTGGGTTGGAAGTGGGTCGGGCTCGGGACCGGACAACTCTTAAAGATGTCCGATCCCGAGCCACACTCACATCCGCTGTAAGCAAAATAAGTATCAGTTTATGATTTCTTGGTCCCGCGTGAACGCCACAGAGCAGCAGAAAATGCTCTGTCGCGTTTGTTTCCATACAGTGAACACATATAAAACTACATTGTAGGATGTGTTCACCGATGTTCCCCGATAGAAGATTATATCACAGCCTCAGACGCGTCACACACTTATCCAACCGGGAACGGCATGGACAATTCTGTGGCGGCCGGAGGCTGAGCTTGTCCGCTAAATATGGATACGCATTTCTATTGTAGATACATTGCCTATTCCGTTTTGCTTGGGGGATTTGGTCACGAACAGGGCCCTCTAACGCATCTTTCGCTACTCTGTCTTCCATCTCATTACCTACTAAGCCGTCATGTGCTGGACACCACACCAGAGAGATGTTAGATGATAGAGGCCTTTTGTGCGCAATGTACACATCTCGCGTAATGGATAAATATGAAAGGCGGGTACATTTGTAATTTGTTTTGCTCATTAGGACAAATTGTCAGTGTATAACGAACCTGCAGTAAAAAGAAACAATCCACGAATGCTCCTTCTTGAAAATTATGATAAAAAGACAGCCAAACAATGAACTTTAAATTGAGGCTTGTTAAAAATTGGTTGATCTCTTCGTTTATCCAAACCATTATTTCGGGAAATAAAATTCGAAAAAAAGGACAACATTCAGTTGCAAGCTTTGATCTACTTTGCTTTTCATCGCATTTATTTTACTTAGAATTTGGAATTACCGTATGAGGTAAGAGGTAAATATGAAACGATTCAACCATGAAGTAATCTGGAAGGCCACAAAGCGCATGAGTGTCGTTCAAGGATAAGTGTTGCAACACGCTCGCCATATAATTAGCGGATTACCCGTGCTGAATGGCGTGGTTGCATGAACTCACGATATTTCACGATATTTCCGTTGGCCAAAATTGAGACTTTTGTGTGCAGTAATTATATATTATGTAATTTCACCTTATAAAAGTCGGGTGTTTTGGAGATATACGCCAAACGACTTTAGCCACAGCCAGGGAAGGACGTATGTTTGAAAATACGTCTCTTAATTTTGGATTTCTACAACGAAAAGGTAATTCGTTATTCTGTCTGGTTTTAATTTCCCCCAATGTCATTCTGTAAGTTGTGTATACTTTTACCAAACGCCAATTTTCTACTGTCTACTGATGTAGTAGAAAACATTGTGGGGAAAATTGAAATTGCTCGTTGTGAGCAATTTCTCCTTTTCCCACAGTGTTTTTTCCAGCGTCGTCTGCAACAAAGCCGTAAATTTGTTGTTATTGTTTTGTAATGGGTAAATATATTATTTCAAGATACTTTCGTAATCCTCAGCCGTATTTACCAATACATTCTGTAAGTTGTGTATACTTTGTTTAACGTTATTTGGTTCGATTCTTCAACATTGCTGTTTATTACAGATCGCTCGTATGGTCGAGGTAAGTCGGAGCCAGATGAATGGTGGCATCCAATTGCATACAATGACGACCGACCCAAGATATGTTTCGATTCTTTCCATATTTCTATATTCATATTTCTTTTCATATAAGTTAGTAGCTTATTTACCAGCAAATCAAACGAAGTATATGACGTTCGCATTTCTTTATCTTTATATTTCAGCAGCGATAGGCCTACATGTGCCGTGATTTGGAGCCCACCGTAGATAAGTTAAGTATTTTTTTTTCATTGTCGATTTGCAACGTTATGTATAGGTTTATTGTATATATTGTAATATATTGTATTGTATATAGTTTGTAGCGTGATTGTATAGTTGTTTACATTGTATTTCTTTATCTTCTCCTTTCTTTTCTACTCTCCACTTGTATTCTTTGTACATTAAACACTGTCTTGTTTTAAAACTTTTGTATGTTGTGCCCTGTCTAATATTACACAAAGTCATTTTTTAATTTACCAAACAGCCCTTCTAAACACACTGCATCTTTTTTTAAATCGCACCCTCCCTATATATACTACCCCTTTTAAAAATGAACAAAACTTAATATAACATTACAAACATTGTCATTTTTAAAAGTACACACACACTCCGCCCCTTTTAAACTTGTGATAAGATTTGTCTGAAATATAGGTAGTCCCTTTAAAAACGCTTACAACAGAGTAGTACACCGCCCCTTTTAAATTTGTGATAAGAGTACTATTTGTTGGTAAGCTTAGAGTTAAAGGTATATGCTCATATATTTTTAATTCCAATCAATTTACTTTCTGCTTTGAGCAGCCACCTGACCATGATTTAACTTCACACACTTATAGATATAGATTGTCCCTTTTAAAACGCTTACCATAAAATAGTACACCGCCCCTTTTAAAATTGTGATAAGAGTACTATTTGTTGGTAAGCTTAGATTTTATGGTATCTGTTCATAAATGTTTTACTCTTATCAATTCATTTTCTCCTTTCAGCAGCCACACGATCATGATTTAACTACAGCCATTTTGAATATGTTTCAGAGGAACCCTTCCTGTGCAGAGATTTCAACACTTCGGCCATTTTAAATATATTTTCGCCATCTTTAGCAGTATGATCTACCAGATATCTTTTTTGTTTCAGAGCACCCTATCTTTGCAGAGATTTCAACGCTTCATGAACAATTGCACCCAGTGCATCTACGGATGACCGATGGTATGTGAACATAGATTTGATATGAATTCGTATGACGTTGATGCTGTTTAACCAAGTACCCAATGCCACTTTTTCGACCCTCTACTTATAAATTAGAAAAACATTGTGGGAAAAGGTGAGATTACTCGTTATGAGCAATAACTCATTTTTCAACAGTGTTTTCCAGAGTCGTCTGTAACAAAATAGTAAAATATTGTTATTGTTTTGTAATTTGTTAATATATCATTTCAATATATTTTCGTAATCAAAAGTAATATCTACCAATACATGGATTATTCTAAGCATCTCTTTTAGTTTCAGATAATCCTGTCTGTGCAGAGATTTCAACGCTTCATGAACATTTGCAACCCAGTGCATCTTCGGATGACCGATGGTATGTGAACATAGAACTTGTTGACTCATTACCAAGCGCCAAATTATCTACTGTCTACTGATATAGTAGAAAACATTGTGGTGAAATGTGAAATTGTTCGTTATAAGCAATTTCTCCTCTTCCAACAGTGTTTTCCACTGTCGTCTGCAACAAAGTGGTACACTGTTGTTATTGTTTAGTAATGGGTTATCCTCAGCCGTATCTACCAATACATTCTGAAAGTTGTGTATACTTTGTTTAACATTATTTGGTTCGAGTCTTCAGCATTGCTGTTTATTACAGATCGCTCGTTTGGTCGAAGTAGGTCGGAGCCATTTTGAATATATTTCAGAGGAACCCTTCCTGTGCAGAGATTTCAACACTTCAGCCATTTTGAATATATTTTCGCCATCTTTAGCAGTATGATCTACCAGAAATCTTTTTGTTTCAGAGCACCCTTTCTTTGCAGAGATTTCAACGCTTCATGAACAATTGCAACCCATTCCATCTACGGATGACCGATGGTATGTGAACATAGATTTGATACGAATTTGTATGACGTTGATGCTGTTTAACCAAGTACCCAATGCCACTATTTCTACCCTCTACTTATATATGAGAAAATATTGTGGGAAAATGTGAAATTGCTCGTTATGAGCAATAACTCATTTTTCAACAGTGTTTTCCAGAGTCGTCTGTAACAAAAAGGTAAATTATTGTTATTGTTTTGTAATTTGTTAATATATCATTTCAATACACTTGCGTAATCAAAAGTAATATATACCAATACATGGATTATGCTAAGCATCTCTTTTTGTTTCAGATAATCCTGTCTGTGCAGAGATTTCAACGCTTCATGAACAATTGCAACCCAAGTGAACCTTAAGATGGCAAATGGTAGGTGGATATAGCTTTGTTTGATTGATTAGTACTTTTCACCTTGTAGACATTTAACATGGTTCCACGCCAGCAGCAACTGCTCATGGTATGCTCACCGATTAATTAATATCACATTGAAATGGTAATTGCTTAAAGGTGCTTGATCATAAAATTTGAAAGTAAAACAAAATGTCATTGACATTATAGAGTTGTTGTATTTTTGTTTGATATACACCTATTGGTATCGTATTTAATTCAGGAAGCGTCAATTAAGTATCTTCAACCCATTTCCTGCTTATTAATTTCTAGAAATCATCTTCCAATGTTCCTGAAATCTGTTAACACTCACTATATAGGTGTTTTTAAGATTGAATGTGAATTTCAGGTCATCTTTATGGTTGATCAAAGTCTGCAATGATGATCCAAGTTAAGATCTCATTATATTCATATATATCACAACACAACCATTTATTCCAAAATTCAAAATTACTTTCATGACTGCATTACACGTCGCCATAAACAGGTGTTGATGATCAATTCTATCAAATTTTTAAATGCACAATGAACCTTCTATCTACTTTTCTGTATATTCTATTTGAGAACGATAAAGATCGAAGCTTTTGATACTATTATTCTGTAACTGTATTTAGGCCTATGATGATATGCGTCTTTAACAATGTTATAGTCCTCAGAATTATTTAATCATCAACAACTCTTATTTACACATATATTGCTTAAAACACTCAACCTTCTCTTTTCAGTAGCCCCTTGAAAAGTTTTCATTTCAGAAATCCTAGATCCTAGAGGGAAGAGGCTGTTGATACCTGTAGTACTTTGATGAATACCTGTTGTACTTTGATTATGAGAATTCTCCAGTTGGTGGAGATTGTGGAGTGAAAATAAAACTGTTGTCTTTAATCTAGTGTTGTATTTTCTGAGGAAAACCCAGTGTTTAACAGTGGTAGCAGAGCGAGGTTACGATCCTCGGACCTCTGGGTTATGGGCCCAGAATTCTTCACACCTCTCTGGGATGATTGAAATCCACTACCTCTACCTCTTCCACGCCAACCTCCACGCCTATAATTATTATTTTCCCTCTTAATGTAGCCTGCAGCCAACAACGCTTCCTCATGTTCAGCCAAAAACGCTGGTTCCAACTTTATGTTTACATTGCCTCTTCTAGCATGAGCACCATCCCCCATGAATTTTTTCAGCGACTGTTTAGCTTCATCATAAAGTGTCTCTCTGTGTTCATAGTTCATCCCTGTTAACACAAGCATCTTCTCATCTTTTGTTAAGTTTGACTTTCTCAAGAGTTTGAAAGCAAGGATTTCTGGTGGAAGCTTCATATTTTTCTTCTCAATTTTTCTATATTTTGTGTCAAATTCTGAAATAAAATCACTACGTGTCCGTATAGCATGCTTTCGTGTCCGTATATCGTGTCCGTATAGCATGCGTTCGTGTCTGTATATCGTCTCCGTATAGCATGCTCTCGTGGCCGTATATCGTGTCCGTATAGCATGCTAAGACTGAATGGCAATGACGAAAACTGAATAAGACTGAATGGCGAAGACTGAATGGCAATGGCGAAAACTGAATATGACTGAATGGCGAAGACTGAATAAGACTGAATGGCGAAGACTGAATAAGACTGAATGGCGAAGACTGAATCAGAGTAACTTCCACTTATAAATTTATGGGTCTTATCTTTACACCGAAATTGTCATGGTCCTCCGCTACAAAGAAACTTGCAAATCAAGCACGAAAATCGGTGTATCAAATTAAAAAATTTCAAAGTCATTTTGGGAAGTTTTTGCATAATGACTACTTTTCGATTCCATGGTCACTCCTATCTTAACATATGGTGCTGAACTTTGGGGTTTTGAATGTAATAAACATATAGAACAGGTCCATTCTAAATTTTGTAAAGATTTTTTAGGTGTTAATACCTTTGTCAACGATTCAATGGCTTTAGGTGAATGCGGAAGATTCCATATTGCAGTAAATTACCATATGAAATTTGTAAGATATTGGGTAAGACTTATTGAAATGGAAAACCATAGATACCCAAAACAATGTCATTTAATGCTTAAAACACAAGATTCAGTTGGTAGAAATAATTGGGTCACAAAAGTACGAGAATTTCTTTTTTCACAGGGTTTTGGTTTTATTTGGATTTCACACGAAATAGGGGACTCAAACCAATTTTGTAAACTTTTTAAACAGAGATTAACGGACTGTTCTTTACAAACGTGGCATAGTGACATAAGTAACTCAACAAGATGTGACTTTTATAGAAATTTTAAATCACTTTTGAATGTAGAACGATATATTAATTCTGACATCAAACCTTATTATAAACGTGCCTTAGCTCGTTTTAGATGCTCAAGTCATAAGCTTAACATTGAAATTGGTAGACATTTTAACGTTGATAGAAATGACAGGGTTTGTCTATTCTGTTTTCTCAACAAAGATATTTTGATTGTTGAGGACGAATACCATGCATTTTTTATATGTGAAAAGTTTGGAGACATTAGACATATCTATTTATATAATTGGTATAAAGCTCGTCCAAACTTAGATAATTTTTACAATCTTTTTAAATGTAATGACGAAATAACATTGAAAAACCTAGCTTTCTTTGTATCAAAATTACTAGAGCACATTTCTACTTGATTTCCTTTTATCCTTAAAACATAACAGCAAATAATATATTGATGATAGTGTAGGGCATATCTGATTTTGATTTGTATTTTGTAATATGTATATGTATTGTGGGCCGGAGGCCTTTTTACTGAAATAAAATTGTATTGTATTGTAAATAAGACTGAATGGCGAAGACTGAATAAGACTGAATGGCGAAGACTGAATACGACTGAATGGCAATGGCGAAGACTGAATGGCGAAGACTGAATGGTGAAGACTGAATGGCGAAGACTGAATGGCGAAGACTGAATTGCGAAGACTGGGCGAAGACTGAATGGCGAAGACTGAATGGCGAAGTCGAAACGGTGGTACCAGCAACGCACGGACTGATAAGCTAAACATATAATTGCTCTATGGTGAGTATAACTTGACTTTTCGTGAAATCGTTGTTTTGCCAGACCTGTTATCTTTTACCAATATACTTAAAAGCGTCTGTGTAATACTTTAAATGTCACACCACTTTTACAGGGACTAGCATCGGTACAGTTAACATATATTAAAGATGATCTAAAGAAATGCCTTTTTAGCCAAATAAATGTTAAATTGGATATTTATTATCCGTTTTGTTTATTTTCAGAAAAATGCAACTTGGCAAAAGATCAAGCTACACCCCGGAAACCATACTCATGAACAGACATGCAGCGTTCGACTCAAATCCAGCGGTTGTGTTAGACTGGAAACCACGACATAATAACTTTGATCAAAGTACCTTCTCCGTGATATTAGTCATCAGACATTTAATAAACACCACTGTCAATGTGTGTGTGTGTGTGTGTGTGTGTGTGTGTGTGTTTGTGTTAGGTGAGCTTTTGCTTTTACTTTAGATTGAATCGATGGAATAGAATGTAACAAGATTGAATTGATGGAATAGAAGGTAACTTTAAAATACAGATTAGTAGTTCGTTCGAATACTAAATGCGTTTCCAACGTGTTTATTTGTTGTTCATCAAACGTAATGAGGTCCGACATATCACGCGATCTGACACTGACAAACGGACAGAGGTTTCCCAGACTCTGGGTTTTTCCTCGGCGAGACAGTTCGCATACGTTTCCAACAAATATCATGTTACTAAGTCAATTATTAAAGATGCTGAATATTTTTGATATAGTAATTGCTAAGGTTTCTTTGTTAAAGAAAAGTTTTTAACAGTCTTCAATTGTTGTAGTATTAAAATGTTTGTAAATGTCAATCAGTGTGCTACGCATTAGACGGTCGATCTTAATGATTATTCACTTTAAATGGTATGAATAATGGGCTTTGTATAAGGTGTCCGTCATGATAAAAATCATTCTTTTTACACATTAAATTGTTTTGAACAATTCCATTTTTAAGTCTTATTCAGTTACTTTTACAGTTATAACGAATTTGTTGAGTACGCGTTATAAAATATTGTTTTGAACAATTCCCTTTTTAAATCTTATTCAGTTACTTTTACAGTCATAGCGAATTTGTTGTGTGCACGTTATGAAATATTGTTTTGAACAATTCCATTTTAAGTCTCATTCACTTACTTTACAGTTATAACGAATTTGTTGTGTACACGTTATAAAATATTGTTTTGAACAATTGCATTTTTAAATCTTATTCACTTACTTTCCAGTTAAAACGAATGTGTTGTGTACACGTTATAGAATATTGTTTTGAACGATTCCATTTTTAAATCTTACTTAGTAACTTTACAGTCATAGCGAATTTGTTGTGTGCACGTTATGAAATATTGTTTTGAACAATTCCATTTTTAAGTCCCATTCAGTTACTTTACAGTTATAACAAGTTTGTTGTGTACACATTATAAAATATTGTTTTGAACAATTCCATTTTTAAGGCTTATTCAGTTACGTTAATTCTTTTTTATTCTTATTTAAATCTAGGCAATTGTAAGATACTATCTTTAGATTTTCCACTATCACTATGAGTTCAAAATCAATGCATCAATCTACCATAGACATTTTTTTAACAGCCACAAGAGCGGATTGTCCAAATTATGCCAATATTGCACAAACTGGGGGAAATAGAAATAACCGACAATTTTGATTATTTAAGAATAGCACTCAATTATACTGGTTCATTTGTACTGAACAATCAATTCTTGAAAGGTAAAGCTTTAAGGGCGATTTGTGTTTTGTACAACAATATTAAACTACACCAAGTATTACCGGACACTTCTTTACAATTGTTTGATTCATTTGTGGTGTCTATATTGAACTATGCAAGCCCTATATGGGGTTTCTATAAAGCTAAAAATCTTGAGCAAGTTCACCTTAAGTTCTGTAAATGGATCTTAGGGGTAAAAAGCAATGCTTGCATTGCAGCAGTATATGACGAACTTTGGCGATACCCATTATAAATAAATAGATATGTTCAAATTATCAAATATTGGCTTATGTTATCACAAACGGATGATATTATATTGCAGACCGTATTTAGGAATGCACATGGGATATATTTAAAGGGCAATAAAGGTTTGATTTATAATGTAAAACAACTGTTAAATGAGTATGGCTTCTCCTACGTTTTTGATACAGTAATGTTGTCGACAGAATAAATGTTTTTATTGGAATTCAAACAAAGGGAACTCGATAATTAATATTAAAAATGGTATTCTGGTGTATCAAGTAACGCTGTTCTAAGCACACTATATATTTTCACAAAAAGAGATCTTAATTTGAATACTAAAAACTCGAAGGATATGCATAATTTGGGTAACTATGTATCCTTAGCTTTACAAAGACGTACTAAACTTATTTACTACCACAATAGTAGTATGTTATCTGTTTAGTACTTTAACATTTTTGCAAACATTTTCAGTAATAGTTTATCAAGCTGTCGTAAACACATCCATAATATTATGTTTAGCTCTAACAACAAAATGTCCTTTCTTGGACCAGAAAACTTTATAAAAAATTCGCCGAAAGCCCATCACATCCTGGACTTTTATCAATTTTCATGTGTTTCAATGTATTGGTTATTTCTTTATATGTTAAGGTTCTCTCTACATATAAATTGTGTTCATCTGTTAATTATTCAGATTAGGAAAAATGCAGACTCTTTTTCTTTTAGTGTTTAACCTACATTTTCATCCAATGAGAATGCGTGAATTTGAATCTTTTTGTTGGTTTATTTTCCATAAACTACTATTCGAGCGTTCTATCTGGGCTCTATGAGACTATTACTCTGGTATCACGCATGCGCATAAATGTGTAGTTTTAGGCTCCATCTCCAAATCAATGACACGTGTAAGCCTAGCCTACGGTAGCGATCGAAAGATCGCTGTGACGTCGCGGGGGAGAGAAAAATACAGAAATAAATAAAAAGGAATTACAATTAACTGGGTATCCTAACATCGTTGAGAAAAAAAGAAACTGAACTATATTAACCTTTTACCCCATTAGGAATAATGTGACGGGTACAAATTGAAAGCATCAACAGACAACACATATATACATCATGAAAAAACACAGTTTCTTTTTTAAATTGAAAAGAAAATATTGTGACAAAAGGAGAAATTGCTCGTTACAAGCAATTTCTTCTTTTGTCACAAGGGCTTCTCAAGTTTTCTGCTGTAGGTGAGGAATAAATTATGGAGTAACGGGTTAAACTCAAAACTACATTGCAATCTACATCACTGGGTAGTGCAGTTTTCTTCTTCCAAATATGGTATGGCAGATTCTTGGCATGCAATTGACAGCCGCGGAAGGCGTGGTTTATGTCGAATTTCAAAATACTGAGCAGCAGTTTTATGCCATTCGCAGATCATACCCGTAGAGGCGTGGTTTGCCAGCGTCAAATAGAGCGCTCTATGGAACTGTAGGTTAAACACTAAATTGTTTAGAGGCTATATAGTGAAATTTAAACGACATAGAAACCCCGTCAGTTGCTATCGCTCCTTCCTTGGGGTTTCTATATCGTTTAAATTTCACTATCTAGCCTCTAACCTATATTTAAAGATGCTTTATATTCATTTTTATTCGTTTTTTTGGCTTTAAATAATACTTTAAAAGAAGCGTTCAGTATGTGCTTTTTTATGGAGGTTTTTACTATGCTGTTTAATTATCAAATGAATAAAACTCTACTATTGTCACTTTATCATGTAATCCATCATTACTTGCTACACCATCTCCGGTTTTTTTAATCTCTTGTAATGTATCTTTTAGTAAATGCACCAGAAATTGTAGATGTGTTTCCTCCTTATTTCAAGATATGTTTTGTCCAATTAAACTGTCGTAAACACATCCATAACATTATGTTTTTGCGATTTGTTGCTTGTCAAATGATTACCCAAAACAATTAAATAAATTCATTGTTACGTACTCTGGGTTTGTTTGTTTAATAATCCACACTTGAATCGTATTCTGATCCTGATTTTCATGAGCCACAATCTGAGAACCAATGTCTTTTTCGACCATGACCAAGGTAACGATAAAACAAAGAAACACATGAAGCATTCTTTACTCTACCGACTATATATCACCCAACACAGTATTGAAGGCTGACAAGCAGTGATAACCCTCAAACATTGCTTTGTAAAAGCAGTACTCAACATCTGAGATACCCTGGCAGGCTTTCTCCGTACACTTGTATGATTAAATGTGATTGTTCACTGAAGAGAAATTCAGAAAGTTAAAATAAATTGCTTGGTATACAATTATTGAAATAATAATACATACAGGAAGCGTACAGTCATTTTGTTAGTAAACAAATTCCCAAACATCTGTGAACAAGCATCTTTTAGCTTTCTGTACAATTGAAAGCAACGATGTATGTAAAACTTCATTACCAAATGGTCCTAATGAGAAATGTATTGAGTTCAAACAAGCTCAAAAAGCCAAAATCACGATGAATATTGTTCTGTCGATTTTTATTGTGATTATCAAATATCGTCTGCTGCAAAACGTGATGCATCTCTTCCTCGCGTAAGCTTCCAAATATTGTCCAAAATATATCGTGGTCATATACAAAGATGCATGGACATTTATTCGTGGTTAAAAACTTTAATTTGAAGCTCTTTTCCTAAATTACCTGCAATGTATTTGGCACAAGATAAGGAATTACTTGATAATGTGTTGAATGAATACACACGATGAATAAATACATGTAGTTTTCTCTATTTTCGATTAGAATCCTTTCAAAATGAACACGTAAACTAGTATACTAAAGCTGACCAATCAATAGACAAAAAGAACAATGATTTACAGGAGACAATATAATTCCTGTGTATATATATATATGACCTTACATATTCAATCCTACCCTCATGACCCTTAAACCTTTCCCAAATTATAACGACATTTGACCGCTTTGTTGCAGACGACTTTAGAAAACATTGTGGGAAAAGGAGAAATTGCTCGTAACGAGCAATTTCTCCTTTTCCCACAATGTTTTTTGCCCTATCAGAAGATTATTTTCCAATTTCATAACATTTTGAAATGTCGTCTGCAAACTTTTTCAAACAGTCGAAAAGTGGGAAAGGGTTAAACCCTTACTCGATGAACACACACTTTTACGCTTCTGCTTCGAACGACCAAGAACCCACCATGACAAAGGGGCGAATTGTAACAAATAAGCAATTTATTTGTATGTAACATATATATAACACATAACGACACATTTTTGCGTGTTGCAGCAGACAAATTTCTATAAAAGCAGTGTGGCAAAATGAGAAATTGGTTGTCACAAGCGACCTCTCCTTTTACCTCACTGCAATTTCAATCTATTCACATACCACAACAGCAGCACAAAGCTTTTTCACATGTCTACAAAGCTTTTCTAAAGT
Source organism: Cerastoderma edule (assembly GCA_947846245.1). Lineage (NCBI taxonomy): Eukaryota > Metazoa > Mollusca > Bivalvia > Cardiida > Cardiidae > Cerastoderma > Cerastoderma edule. The sequence continues at coordinate 61,339,704 of OX401404.1, forward strand.
CGTATGCTTCAATTAAAAACATGTCTTCTGAATGTGGTAAAGAGTTATCAAACAGTATCTTAGCATTTACTATGACGCAACACGACTCCCACCTACTCGCAGGCAATTTTGGCAGACGATATTGGACCAGCTCATGGACTTAAATGTCTATGTAAAAACACACAAGTAGATTATCCATTTGGTACAAGAAAGCTTTAATGATTTGAAAGATGCCTTGGAGACGTTTCTCACTATGTTTAGCAATTTGCCTTTCGGCATCATTTGAGTCATTTCGCCTATGTTAATATAGTAAATCTTGTTAAAAGCGACCATACTAAAAGTAGACATAATCATGGTATATAAAACAATTAACGTCTTCAAACGAGCGCCAGTCATTCAGAAAGCTCAGGTAGGAGCGACCTATATTAAGGTACTATTATTTCAAAGCCCTCTTGTCATAGGCAATTTGTTAATAATTGCTCAAGATAACAAACCCTACTTCGTACAGAGACAGAGAAAGAGGAAAAGAGATGCGACAGCAATTGAAGGAAGGGAGAGAGAGGGAGGAAGAGCTTTTTCCTTCTTTGTGTGTATGGTCCGCGGATGAATGCAATAAAGGCAGATAAAAGTAGACCCCTCTATACTACGGCCGACATCAGAGAATACACGCAAAGAGGGAAAAAGCGGACGAAAGCAATTTAGAAGAAAAAAGCGGACGGATTGAATTTAGACAAAAATTAAGACGAAAAAGTGCAAAGAATACAAAAAGAAGTCATATAAATCGTTACAACTCTTCATTTAAGCATAAAGCTATCGATATCGTGCCGTCCGCTCTTTCCCTCTATACTACGGCCGATAGAGGAGAATACACACAAAGAGACAATCGGAACTACTCGGGTATTTCCGTGAGCTGTGAATGTTTTCTATTGGATAAACCCGATGTGTTCAGATTGACAAAGAGAGAAAAAGCGGACGAAATCATGGAATAGACAATTACCTATAGCGGAGAAAAGGATACATTTGCATGCGGAGAGAAATATCTTTGACAACAAACAAAAAGGAAAACGATTGAGATCGAAAGTGGTTGTCTCTCCTATTTCTGGGTTTACTAACAAAGAACTGTTGACCTGGGGACATGAGAAATAAAACACTTTTAATCAACTACAGAAAGGAATGTTATTTTAAGAATTTCTGGACACTGTACTCTGGGTCATAAAACCCATGATGATATTTATCACAAATCTATTCTTACAAATTCCTTACAATGTTTTACCTCCAAAACCATTCTAAATATTTTGTGTGAAACAGTCATAAATCACAAGGCGATTCCCCTTCGTTAAATGATAACTTATCAGTAATGATTCAAATTGTAAAAAGTTAAGAATAAAAAAAAAAGAATTGAATAATAATAAAAAAAAGACATCAAAATCATTTAAAACGTACAAACAAACATGTTAAAAAGTGTTCCTTTTTTTGTAAATAAATATTCCAAAAACCGTTAACGGTGATTAATGGTCAAATAAGACTGAACATATAAAAGAAACAAAACGTTACCAACGTTGGTAAATCAAAACATATCACCAGAGACATAGATAACAGAGCTCTGTTATCTATGTCTCTGATATCACTTAAAAGTCATTTCCATCGTAACAACACTTCATTTAAACATATAGCTATGGAGTGTCCATCGATCTCGTGCCGTCCGCTTTTTCCCTCTATATTTGCTTTCGTCCGCTTTTTCCTTCTTTGTGTATATGGTCCGCTTAAGACGTCCGCATTTTAGACACACCCCGTGTTTATGCCTCAAATTAGAAACACGAATTATGTAAAGAATACACATTTATTGACACGTTTGTTTTGGTTTGATTTCAAGATGCCGACGATAGTTTCTCAGGTAAGTAATTTCTGACATTGTAGTACATTCTTCAGCTTTTAGAAAAAGCTGCTTCTTCTTTAAACGAGTTTCATTATATATTGATCAGCTCAGGATTGTACAGTTGCTAGTTCCTTCAAATTCAATTTATCAAATTTTTATTTCCCTATCTTGATATCTTGTTTTCTATATTTATATATTGTTAATTTGTTTACCTTGTTTTTCAGATGATTCTCTTCTTAAACGAATCATATCGTATGAATGATGCTAATTAATTAACTCTTAAACTCTATATCACCTATCTTAGCTTTAATTTCATACTTTTATCTTTTTAATGTTCTTTGCAGTTTGATGTGTGCCAATGTGTAAGTCCCTGTTCGACATCATAGAAGGATGGATTTGCACATTAATTCGCCTTATACTTCTTTTCATTCCGGTTTTAAAAATCTTCCTCCACCTTGAATATGCGTTAACTCAGCCTGGGGTTATTTCGGACAGGATTAACTGGGCCTGCTAAATTAGTAATATAGCAGCCATGTACATGAGAAGTTTAAATTACGTCGTTTATCCTAACCATCATCAAATCACAGCTATAGATTAAGCGCCAATTTATTATCATCAAAACTACGCTGAAATATCAATTGTGCATATAATCAAGATATACCGATACTAAGTGACCGCGTTACTTAATGTAATTGGCGTTAAATTAGCACTGTAGAAGAAAAGTTATTTTAGTACTGCAAAAGAAGAAATAGTTATGTTTTATTCTTCAATCCTCACTTAAGCTCCTGAGTTATGTGATAACTCCATTCCTGTTGGCGGGATGAGTTGACCAGCCCGAGTGGACTCACAAGCCGAGTTCAAACAGACTGAGTCTACTATTCACCTCCTACTCCTCTTTTAGTGTGGTACATGATGTAGTGGAGTATCTGATTGAGAGTATATTCACATTGTAAATGTATGGCCAATGACATTTTTTGTTGCCAAATAAAGTTGAGTTGAATTGAGAATAAACTTTGTACAATGTGTACAGGGAGTCTCTTATCAACAGTTTAAAAACATAAAAGCATTATATTTGGTTTAAACTCAGGAAGCTGGGTCTCTCATGCATTTTGGAAAGGCATCCAGCTATGGGGCTGTGATTGTAGAGCAGCCTTGAAGTCCTTTCCAACAATATTTGAGACAGGGGAAGAAAGAAAACTTGTATGCATTTATCAAATAGTAGGCCCCAATGGTTTAATTCTCACAGTCACTGGTGGAATCAGTTTGTATTGGGCATGAATTCTATGTGAGTTAAAGTCCCCTGCTTTATTACTCTGCTTGTTTGTTAACATATTTTTTAGAGTAGGATCTGGTGGCTTTGCATCTCTTGACTACATACACCTTTGCAATGTTGGAATTAGTTTATGGGTTCCATTTATGATGCTGCATAGTGTATAATCTATTTAAATTCATACAAGAGGTTTGTAGGCACTGATCTTGCATCATCATCATGGTAGAATACCAACAGTGTTGACAATTATCAGTGTTAAAATTGTGGTGTGAAGGCAATTTTGATGGTAGGCTAGGTCATTGATATAAATAGGGTATAATTCTGTACTCTTGGGAATGATTGGAGAAGATAAATAGGTTTCACTTTCTTCAATCTGTCTGCAACAAAACGCTGTTTCCACTTCAACAGATGGCTTTTAGCACTGTGGTTATACGCAGGGGTTGATGGGCAATCTTGTGAAAAGCTCTGCTGCAGAGCTTTTTTGCGCTATATAACAGGGGCCCATTATTAAAGTCACCTTCCCAATTGGAAATTTCTTTAAAGTCATGCAGTGTTCTCAAAAACTAGGTTGTGGACAGTGCTGATGAGCTGTGATTCGCAAGATTGCCTTTTTCTGAAACCATGTTGTTCAGGTCACACAGTGTGGTGTATTTGTTAAGGTAATTCACCAAGTGCTTGTGCACTTTATGTTCCATGGCTTTGGCGTGTCGGGTGAATTAGTGGTAGTTGGAGGCTTGGCTTTTGTTGCCTTTCTTGAAAAGGGATGTTACAATAGCATTCACTTGATGTGATGCCTTTGATTGTTAGATGCCTGGAATATCAAAGGGAGTTCTGGTGCTTTATGTGAGCCCTGTCCTACAGAAAATGTGAGAAAATAATGTCTAGACCACTTGCTTTGTGTGTTTTAGCACTTTCTGTATTCATGTTGGGGCTGAAAAATGTGGCTAACGACAAAATTTCCTCTGCTCATCTATTTCCCTAATGCCAATGTATACTGGGGACAAGCATGCTCATAAGTGATAATCATGTATTGTAAGTTGATTGTTTATGCCAACTGTGATCATACAGGTTGATTTAGACGACATGACTGTGTGGTCTCATAACAGTTTATTAGGTATTAGTAATTAATACAGGTAGTTTTTGAAATTTTGCAATTTAACCCTTTACCAAGCGCCAACTGTTCGACTGTCCCAAATTGAGAGAGTTTGCAGACAACATTTCAAAATGTGATGAAATTGAAAAATAATCTTCTGATAGGGCAGAAAATATTGTGGGAATAGGAGAAATTGCTTGTTTAGAGCAAGTTTTTTTTTCTCAAAATGTTTTCCAGAGTTGTCTGCAACAAACTGGTCAAATGTTGTTATTGTTTGGTCTCAATTCCCTAATTTGCGCTGTCATCTGGACCGCTGGCTGGCATTCTGCTTTTTATCTTTCAGATTGAGGCAAAGGAAAAAGAAGTGAAGAATGTTGAAGACAGACTAGAAAACATTGAAAAGCTTATACGAGTCAAAGATTTATCAGAGGAAGAACTGTAGGTTAAGCTCTTTTTTACCTCTTTGGAGTTATATTATATTGTATCTTCACACCTTTATCTAGTACATGTATTAGGTAAATTTGTTAAAGGTCAGGATCACTAGGTATCTGATCAAATGTCAAATTGAAATATTTTTCATAAAATGTAAACCCTTTGACCCAGTTTCTTCCATCTTGTCAATGATATCTACTCCCCTGTACATTTTAGACCTTTTAGTCAAAGGTGAAGGCCAGCAATACCTGGTCAAAGGTCAAGTTTAAACCTTGAAAAGAAATGGACCTTTGTCCTTGAAACTGCATAGTGTCATGTACCTGAAATGTATTGAATATTCACACCGGCACACCAGCAATTTTTATTTAAGACATAGATATAATGACATCTAACCCTTAGAATACTGGGTAATTTTCTAACAATAGATTTGCATGTTGGCTGCTTTTTAAAACCTTAAATATCTGCTTAGTTTTGATGAGAAAAGATACTCAGAGGAGCAAACAGGTTAGATCACAGGTCAGCTGCCAATTTACTTGGCGTCTGGCCTGGATCTAACCTGTTTTGCATAAACATGAATTTTGTTCCAGCACTATAAAGGGTTGAGGAATCTAGATGCAATGAAGAAAAGAAAATTGTTGAAGCCAACTCTAACCTACCTGAACATCAAATATGCAAGCAATAGATCCTCCTTTAGCCTTTTGACTGCACCTTGTATGTAATTGTAAGTAAATGTTACTATATAATTAATGTTATTTTTCAGGAAATCTCTCACAGAAGAAGAGTCAAAATTGAAAAAGAAACTAAATGACAGCAGTGAGTGTTAATCAGGGGTCCAGATAAAAGGCATATTCCACGATAACTTCTATACTTTTTCTCTTTACCCATTACCAAACAATAACAGCATTTGACCAGTTTGTTGCAGACAACTCTGGGAAACATTGTGTGGAAACGAGAAATTGCTCTCATTGAGCAATTTGTCCTTTCCCCAAAATGTTTTCTGCCCTATACGAAGACTATTTTTAATTTCATCACATTTTGAAATCTAGTCTGCAAACTCTTTCAATTTGGAACAGTAGAAAATTTGGCATAACCTTTTTTGTGTGTACTCGTTAGAACCGTCTGGAAGAGATGTTCTTACTAGTACCCACAGGGTAAGCTTTATTTAACCGTTCTTGAAACATTGCATGGAAAAGACAGGATGTGCAACTCTAGACCTTTTATAAATGGAGTTTTTTAATGTTAGTATGTAAGAGGTTGTTTTAACCCTTTACCAAACACCAAATTTTTGCCCTGTCCCTAATTGAAAGAGTTTGCAGACCACATTGCAAAATGTGATGAAATTGGAGAGTAATCTACTGATAGAGTTGAAATACTGTGGGAAAAGGAGAAATTGCTTGTTACAAGCATTTTCTCATTTTCCCACAGTGTTTCCCAGAGTCGTCTGCAACAAAGTTGTAGAATATTGTTATTGTTTGGTAATGGGTTAAGGAAGAGTAGTTGTAACTTGTATACAGTTTAAGGCTCCTCCATTTATATCCTGCTTAATGTTTAATATCAAAACCTTTTTTTTTCTGTAAAACTAACTGGTACCTTATTTTGAGAGTCCAAGGCAAGACAATAGCAAGTACTTCAGTCTAACTTCAAACATTCAAAGCATGCTTGTTTTATAACACTGTTAAAAGAGGCAAGGTATTTCTTTTTAAGAAGCTTCTGCAATATGTTTCAAACAATGCTTTAGTTAATTAGGGAGAACCAGTTAAGAGTTTTAAGTTCCATAACTCTCAGTAGTCTTTGTAATGTAATGTATTTGGAAAAAAGATGCCTTTTTCCATTTTTCTTTTTTGAATAGACACAGCAACTGCATAATCAAAATGGTCTTTGTTTTTATTAATGGCTGCTGATACTGTCTATTTGGAATTCCCTGATGATAAAATATAGTGGGCGGCAGTTCCAAAGGTCCCGGGTTCGAATCCCCGTTATGTGGGGTGACAATTTCTGGGACTAACCCACAAATTGGGGCAAGTACAGGTTAAGTATCGACGAATCAGTCATCCAGAGAGGCTTTGAACAAGCTTTAAGTTTACTTCACAATTGATGTAAAACAACTTTAACTATAAAGAGATTATTAGTGGTAAAGTTGTAAAGTTTCAAGCATCATGAATGTTGCAGCTAGGTTATTGAAATATTGTTGAAATAGTGATTAAGCACAATAATTAAAAAAATTATAAGTGAAGATTTGGGGGGGTGGGGGGAGAGGGGCTTGCCTGCTTTATTTACAGAAAAGCATCTTCTCTTTCAGACAAAGACCTCTCTGGATTAAGAAAGGAAAACTGGAAAAGCTCGGTGATATCGTTTGCAATGTTCGGACTTGGTGTAGGTTTTTACTACTTGTTATGGGGCACCTGATAATGATTGAGTTATTTTTTGTCTCTTTACCAAAGTGTTGTATTGTCCGATACTATAAACGTTTGCGGGTAATTCTATGAGGTTGAACATGTGCCATGGATTCAATGTTTCTGCGTTATTCCAGTTGTAGAACTAACTGCTCATGAAGTTTTCTTCTTCCAATAAAGTACAGACGCCTTCAGTTGTTTACTCGTAATGATGCCACATGCTGTAGACTATCAAACTCCTGACTGGATTCCTGAGATGTTTGAAAACTTTCTAAGTCTTTATGTGTCTAAAAAGTTGCAGAATCATAAAAGATAAACTAAACAACTTAAATGATTAATTGGAAGGCATTCCTTAAATTATGTAGAAAAGGGTGAAGAAAGAAGGAACTGCTCCTGTGGTTTTCTTCTTTTCACAGAAAATCTTTAAATACATACAGGCTTGAACAGGTGCGGAATATTTTTAGTTGATGTTGCTGATATTCTCAATTTAAACCAATTACAACATCTCATACAAGGGAAAGGAAAAGCAACTTAATGTTCCATGATGATGATAGTTAATGTTAAGGCCATTTATTTTTGTGAAATATTTGTATTTATGTAAAACATTTATATGAAACTTTGGCATGATAAGGATATTTTAAAGAAACTTCTCTGTCTTAGAGAACATTTTAAAATATAAGTCTGCTGAAAATGACACAGATTTTTAACTCAATGGAAGATTTAGGAAATAACTTCAATTGAAGGAAATGATACTCCTATTGAGCAACCCATCCTTTTGTCATAATGCTTTCTTGTCAGTATCATATTGTATTCTCTGCTGTTGCTTTCAATTTGGTGCCAGTCACAAATTCCTTCATTGGGTTGCCTGTTCTGAGATTATGAGAAAACATCTGCAACATACTCCTAGTCCATGACAATTTAGTGACATGTCCGTTTTCATTGGACAGAAAAGTCCAACTAGAATGGGGAATTAGAACCTTGTGAAAGAGGTATATAAAAACTTTTGTGACAAACCCTAAATTGGAGGATTTAATGTAAGACTACAATTGATGCTTCACAAACATGAAGCATTTACTATAGTTTTGCATTGAACCCTCAAATTGTTGGAGCATATTGGACGGCTGATCAGTCTGTAATTATTTTAATGAGTCACAGTACACTCAATATACGGTTTTAAAATGGATGTAGATGTGAGTATAGAAATTAGTGTCTTATAGGAAACTGGATGGCCTGGATATTTCCTGCTTTGGCTAGACTGTAACAGAAGACTTCAAAAGCGGAAATCGAAGTCGATGAAAATCATTAATGAAAAACCGAATAGCTCATTGATGAATGTTACTATATATTGATCAATATGAAAATGTTCTCTTTATCAGCTAGTCATTATTTCTTCAAAATGATTTCAAATTTATTTTGTTTTCTTAAAGCTTGATATTAATCGTTCATATCAAGGAGGTTTTTAGTGTAATAAGTCAATGAGTAATTTTATATGCCTCTTGACCTCTGAATATGACGATAAGGAGTATGAATAAGAGAGTTTGTTTAAGTGATAGCAGTAAATCTTTAGAAACTGTCAACATTCTTCATGCAATAGATAAACTATTTAAATAAAACATTTTTAAATAATGAATGAATTGATTTGTTGTTTCTTTCATGCTGTTAAATCTACTCCTCTACATTATACTGTGGGGTCCTATTAGGTGGAGGACTTATTACTCAGGAGTTTGGAGTGCAATTCCCACTGGTGGCTCTGTTTCATAGTAGTTATTATTAAACTTATTTATTTTACATCGATTGTGCCACAAGTTCTTACAAATTAGAATAACCACTATCGATTGTGCTTCCTTTATACATAACCAGTGGTCGGATCGAATGTGGATTAATGAAAGGTCGACACTCACAGGATTTGAACCCACGACCCTCTAGTCTTGAGAGCTGAGGCTATACCCCTGGACCAGTTTCCTCCAACTTTCATAGTAGTGTCCTTCGGCAAAACAATTCAAAATCCCTAGCCTAATACTAGGGAATCCCAAGAAAACATTTATATGATTGAAAAACTATAAGCAGTGTACTAAGTCCCAAACCATTGTTGCAAAAATCATGAATGAATTGCTTAACCCTTATAGTGCTGGAACCGACTTCATGCTAATGCAAACAGGTTAGATCCAGGTCAGCTGCCAAGTAAATTGGCGGCTTGCCTGTGACCTAACCTGTTTGCTACTCTGAGTATCTTTTGTCATCAAAACTAAGCAGATATTTAAAGTTTCGAAAAGCAGACAACACACAAATCTATTATTAAGAAAATTACTCAGCACTCTAAGGGTTAACAATCTATGACGGGGAGTATCTGGTTCCTCATACAGAGGCTTGTTGCTTGATGTAGCTCTCATTGCTCAGTATATATGCTAACCATTGCCTTATAACCTGTAGGCGAAGTGTATGCAATCCTATTAACCCTTTCCCAAACACCAAATTTTCGACTGTCCCAAATTGAAAGAGTTTGCAGACGGCATTTCAAAATTTGATGAAATTGTAAAACAATCTTCTGATAGGGCAGAAAACATTGTGGGAAAAGGAGAAATTGCTCGTTAAGATCAATTTCTCCTTTTCCCACAATGTTTTTCCAAAGTCGTCTGCAACAAAGTGGTCAAATGTCGTTATTGTTTGGGAAAGGGTTAAGTCAAGGGCCTCCTTGTATAGGGTAAGGATACTGAACTTGAAATCACGAAATCTACCTCTGCATGCGTTGTTGAAGCCGCCGGAGTGAATTTTGAATTTTCACAGTGTGTGTCTACCCCCTTGGGAAATTGGATACTGCTTTCAGATGGTTCTACCGGTCTTGAACGGAGTGAGGTGTCGCCCTCCATTGGTTATGAGCCAACAAGCATCGCAATAAAGCTGAAGCATTGTTGAGTAATATTGAAGCCATATAGTAATTAGTAAACAACGTGAATGAATCAAAGGGTGTGACAGTGTGTCTTCAACCTTCCGAAATGTTGGATTTGTATTGCGTTTATGCATGTATACTTGGGTAAATGTTAAGCTGCTCAGTATTGGGTTGCTATGGCTGGCTTTTAATATCGTTTATAGCTCCACGAAAAGGAACTCTATGTACATATGACCAAACTACTTTTGATATTCTTTATTCGATTTTAATTGTCGTCTGGTCAATGTCGCAATTTGGAACGATGAAACAAACGTGACGTCTGGTAAGGTATTAATAAATCATGGATGCCTGCTGCTGCCGTTCTTGCTTCTCATTTGCCCACCCCACCCACACATGGCAAGCCGAACTGTCCATTCTGTTGACAAAGACAAAACTTCCCGGCTTCCTTTTCGCCAAACTCGCCTCGACTAACCTCGTTTCCCAGGTAATCTATGCAGCCTGAAATGTTGAAAGCAATACTATAAAACACTACAAATATTTGATATGGAATGTTTTACGAACCATTTGCATAAGACAAAACTACGTGCGAAATTGAACTTAAAAAAGCGCTTTGTTTATAGATAAAATCGTAGCTCTTGTTTCCATACTTAACTACAAAAAGCGGGAAGTAAGATGTTCTTTTTAAAAAAAAGAATGAATTTTGAACATCATCTCATCTTTAACATTTTTCACACCTGTGAACAAGCAACTTAAGTATTCACGTTTAAAAGATTAAATGTACAGTGTGGAGACTGTTAGCTACGACCTTCACCCACATATTAACATGGATCAATAAAGAATTACAAATAAAATAATATATAGGCCTAAACATAATGAGAGCAATGTTGTGTTTAAATAGTAATAACTGAGAAGTATGATTAAAATGTGATCAGGGTATTTTGATTCATGATATGGGCAGTTAAGAGATATTTGGCACGGTTAGATTATTTTCGTAGTTAGATGTCATTGATGTTTTAGAGATGTTAAGAGTTGGTAATCTATCAAAGCAAGGTTGTAAGAATTGGGTGTGGATGTCGAGACGGAATGGTATTCACTTTCAACTCCGTTGATGTTCTACTTTTCTTACTTGTAGAATCATTATGCAGTCGATATCTAACGCCAGAACGTGTCCAAGGGTCGCATGATATTTCGGATAATAGATCGCTAACGGCGATTATTGGCGTCTCCAAAAGTTATTCGGACACATCGGGAAACACGGCGGGTAACCGAACGTCCAAGACGTCGCGGAATCATTTTTTTAACGAAGCGCTCGATTTACATTGATTGTCTATGTCTCTGCTACTACTATTAGTTTAGAGCAAAAAAAGTGTCGAAATCTATGAACAAGTAAAAATAAATATTATGTCTTCAGATTCAAAAGTGGCGCAATTGCTTTCAATCCATCGCATAACGGCTGCACATACTTAGATATATTGATTAATTATCAATGAATTTTTCGTTTAGTAGCAATGTCTCGTTTAATATCATACCATTATAAAATCATTGTATGGTTTCAACAACATTTCATTTTTTTCTTGTGTGTACAAGCACCTTTAAGCTCTCTTTTCGATCTTCTTTTGATAAATTCTCTCATAGAATGACATCTTATATAGAGGCAATTGTTAAAATATATGTACATGTAATAAGAAACATCTCCTATCTAGCTAACACGTACATTAACCCGCGTTTAAAGAGTCATTGTCTGTTGTATGAAAAATAAACACTGCGCAATCAATATTGTTTTAAGCGACCATTATTAAATTAGATATAATCGTTGTGAATAAGACAACTAACGGCTTTATACGGACTCAAGTCATTCAGAAAGCTCAAATTGGAGTTTTCTGAATGACTTGCTTCCTTTATTAAGATAGGCTCAAAATTAAAACTATTAATGCATTATTTAAGGATGGTTACTTTAAGAAGGATTTATTGTTTATACATTCAAAATAACTAATTACAAAAAGAAAGATGTACCTGGTGGATCAGCATCGACAGACGTCCCGAGCATCAGTGCAGCCACAACAACCAACATTATAAACGACTTCATTGCTGCTCGCAGATAAACGCGACAACGGCTAAATGGCGACGACTTGTAGACTTGCTTCGTAACTATTGTTTTTCTTGAATAAACCGGCTTGGATTATTTGACGGATGTGAAGATGGTTCTCGGTACAGAATCACATTCATCCGGTAACGACGTTGTCTACTTATAAGGTTCTGGGGCACTATCCCCTGACAAGGATGATTGATTTATGAGGAAGTGTCGTCTTTTGGAAAAGAGGGATGCATGGTCGCTTTGTCAAGTCAAATCTCACCCAGATCCGTTTGCCAAAGTTGATGAAGGCAGTTATAAACCATGGGTGACCATATACCACCAGAACCGGAAAGTTAATGGCCGGGACATGACGTATATAAAATAGTTGTAAACAAAAGTAATCTGCTGAGAAAAGCAATTATAACAGTGGCGCGGCCATCTTGTTCGGACATTTTTCGTAAACATTGGTCACGTTATTACCCCGCCGGTATTAATGAGTAAACTATTCCTATGGGTGTAAACAGGTCAGTGTGTGTATCTTTATGGAACCCTATTTTGTTTTTGTTTTTTGTTTGTTTGTATTTTACAATTACTTTTAATTTGTAGCGTCGCGATGCATGGATCCAATTAGTACTATCCTATTGCCCTAGAATAACTATTCCGTAGGCATGCCAACATTACCATGGTGGGAAGCCATTTGTAGGTTAATCATAGAACAATTCTATATTATATAGTGCCTGCTTGCTTTCTAAAAACTGCACAACAGTTGTTTTGTTATATGATACGCACTGACAAATTTTAATTGAAAGCAAAGTCAGATCGTTTTCAATTCTTTAAAGTGTGTATGTATATACATACAGTGAATTAGCTTAGCTTAGCTTAGAGTCATTACCCAACACAGGTCCCATATGGGTCCTCTTCGGGGCCGTTCCTACATCTTTCAATTCTGAAGCGGCTTTCCTTGATACACCAGTACCATTCTATGGCTCTGAAGAGACTTGCCAAAGGTCACTCCCACGAAACTAAATGCACTCGATAGGGCTCGAACCCGGGAGGGCTCGAGCCCGGGACCCCCTTGTTCTGAGTCCACCACCTTAACCACTGAGCCACGCAGCATGTATCTAAATCAAAAAGCATGACTTTGCTTTTGAGATTTTACCGCATAAGTACATACTTAGATAAATTGACGCTTCTTTCAATAGCTAATTTTAATTGTATACCAAATATCAATACAAAAAGTGCATTGTTCCAACGGCATTTTATCGTTACTTCCAAATGTCTTCACATCTATGAAGAAGTACCTTTAACGTACCGGTATATTTTCCCTCTTTGATTTTTTGCCAATAGATCTTGGTCGTCATGTCAATTTATGTAAAACAAGAAACAATTTTCTCTTCTGACTAATTCACAGCACGCCATTAGCCACATAAACAAGTTTTCCTCGAAATGTGTATATGCATTTGATTATTTGTAGTATACAGATAGGTTAAAAACACCAGGACAAAAAGGTAGGTTCTTCATTTAGTATTTTTCTTTCTAATCTAATGTGTTAAATATCATCAGTTGCAAAGGCATTTTATATCTATACAATCTTCAACTTGTAAAGCATGGCCCATTTGCTTTTTTATTCTGGTCTATTTGTATTGATGAAAACGTGATGAACGTTAATTATAGCGGAAGCAAACGTGATTGTAGAGGAAACCAATCATGGAATGGCGGTTTGATTGATTTATGGCGATATCATTATTGTCACATAAATCGATAGAAATCGACACACTTTAAGGTCAAAAGAAACATTTTAACTTTTCATCAACTTTTTTTTAAAAACCTGTCCCCTCATATTTGATTTTGAGACCGGTTCAAAAATGGATTCGCACTAGAGGACCTTAAAATTTAATGTGATATGATATAAAGCAACACTCGATTAATCAATCAATTGCAGACGACAATTTTAGTTCAATTTCAAGTGATCTACGGCACTGTCAAAAGTTGGATGCATATTTAAATTGATATCATGGAACCTTTTGACGTTTTTATTCAAATGTATATAACGCATTGAACAAGCTATAACATATCACCCATTTATGCCTGGTCAATGGATGAGGACGTCACACAATGTGGTTATCGGTTCTGGTTCGGCAAATACCGATCCGGTCGCACTTTACTTGACCATGGTATACAATTAAGACCAATAAGTGGAGATGGTCGCTATCGTTGCACCGTGTTTTGAAGTTGCCTTCAAGCCGAGTGGCTAAGTTAATGGCTAACCACTCTTTGGCTACAAACTGTACCACAGAAGTAAGAAATACCAAATAGTATGTAGTCCGAATGATCCAGACGTAGATATTTCAATCACACAGTTACAGCTTGGATCATCCGAGTTAAGTATTATACCGAATCGAATAAGCCTTGGGTCTCTGAACCGGTTTGATTGGGCCTTTTGTCCTAGGGGATCTGTTGAAGGGGAACATTACATCGTATACCACCGACAGTTTGCTCCTTTGTGGATTATCATTAGGGGATGATATGCGGTTCTGCTTTGTGAACATCAGTAGTTTAGATAGGTGCACTGTTCGCCGTGGTATCATTGAACTACTATTGACATTTGAGTAAAACTCCACGATGTTACCATTGGAACTGTTACAGACTACACACACTGTACTTAAAGCTGTCGACTTTCGAAAAAATTGTGACATTAGGAGCAACATTTTCATCATACATTAGAATAAACCTTTGAAAAAACGTTTTCACTTATTATTAACCGTAAATTGAGCCATTTTCCACGAATGTCTATTACTATTTGATAGTATGGCTACTGAAGATATTCCAGAAATGGTTAAATTAATTTCCGTGTGGTTGTAAATTCTATATTTCTGTTGTTGACTATATAAATAGCAAAGCAGCGAAATATAGAAAGAATTCACTACATGTATTTGGCTCATCACATGTTCTTCAAAGCCACATTGTCGTAAACACAAGGAGTGTTACATAATTGTTCATTATGGTGGAAATGATATAACGGAAAACAATAAAAACAAAAATATGATTTATATAAAGTTTTATTCAATAAGAGTGTTGTTTCGATAATACAGTGGTTTGAGACGATTTGTACAGCTTTTATTGTTTCGGCTCATCACGAGCCGGCATAATAATAACTTTACATTTTCGTTGATTCTTTATACGTAGTAGTTTGGTCATTAATGCAATTGATTGAAAGATATGGGAAATAAACAGCTATTACCCCATACATACCTACCTTTTACAAACCGTATCTAACTATGAAGAAACAACATAGTGAAAAAGGGTCGATAACTTGCAAAAGACAATTCGCTCCCTTGCTCACAATGCTTTTATTTTGATATCAAAATCAATGTCATATTGACTAAAATAAATTGCTGATACTTTAAGTTAAGACCGGTTGTAATATTTGTATGAGGTAATAGGCAAATAAATTAAAATGAATTACACAAAGAAAATAATGTTCAACCCATTTTTCTGAATAGCACCTTAAAACTATCTATGTTTTTATCGAGGCTCATTATAGCTCAACCTTGCTGCAACAGCGAGCATTACTTCGTAATCTGCAAAGATCTACGAAACACAAGTAAGTAAACTCTGGCATTAAAGTAAAGAAACTGTTGTTAGCTGTGTCGAATTAAGTCAATGTGAATGAATAAATGCTGTTCGCAAAACCTCGTCAATGAGGATTCCTTGGGTGAAAACGGCAGAGTACATCTGTAGATAATTGATAAATCATAAAACGGAAACCTGTCCCTTTAATCAAACTAGGCATCAGACACCCATTCTGTTGCACATATTATTTTAAAGGTTAGAAGAGCACTTTTCTTTCGTTTTAATTGGCGCCATGGTATTGATGACGTGTGAGGGCTCATATCGTCGACTGCATTAAAAAGGGAAATTGAACAAAAGAATGACACCAAAAGTTTTATGACAAAGGCCTATCCATTTAAAAGGTCCCATGAGAAAACTGGTATGCAAACACAATCCTGAATAAAGTTGTGCATCACAACAATGATGGTCAAAAGAGGAACGCCCCATCATATCGAGATTCCGACTATATTTTAGTTTGTATCAATTGGACGCTTTCAACAGGATTAACTTGTGGTAACAGCAATATCTAATATGGAATTTTACGTAGTAGATTTTGTAAGTTATAAGTTTCAAATAAAGATAAATCATTTACTATTCAGAAAATGGGTTGAGATATGTGAAACAAAAATTACAAGCGACCCCCATTCCTGTACATGGAACGGTGCGCAATAAGGCGTGCATATCGAGCATGGTCCTTGTTGACGTGGATTCTTGGCTGTTTGACTGGGGGCTCCATAGAGGGGGCGGTCTCGGCTTCCAGTGATCGCTTTTTAGAGACAACAGTGGGAGAGATGGTGTCTGAAAAAGAAAAAAAAATATGTTTAGGTATTAGATATTAGACATTTAATCTTGAAGACATGTGGCTTTTTTAACACAATATTACATTTCAAGATTTGGAAGAATAAAAAGCACTTCATTACAACAACTGTTACGCTAAATTTAAAGAGCAAGCCTTCGGGGCAAAATAACAACAGCAGTGGTAAATGTTCATACAGCGAATAGTTGAAGGTTGAGGAAAAGACATCAGAGAAAAGGAAATCAACATAAACACTTTTTCGAAAAGAGTTCATAGAAAGAGAAGTCACAAAACATATTCAGGAATTAAGACAAATATCAGCACTGAATTAGACACAGAAAACCATTTTTATAGCACCATTACCAAGGACCGATGAAGCAAGACTAGATTCAGCAAATGAAAAAAGCTCGAGCGTTAAAAAGTTAATGTAAATCACGAATTTCTTTCGACAGGTAAGTAAGGTTGCCTTTAGCCAAATCCAACTTTATAGACCACACAAAGAATACTCACAATCATTGAATTAGCAATTTTAATGATGTTTCTTTAAGTAATACTTGTTCATGATCATATTGTCTTAAAACGGATATAACTTCTTCTATCTCGACATACTTTAACTCGAAGAAAATAGACAATGTTGATAGAAAGCGAGTAATGATTTAGACACCTTTGACAGTGTTGGTGGTTACAGTCTGATTTAACATGTCTGATTCCATCTCCCATTGGTGCATCTGTGCGTAATCACTCTCTGTCATGCTACGTGGACAATACAAGATGGTAAAGATAGAGTAGAGATAAGAAACAGAGGAGGAATTACATGTAGAGGTACAGTATAATATAATGTCGAACTGTTAAGAGTCTTGTTACACAGTTTGCCCCCATATAAAGCAGAGAATCTGATTACCAAACCCCGAGCTTGTTGGTGATGATTTAAATAGCAAAACAAAAATGACAAGTAAAATGGCTGATAATGAATAGTAACAAGGAGAATAAGACCAACAAAACAAACAAAAACAAAACAACCATCTAACAAACCAAGAAAACGAACAAAGATCCTTAGATTACCCAACGTGAATAAGTAACGAAACAAGTAAAAGAACAAAGATGACCGAACAGAACAAAGTTATATACTATGCACAGTCATAAAAACATGTAAACTCGAAACTGACACACTTAGAGTAAGACTGAAAAAAAAGAATACGTAAAAAAGCAATCCATTACCAGTACCAGTGTAACACAAAACAGCGATCAACACAAAACATTTTGTATCAGATACCACAATGTCCGATTAGAATCTGAACTTACTGTGTGGACCAGAGTTCTGGATAGAAGATCGTCTCTATGGTTTCCTCTTGGTCCCAAACATCCAACACCAACCACTTGTCGTCAACAGGTGGAGTCGGGATTGTACACGTGACAAATTGCCCCACCTTCTCGTGCCTGGTGTCTCTAGAACGACTACCCATCTCGTCTCTATGACGACTTCCCCTCTCGCCTCTATGGGTTCTTCTCTCTTCTCGACGATGCTGATAAGGCCGTCGGTGTGTGTCGTGTCTGTCAAGTCGCCCGTTCTCGTGTCTGTCAATAAGGTCTGACTGTCGGACAGGTCTAGGAGTAGTGTGTCTGTAATCGTATCTGTCCGTCCCATTGTAATACATGTACTGTGTGTTATACTGTTGTCTGTACGTAAAGGGTTGTCTGTCGTCTACATTGTCATAGCGGTCCCGAGGTCTGTAGGTGTCTGACTCGGTAAGTCCGTAATGTTTGGTCCTGAAATAAGAACGACAAAATTGTAGTTATCTTTTTCGCAGCTCTGAAAACACATGCTCCTTTTAAATGAATGCTTGGGTTATGTGTACACCAACAAGATGCCATACTTAGGTATATTGCATCAACAACCAACCATAAACAGACTTTGATTTTCATATTTTTCTTTGTCCTTTTGGTCGTGGTAAAGAACCGCCACTAATAACTTTGCATTATTGAATTTGTTACCGCTGAACCGCTCGATATAAGTTTTTGATAAAGAAATATAATACGCTTTGTTGATAATTAGTCGGGTCAGACAGATGCTGTTGTAACCCCGTTTTTCATTTGTATGTTTATGAAAATCCATATTTACTTATCAGTTAAGCATTCTTTCAACTTATAGGTTCAGAAGAGCTATTAATTTGTTAGTCTAATGCTTTGGATTCGAAAGAGTTAGTCAAGGGCGAGTTCTTAACCATTCGACAGGTAGTTTGGAAGGTTTGTAAAATAAATCCATATTTAACCCACCCAGTTTCACACTGTCCTTGCATTTGGTTATCGAAGTTTAATACTTTTAGCAATGTTTGTTATTTTACCTTGATATACAAATCTATGTACTTAAAGACGAGTATTTCTTACCATCGTTTGTCATACTTCGGTAGATACATTTTCGAAAATTGCATAGCGTTTTATGAAAATTTTCAGAGCTTTGAAATTCGTGGCGGTTATAAGCAATTCAAAGATGGCTGCGGTCATAGCAACATCGAACGTTGCTAGTGTATGAGACGTCATGCATTTTGTTGTTCAGAACGAGGCTAGACAATATTTCAATTTAACGGTAAATCAAAACATGTTTCAAGTTTTCATGACGATAATTAAGAATATAAATCAATGCGATAAATAGAGCAATCGCTAAACTAGCAGGACTTCTTCAATTGGGAAGAGGCCCAAGTCTGTTGAATTTGGGAAATTTTATCGCTAAAATTGATGAATTGGGAAGCCTAAAAGCTGGTATGACTTTGATTTTTGGGAAAACTGCATGATTTTAAAGAAATTTCTAATTGGGAAGGTGCCTTTTATAGGAGTCTGTTATATAACGCAAAAAATCCCTGACTAGTGACAAGCAAGTTAAAAGTTTGAATAGAATATGCTTATTACAAACAAGATCTGCCGACTGTTTCTAATTCGGAGATCATGCAGGTACATTTGGATCATGATCGAAAGCGGCTAGAGAGACAGCACATTGAAAACGAATGTAATATCATAGACATTCCTGATTTGTTACTCTCCCGTTTGTCCTAATTCTTTTTAAAGTCCCTTATGTGGCTGCGAGAAATTGGCATAATTGCTTGTAGAAGTATTACCATTGAAGTTGGTCGTTCAATAAGAATAAGATACTAGCATTGTCGTCATTCAATAACCCGACCCCTCATATAAGACTTTGTGGCTGGTTAAATTGAAAGCAACATCAGAAAACAAAAAGTATGAACGAAATAGTAAACTATATGATAAGGGTCACAGCAATTTCTCCTGTAGTCACAGTCACTGTTGCTGCAGTTTGCGTTCTTGTTTACCTCGTTATAAAGAATAAGTAAGACGAAAA
This sequence comes from Cerastoderma edule, assembly GCA_947846245.1. Classification (NCBI taxonomy): domain Eukaryota; kingdom Metazoa; phylum Mollusca; class Bivalvia; order Cardiida; family Cardiidae; genus Cerastoderma; species Cerastoderma edule. The sequence goes on from OX401404.1 coordinate 61,359,465, forward strand.
ACGACGAAGTCAGTCGTTATAACGAGATAGTTGACCAATCGGATGGTTCAACAAATAGACAAATGTTGTCTTTCATGACACATGATTGAAAACGATTAACTGATGAAGCACCGGGTTATTGAGGGAATTTTTGTCGCAATGTAAGTAAGATGCAGGGCAGCTTACTTGCTTATAGATCTATATTGGCCGTTCACCAAACTATCTTACAGTATTCTGATTTTTCAGTAACGATAATGCAACTGAGAACAAATTATCATAAGGAGAAAAAGAAGAATAAGCAAGAAGAAATAAAAAGTAGCACGAAGCAAGATGAAAGACAAAGCAAGAAGCAACACCAACTGAAAAGCGAGAGGCGAAGAAGCAATAAGACAGAAGAAGCGAGAAGCAAGAAGCATGAAGTAAGAAGCAATAAGCGATAGCCGAAGAAGCAATAAGAGAACAAGAGAAGAAGAGAAAAAGAAAAAAAAAGAGAAGAAGAGAAATACAGAAAACGAACATTTTCCAGTTGTTTCATATTTGTAGGTGAAATGCGAATGTTATAGAATTTGTCATATTTGTAAACCAAGCACGCATTCCCCACCCAGTAGAATATTGTTTAGATCTAGTTTGTACAAAAAATCGCATTAAAACAGGCTATAGGCCTACAGTGTTAAAAACCAAAATATAAACTCAGAATTTGTTAAGAAAAACATTCTTACCGTTTGTTTTCGTACTTTGGGTAGAAAGTTGGTAAATAATCCATGTTTTATTATAAAATTATAAGAGCAGTAAAATGTGTGACCGTTTTAGATTATACAAAAATGGCTACGCTCCTGGCAACGTCGAACGTTGCTATCTTGCGATGACGTCATACACGTGCGGATGGTTCGAACTCAAAACGAGGTTCGTGTTTGGTAAATCTGAATTTGAAGTGAATACGTTTAAGCAGCGACTTATGGCTTTAGAGATATCGTTATAGTGCCCAGATTAGATTGCACAGACGGTCTAAGACCATTCCAAAGACATTATTGCGTCTTTTATTTTCTAATCGCAGACTAGTGAAAAAATCCTTTGGAACATTTTTCCACGTCAAACATGATTTGCTGTAAGATAGAAATGCCTCGTCCAAGCTCCTGTTGGCTAAAAACACCAACCTTGACTTTGCTGTAAATATTGAAATATCTTTCATATTCAAATTGCAGAACAGAGAACAAATCGGATATATTTCCAGCAGACTGTAGTACCTATGTATGACTAGGTAGGAAATGCTGGAGAACTTTGTCCTGTTAGCATTCTGTTAGACATTGCACGCTCAGTTTTTGTGCGATTTGGTCCCCATTGACAAATATAATAACATCGTCCGCTCAAGACGTTTGGCGATTATGTTAATTCAATTTTCATATGTTAGTTTCTTGTGCGTTCCGGCTCCCCTTTTAACATGTCAAATGTAACAACACTGTCCACTCAATAATTCCTGGAAAGGAGACAACTTCTTCTCATATTTGATTCTACTTTTGCATTTATTTTTGACATGGCAAACATTACATTACATTGAAATACTAAAGGCAAATACCTGTTACATATTTGATTATTGACAACGTCATGCGTGTGTTATGAATAGGACAACAAAAACCAAAACGGGATCGAAAACGAAAAAACGTATTCATAGTTTAATGAATTCAAAAAGGGTTTCAAGACATATCCTTGAAAAAACGTATTCATAGTTTAATGAATTCAAAAAGGGTTTCAAGACATATCCTTGTTTACACAGTTTCCGTGATATTAGCCAATGTGTAGAAGTTTGCAAGTATCTCATTTGCTGGGTTGGTTTTAGAAACTCAAGTTATACAGAGCAGAGACGAAGCTTTCCTTGTGTTTTTTATCCACGAGTAATATTATTTTGGGGTAAAATTAAAAACTTGACTTGTGGAGAAAACAACTGTGAGTGTCACAGTTTGTGTTCTAGAGGCGCTTCTTAAAACATGCATTTCTATCATGAGTGAAACAACATAATATTTACTGCTGCTTAACGGGTTATATTATGTATATATCCCGTTATAAGTAACAATGCGTCTGTCTACTCAAATGTAGAATGCAGAGGTAACCGCTGTGGGTTTGTGGGAATGTTACAATAATTATCTCCCTTCCCGTCTTCCTAAGACTGGTTCGACATAAATGGACTATTCAAGATAGAATCTGTATTATAAAATAATCCATTTAAGAAAGTCATCAATTCTGAAAGCCCATACGCTTACATATGCCACAAATAGAAAACACACAGACTAACAAGTTAACAGCTATGTCGCACTTATGTTGAGCGTAAATAAAATGACCGTTGGTTCTAAATATAGATCCAATTTCAGTAACGGAATTCCCTGTTTCGTCACGTGACTGTGATTGCTGAAGCGGAACATTACAAACATTAACACAAATTTGGGGGACACACTTTTGGGACAGTCCAACAGCTCGAATGCTTATCTAAGCAATATGTCGTGCGAGTCACCAAACGCTTTGATATTTTACGTGAATGGAAAAAAGGTATGTGCATGTTACGTGATGGTTGCATTCTTAGTTGTCACAGGCAAGTTTTGCTTTTTGGGTTTGAAAATTATCTAATCAGTGCCCGATAAACTTTCAAAGGTCAGAGGTACCTCCAGATAAAAGTGAAGGAATCCAAGTCTTGTCAGCAGAGTTTTTGATCAACTTCAATGAATTTTCAATCTTTGTATGATTCTATGAGTGCTTCAACGACACGCCTCAAAAAGATTGAATGCAGTTAATTGTTTAAAAAGGAATACATGTGCCTGCATTAAACTTTTCTTGTATCTAGATCGAAACTAGGTGCTAAATTTCGTTGTAAACTGTCATTGGTCGCGAATATCGGTCACGCTTATGTTTATAAATACTTTACACAAATTGACTAGTTAAAACCCATTCCCTCATACTTATAGAAGTGTATGACATTGTGTAACTGGTCCTAACTATAGCAACAGCAGACGACAATAAAACTACAGTTTCTGTTTTCTGGGTTCTATGTTAAGATGCTATGATACAATTCTATTGTAAACTTTCAATGGCCAATTCATGTTTATGTAAAAGTTTATATAAAAGTTTATAAATAGTTATACAAGTTGACTAGTTAAACCCATTCTGCCATATTTATTGGAGTGTTACTGGTCCTAACTATTTAGCAACAGCAGACGGCAATAAAAGTACAGTTTCTGTTTTCTGGTTGCTATGTTAAGTTTAGTCAAACTAATATAATGTTAACTTTCACTGGCCAATTCATGCTTATGTAAAAGATTAAAGATACATTACACAAGTAGTACGACCCATTTCCCCCATTTTTATTGGAGGTTGTAAATGGTCTAAACTAAAACAATAGCAGACAACAATTAAAACACAGTTTCTGTTTTCTTTATGGGATGTAATCATTGTATCAAATCTCCAAACTACTCAAATGGTATATTAAATTTAACATTTTCCCTATTTTAGGGGAAGTTGTAAAATCACCCTCCTTTTTGCATTTACGGTCTTTATACTTGTCAAAGTTTTAAACATTATGCAGCATTTATGTATTAAGTATGACAAAAAAAACATCTTTGTGCAAATTGGTATAAATCATTGAGATCAAAAAATAAGCTCATAGTCTACAGGTTGAGAAGTGTAAGTGAATTGAAGTGAGTCAACATGAAGTAATTGATTAACTCTTAACCAAATGCCACATTTTTGACTGTCCCAAATTGAAAGAGGTTGCAGACAACATTGTTTCAAAATGTGATCAAATTGAAAAATAATCTTCCCAAAGGGCAGATAAGATTTTGGGAAGAGGGGAAATCCCTCTTTGAGAGCAATATCCCCTTTACCCACAATGTTTTCGTGACTCATCTGCATCAAACTGGTCAAACATTGTTATTGTTTGGTAATTGGTTAATGCATTAAAGAAATCTCAAAACTCTTAAGAAAAATTGCATGTTATTTATTAATGTCTGTCGGAATGGAACAAGTTGCTTATATAAATAATTTGTCATTTATCGAGGGCAATGTTTAAAACTCAGAATGTTATGTCTGCTTGATAGGAGGAAATGTCTGCATGTAAAGCAGTGATCAGAGTAATGAATAGGTTTACTGGTTGCAGTTATATAACTGAAATACTTTTCAGAATGGCATTAAACTTCAAAACAACCTGATCCGTCATAACCCTTTTCCTAAAATATTTAAAGTTGGCCGTGTCAAATCATATCACAAAAGCAATATGTCATAATAATTATCCATAGAAATCTGTTTGCAGTTGAAGGTAAAGTAACTAAAAGAGATTTTATGATATCAAAATGTCGTCGGATATCATATATGTACTGGTTATTAATCAGTTGTAAGAAAATGCTTCACAATAAATGTTTTACTAATAACCTTAAACTGTAAGGCATGTGTGTTTTGGAAATGATTCATCTGAAAAGGTTAATGTTTCAACAGTTAGAAAAAAAAATGACTGGTCCAAATCAAAAGTAACAGATGCCAACAAAGCAACAAAACCTGATACATTCTAATCATCATGTTCATTTTGAACCATTGTGAGTAAAGGATAAGTTGTTCTTGAGGAGCACTTTATCCTTATTTGTACAATAGTTTCTAATGACTATTGCAGAAGTTTTATCCAAGTAAAGTGTTATGGGGTTTATTGGGTTATGATAAAATGTTACTGAGATATCAAGGGTTAAACTTTCCACACTTACTAGAGGAATTGGGCATAATGCCATATTTCCATAAGAAATGAATTATCTTTTAATGAAAACTTTTGAAAAACTTGGTTAAAATAAGGAAAAAGTTTTTTTTTTGAGATATCAATACCCAATTTTATATGGGTTCCACAACAACACCATGGCTCCTTTTATCACAATGCTGTAACAATGGTCTTCTATCGAATGAGTCTGTTTTTCTGACCAGCCAAATTCTCTGCACGAATTGATATGCACAGACATGCACTAGATACATAATGAGACCTGTCGACTGGGCTAGGTCATCGCTTTAGTCAGACAGATAAAGAAACGGTTTGTCTAATCCATTTACCCACTTGGCTACATATAAATGCTGAAGATTTAAGAAAATATTGTGACAAAAGTATATTTTTACTTGAATTAACACATACACTCTTGTGAAAAGAGATGAAGGAGTATGCCTTTATCCCCAACTCTATAATACCTCACTTTTAGTATGTACTGTTGTATAAAAAACATTGTGACAAAGAGATAATGAGACTTTTCTAGCCATGACTTAAGCTAAAAGAGATAAAGAAATGGTATTTTTCATTCCCTTACTAAATAATACCATTTTGGTGCATGTATTGCTGAAGATATTAGGAGCTTTTGTGACCAAAGGATAAATTGCTCATAATGAGTAATTTATCCTACGGTCACAATGGTTTCTACATTCTTACAAATTGGTATTTACAAACACCTCAAGATAAATGTATTTTCATCATCATCATTATGTTACTTTTTTGTTGTCTGCTGACCAGTCACAAATTCCGATTTGGTGGAATAGGATAGTTTGAGGTCCTTATTTTAGGAGTGTGTTACAATGCAAATTTCTTTTTTCCTAGAGGAATATTTCCGTGACTATTTACTTTAGTTGATTTATAGTAATAGTATCATGGGTTCTCACTAGACTTACAATTATGCGAGTGAGTATCAACAAATCTAGAGGCTCTGCTGTAAGTGTTTTTTAAATACTGCATGCAAAGGATCCTGTTATCGTTTTCTTTAAAAGCTAACTAGCGCTCAGAAAAACTACAAAACTGGGTATTATGAGTTATAGATTATGATAGAATATGTTGAGACATAGCGAAAAACCACAGGACCATGACAATATAACCTCTGTACTATCTTTTATCTATTTTTCAAAGTGCTATTTTCACAAATTTGGTGTCCACCAATTTAACTTCATTGTTTACATTTGAGTAACATCTAAAATAGGCAGGAGCTCTCGGATTAATGAGTAGTGAACACCTGGTCAGAAAAATCACATGAAACAAATAAAAATACTGTCATTTTTACAATATTAACATCCTGTTCATTCAAAATGGAGATTTTCTTGGGTTTTATTGGTTCCCAACATTTATTGGCTGACCTAGTTTTATTGCTAATTGTAAACAAATCTTATAGTTTTGAACCGGTTACAGTCTGAATTTCTCTCTAAAAGGGAATTTAAAGTACTTTTGAGTACATTTTCAATTATTCTAGAACTTTCAAATTTTAAGTGTAAATTAGCGCAAGTATGGCTTTAATTAACTGGAATGATTCAAGAATGAAATATCATTGCGTCTGTAGCATTCGGATTAGGTTATCTTTGGACCTTTTGTCTTTTCATGTACCAAATAATATCTTGATTTTAGATGTGTTCAGCAGACGACTTTAAGAATTTACTCTTAATAAGTGTCTATAGCTTTCTGAGGCCTTCTTTATTTTTATCTTTTAGAGGTTTTCCGGAGTGCCTCATTGGAGACTAGCGCCAGTTTTACTGCAAAACCTCACTGAGTTTAACCCTTTTTAAATAAAGTATATTATCATTGTGTAGGAAGAAGAAAATGCTTTAACCCATTACCAAACAATAATGGTTTTTGACCAGTTTGTTGCAGATGATTCTGGAAAACATTGTAGGAAAAGGAGAACTCGCTCTTAATGAACATTTTTCCTTTTCCCACAGCGTTTTCTTCCCCATCAGAAGATAATTTTTCAATTTCTTCACATTTTGAAATGTTGTCTGCAAAATCTTTCAATTTTGGACAGTCTTTTGGTGAAGGAGATTTGAAGGGTCAAAAATGCATTCATAATGACTTAATATATTTTCTTTTGTCCCTTAAAATAATACGTTTTAATGATTGCATAAAGATAACACATTGATGTCTGAGAAAGGTTATGTTAGTTCATGGTCTATGATAATTAGGTATTGTGGGATTGAATTGTTAAAGGTATTGATTTATTGAATTCAAGTTTTTCGGCAATATAACAAAATTCCAGCTTAAAGGCGCATGTTCACAGATGTGAGGAAATTTGTATTGCATTTTTAGGGCCTGTACACAGTAAATTGATATGATTTTATATCCAAAACGGATGTAATGGTTTTAAGATCTACAGCATATAACTGTACACACCTAAACAAACTGATGCTTTCTGAATTAAGTTCATTTATCGTATATTATCAAGGTTGTCATAAAGAGCCGGCTGCTGGCCAATTTGACCCCTTCAAATGAATTTTTCGTAACAAAAAATATGATGGGTAGTTGTCAGTACCGGTAACACCTTATTGTTGTTAGGTGTTTGCTTCATTTACCTCCTCAAATCAGAAGTTGGCCTCTTACTCCAAAAATTAATGAAAACCCTGATCATACAACAATACAAAAACTGTATTGTTTCAACAACATTTGATTTTGACTTTCAAACTTTCTCATCTGTCAATAATAACCTTTTACACAACAATATGTAATACAATCCTTACTCTTGGTACTTCCTGATCATTATTGCATATTATTACGTTTTCACTGTTTACCCACTTAAACAGAAATGTCAGTGGTAAGAGAAAAATGAATGGTGTAGAAGTGAGTTAATTAGGCCCACCAATTCATGTCTACGTATTTCCAAGCACTTGTACCAGATTTAAATATCCTGTGTGACAAAAAGACAATGAAAGCTTTTAGTGAATGAAATTTATAAATCTTATTAACAATGGTTCCTTCCAAATTCCACAGAGAAAACAGTTGTATTTCATTAATTATAAATGCCTTCATCTGTTGCTTGTAATCTTGACAAATTACCAAATGATGATGAGAAGAAACTGGTTTAGATGTTTGAATATTGTTGGCACTGTAGTCAGGAAGAGGTAATGTAATCTTTTTGTGCACTACTCTCTGGCAAGCTCCCAGACAGAATAAAGTATCTTTGATGATTGGTTGAAGATATGAAGATATATTTATGTAATAATTACATATCGTGATTGGTTGAAGATATGAAGCTATATTTATGTGATGATTACATATCATGATTGGTTGAAGATATGAAGCTATATTTATGTGATGATTACATATCGTGATTGGTTGAAGATATGAAGCTATATTTATGTGATGAGTACATATCGTGATTGGTTGAAGATATGAAGCTATATTTATGTGATGAGTACATATCATGATTGGTTGAAGATATGAAGCTATATTTATGTGATGATTACATATCACGATTGGTTGAAGATATGAAGCTATATTTATGTGATGATTACATATCACGATTGGTTGAAGATATGAAGCTATATTTATGTGATGAGTACATATCGTGATTGGTTGAAGATATGAAGCTATATTTATGTGATGATTACATATCGTGATTGGTTGAAGATATGAAGCTATATTTATGTGATGATTACATATCGTGATTGGTTGAAGATATGAAGCTATATTTATGTGATGAGTACATATCGTGATTGTCATAATTCCTTTTTGGAGACTTTGTTTTGGTATTGGATAGGGATTTAACCCATTACCAAACAATTACGACATTTGACCACTTTGTTGAAGACAACTCTGGAAAACATGGAGGGAAGAGGAGAAATTGCTTGTAATGAGCAATTTCTCCTTTTCCCTCAATGTTTTTTGCCCTATCAGACTAATATTATTTTAATGTCTTCATATTTTGAAATGTCATCTGCAAACTCTTTCAATTTGGGACAGCCAAAAATTTGATGTTTTGTAAAGGGTTGAAGGTGTTTCTTCACAGAAGAGAAATTTTGAAAGTCAAATGTGATGTCGTTTAAACAGTACAGTTTTTGTATTGTTGTTTGATATACTATTTGAAGCATAAGTAGTCCAGACAGTTTCAATTCATATAAGTTTGTACAGTTTATATGCGGTAGGTCTAAAAAATAATGTCACACTATTGGTTTTAATTACATGTTTATTGACTGCATAAAAAAAACTGTATGCACTTAAAAGAATAAGGTCATTGGAGTTTCCTTTTGGTACTGGTGAATCCAGGGAAGCTGTAACATAACTGTAGAATTGTTGACACCGCATTTAACCTAATACAGACAAACAAACAATTATTTCTGTCTCTTGTTCTAACACTGTTTGCTAAAATCATGCATGGTACCTGAAGAATTCTAGGCTCACATTATCAGTGTCAATAGAAACCAAAGATATATAGGTCAATCACGCTCTTGTGTGGTGTATATGTTTCAATTGAATATCATGCCTGAGATAAGGGGTGATTGGAATATACATGGTTATCTACCTTCTGTTGCATGTAGCCTGTATCACCTGTTGACATTTTTTTAAATTGGCCATATACTGGCTTGGACCTATAACAACAATTGTTTTTATTTTCAGGTTATTGAACAACAGCCAGAGCCAGAGACCACATTATTGCAGTATCTGAGAACAAATCGTATCCTTTTTCAATAATATGCCTAGGTTATCAAACATTCCCCACTTGAGATTTTGGTGCTGGTTTCCATTGGTAAGTCAACAAATTACCACAAATTTGTTTGTTGGAGATGTTTGCTCAGTAGGAGCTGTTGAAATATGCTTTTGTTTAGCAAAGGGTTGCTTAAAGGCAAATAAAAAGATATATATGAGTAGAGTACAATTATATTACTGTAAACATATATGGAGTTCTTTTATTATGTTAATAAAAGACATGAAAATTAGTAAATGAATGCTGTTAGACCCTATTTAATAAGCTCCTTTAACTTAAGTTATTTTATGCTTGAAATATAGTTGTCTCCAATTCAATCATGTTTATCAATAATCGTTTTGTATTTAAACTAATAAATTCTGATTAGTTGATTAAAAAATTGTGTATCATGTGACTGGCTTAGAGGTGAAGAATAAGGCAATCTAAATTATTAAACTGGCTAATCTGGGTTATTTTCTCATTGGCTTTCACATTTAAGTTGTGCTGATGGATTCTTTTTGTGATAACTATTTGAATCTGACCAAAAGTTTACCAAATAATATAGTTAGATATAGCATGAGTCTCCTTTCATGAGCCTTTAAAAATCTCATCTTTTGTGAACAAAAGTTGTCTGCCATGTTATAAAGGGTTAAAACCAGCTGTCACAAGAACATCAAGTCTCTCCAGTATCTTGGAACAACACAAATCAAGGCAAAAATATTGTGTACTAAGCCATTATCATAAAAAGAGCTGTTTACGAGATATACAATGATTTCTTGCATAAAGCAATAAAGAACCAATTACATGCAATGCCCCTTGTACTTGTGCTTTTCTGGCACGAACCTCTGTTAATTGTTTCAGTTGGCAAAGGTATGAATGATAGATAACTGAATTATCTCAAGAAAAAAAATTATAGTCATGAAACGTTCACGCTTAACTTCATTTACAAACATTACTTCACCTGCTGCAGACAATATAACAAACCACTGTAACAAAAGGATAAGTAGATATATTTATATATTGAATGATTTTTGGAAAGGAGTACAGCTTGGAAAAGTAGCCTTTTTTACCGACAATGATTTTGAAACCTTAGAAGTATATAACAGTTTTTTTAATTACATTTTATTGATGTGTCCCAGAATTGTAGCCTGCAATTGTTTCATATTAATTTATATACCCAAGAAAATAGTTGGCAATTATTTCAGGTATCCAAGAATGTAGTTATTTCATGTCTCCCATAAAAGTAATCGGCAATTGTTTCATGTGTCCCAAAAAAGCAATGATCAATTATTTCATGTGTCCAAGAAAAGAAATCTGCAATTGTTTTATGTGTCCAAGAAAAGAAATTGGCAGTACTTTCATGTGTTAAAGAAAAGCAGTATTAGTGTATCAAATTATCGCAGTGGTTTCTTAAAACTTTTGCTGCAGGTATGTCAAAGCTTGGTATTATGGAGTAAGAGGTAAAAACTCTAATTATTATTCTGATATACCGGAAGGCCAAATATTTCTTTCTTGAGCATCCTTGGGCAAGACACCTTTCCTAGTTTTGTCTTTTCTGTCTACACAGACTCTACATGTGTAAATATGTCTTAAAAATATAGGAAAAAATGCGTCAAATAAGGTGTATGAAAAAATGTATGTAGTTTACAAAACCATGCTGGAAATCACACCCTATGCATCTTTAAGATTTTTATATTTGGTGAGATCCCTCAATCCACTGCATATTTGTGAGAAATTGGTTGTATGTACAGAGAAAAACAGTCCAGAAAAGCATCTATTTGTACTAAAAATTAACCAAGGGAGCTGTTTATATGTTGAGGGTTCAATGCAACACTATAGATTAGTAAGTGCTTCATGATTGTGAAGCACTTACTATAGTCTTGCATTGAACCATTGATGTGCTCTGAAAAAAGTGTTGATGTTAATGGCCAATTTAAATGACAAAAATCTATCAATCAACCTTAACACAAGATAACAGTACGTTTGACAGGAACCAAACTAGGCTGTGGAGAGGGAGGATGTGGTGCCTGTACGGTCATGGTGTCCAAGTTTGACAGAAGGAACAACAAAATTATGTATCCTTTATGTGGCTGGGTTTGGTTTGTTTTCTTGCTGCTTCTCCTTAACCCAGCTGGGTTTTGTAAGATATGTAATAATGCTATTTCTTCTTTACCAAGCATTGTCTTGTTAGGTTTATAATTATGCAATTTCTTCTTTACTATGCTGGGTTTTGTAAGATATGTAATAGTGCTATTTCTTCTTTACCAAGCAGTGTCTTGTTAGGTTTATAATTATGCAATTTCTTCTTTACTATGCTGGGTTTTGTAAGATATGTAATAGTGCTATTTCTTCTTTACTATGCTGGGTTTTATAAGATATGTAATAAAGCTATTTTTTCTTTACCAAGCTGGGATTTTGTAAGTTATGAAATAATGCTATTTTTTCTTTACCAAGCTGGGATTTTGTAAGTTATGAAATAATGCTATTTTTTCTTTACCTAGTTTGGTTGTGAAGATATGTAATTATGCTATTACTTCTTTACCTTGCTGGGTTTTGTTAGATTTGTAATTACACTACATCATTTTTATATCTGTTTTTTTTCTAAGATTCGTAATTATGCTGTTTCTCCTTTACTTAACTGGGTTTTGTAAGATTTGCATTTATGCGATTTGTCTTTATTAAACTGTGTATGGTTTGATTTCTTTCTATGCCGTGATGTCATATTAGAACTTTCTGAAGACATATTTCAGAAAGATTGAGTTTTCAATCAGTAAGATAGTCATTTGAACTAATGGACCATAGTATAACAGATACAAACCTTCTGTTTAGGTTCAATGCAAGACTATAAAAGTCCCTTACTCTTGGGAATTATTTACTATAGTATTGCACTGATTCCTCAATTTAGATATCTTATTCATTAGGGACATGGTAATATGACCTTTTATTTTATGATCTTGTTTTATATGACCTTGACATTTGTCCAGACACTACTCTGTAAATGCCTGTCTGGCACCATTGTGTTCCCTCCATGGTTTGGCTGTCACTACAGTAGAAGGAATTGGAAGTGTTAAAAATGGCCTCCATCCAGTACAGGTAACTCACCATTTCCTTAACCATATAAGTTACACATTTTTTTCTTGAGGTTTGCCATATTTTTAAAATTCCAATTATTTTATTCTGCAAAATCAGCACAAACATGGTTTTGGCCATGGCAATTCAGTAGACTTTGCAAACAAAATACTTATACAAATTCAATCTACAAGAATATTCAGACAATACACATACATGTATACACTCATATAGATATATACATACAAACACACATATTAACCCCCTCACAAGAAAAGTTGATTATATCGACTAAGGTGTCAAACTACTATTCTTACATAATAAATTATAATGTGTTTGTAGTACAATTACCCTTATAGTGGTGGAACCACCTTCATGCTTATGCAAACAGGTTAGATCCAGACCAACCATTAAGTGAATGGGCAGCTATCCTGTGATCTAATCTGTTTGCTACTCTGAGTATTTTTTTTCATCAAAATTGATCTGATGTTCAAGGTTTTGGAAAGCAAATGACACAAAAATCTTTTTTCAGAAAGTTACCCAGCATTCTAAGAGTTAAGGTTGTGTCATTATGCATCTGTAATGATGCACACATGCTCTTCAGTTTATGGTTGAGTGAGTAAACAGGTTTTTACTAACATACAGAAGCATGCAAGAGCATTTATTACACTTTCTTCATATATAAGTGTGCTTTTTATCACATTTCAAAAGCAAATCTAGAAATTATCTGTTTTGAAATATTGTGTTGTGTTTTTTCAATGAAACATGCTGATGAATATGATAGTTTTTTTTATGTCGTTTCGTATTGCATAAGGAATCAATAGCTGCAAAAAATGATGTAAATCCTTATTGTATCAAATGTTCAACATTATTGACATAACAATAAGCAGATCCAGGTCATGAACTTTTGACACTTGTACTTAAAACTACCAAATGGTCATATCTATAGGGGTGTAACAATATGCTGAAAACTGTATTGCAATATAACAATATGGAGAAACCATATTGGAATATGTTTGCAATATAGTGTGGCAAGAGTAAAGACAAATGAAAGTCATAATTTTGTAGTTGCTGCCCAAAAAAATGGCAAAAGTTAGCAACTAACACAGGAACAGAATGTCTGACTTGGTTATGTTTTAACCCATTACCAACCAATAACGACTTTTGACCAGTTTGTTGCAGACAACTCTGAAAAATATTGTGGCAAAGGGGAAATTGAACTCTAAGAGTGATTTCTCCTTTTCCCACAATGTTTTCTGCCCCATTATGAGATTGGTTTTTAATTTTATCACTGTTTGAAATGTCACAACAATATTCCTCCTATACAATTGTATATCGGTACACCACTGTATTGCGCCACATATCTTACCAGGCTTAGCTATAGTAGGGTTTCACTTTACTTTTTTTATCCTCAGGAGAGACTTGCCAAGTCCCATGGATCCCAATGTGGGTTCTGTACTCCTGGTATCATCATGTCCATGTATACACTGCTGCGGAACAACCCACAACCTTATCTTCAGGACATGGAGAAGGCATTTGAAGGTAAACTTATTTATGTTTGCTAAGTTTTGTGCTTTTCTAAACATTTTTTCAGCTAACAGGTAAGGTAAACCTATTTGCTCTTTTAACATGTTCATTTAGATGAAAATATGTTTAAGATCCAAGTTGAAAGCAACAGTAGACAGTAAAAATTGATTAGAAAAAAAGTAAACATATTTTTTTCCCAAGGTATTTGCTAGAAATTTCTTGGCAATTTATACTATAATTGCAGTTGTTCCTTAAGGCTCTTGCAGCATGGTAGCCATTTACTTAAAAACATTCTAGCGCTCAGAAAAATGGCAAAACTTGTTAATATGAGTTATAAATTATGATAAAATATGTTTAAACATAGCGAAACAACACAAGAACATGACAATATGAGGCATGTACTAACTATAATCTATTTTTTGGAATGCTATTTTCACAAATTTGGTACCCACCAATTAAACTTCATTGTTTACATTCTAGGAACATCTAAAATAGCAAGGAGAGCTCCGATTAATGAGTGGCGATCACCTCGTAAGAAAAATCATGTGAAAGAAATAGAAACTGCTCTGTCATTTATCCAATATTAAGAATGTGAACATTCAAAATGGAGAATTTCTTGGGTTTTATTGCTTCCCAACATTTCTCCGCTGACCTAGTTTTATCGCTAATTGTAAACAAATTGTATAGTATTCACTCTTTTAAAAGCATCATATGAACATGTTACAGTCTCAATTCCTCTGTAAAAGGGAATTTAAAGTATGTTTAAGTTAATTTTCAATTCTTCTAGAACTTTCACTATTTAAGTGTTAATAAGCGCAAGTATGGCTTTTACATCTTTTGCTAGAAATTTGTGAAAGCTCAAAACACCATTCCCTCTTATTTTAATATTGAGATAATCAATATTGCAAAGTAACACACCATTGGAATTGTCTCTTCAGTAAGCTTACCATGACATGGCAAATGACAATATTGTACTTTTATTAAAGATATTGACATATTTATACCAGTTTTGACATGCGCAAATATTTTCCTGAAGTCTTTTAGTAAAACGCTACCCTGAACAGAGATGGGGAAATCTGATGTGGATTTACTTGGCGTAAATGCCTAACACTTTTCTGCCCATCTCTGTATAATGGTTATAAAGTAAATTTAATTTTCTGCTTTCTTTGGCCTCTTTGGCCTAGTGGTTAGGGTACAGAACTTGAAATCACATACCACCTCTTTGCATTGATTTAAAACCCGGTGATAGTGCTTTGATTCTCATGAGAGGTAAGTCTCCTGCCTGACTAATGGAATATAGATGGTTCCTCCTAGCTTGATCAGCTGGGTCTGTCATATTTGGGGTCTGCTTCCATCATTTTAAAAGGGGCATTACAACAGAACTGAAATAATGTTGATGTGATGTAAAACCCATATGAATTTCTATTTGCTAGGTAACCTTTGCAGATGCACTGGATACAGACCAATATTGGATGGGTTCCGAACATTCACTAAGGTAAATACATCTTTCTGAATACAAAGATGAGGAAAGTAGGACTGTCAGAATCTTTTGTCTAGCCCTTTTCCAAACAAAAAATTTCGGACTTTTCAAAATTGAAAGAGTTTGCAGACGACATTTCAAAATGTGATGAAATTGGAAAATAATCTTCTGATAGGGCAGAAAACATTGTGGGTAAAGGAGAAATTGCTAGTCACAAGCAATTTCTCCTTTTCCCACAATGTTTTCTAAAGTCGTCTGCAACAAAGTGGTCAAATGTTGTTATTGTTTGGGAAAGGGTTAAAGAATTTAGTGAACTCCATTTAGAATTTGTAATTCCATTTAGTACCCACTGTATAGGGTTTGATAATAAAAGAGGTAGCTAATGTACATAGAATTCTCTTGCTGCAATTAAATGGTTCAATGCAAGACTGTTGTAAGTCCTTCATGTTTCGATAGTCTTGCATTGAAACCTTGAATTCTACTGAGTAGCAATACTATTGAAAAGCAGGTGAAATACGTCTCATCTTTGGATGACTTTTAATGAGTATAGCAAAAGTAAGTTGCAAAGGAGAAATATAAAAGTGAGCATAAAAAAAATATGCCTCAAATTTAGATATATGTGAAAGGTTTTGATTTTGTAATACATCTAGTAACTTGAAACTAGTTTATGCAAGATATGTCTAATTTGGATCTTTCAAGTAGTTCACTCAGTAATAAGTAAAATGAACAAATGACATTTTCAAGTTGTATAGACAGATTTTATCCCATTTAATCAACTTGTAGAATTGGTTATTAAAGAAAGCACCAGAAAATAAAACAAACACTATTTAAAATTTGATGCTGCATAGAATTATTTGAAAAGGAGGAGATCAAATGACAAATCAATTTCTTTAACAATTCTTGATTTGTTCTTTCCAGGAATTCTGTCAAATGGGAGAAAACTGTTGCAAGAATAAAAAAGTCACCAACGAACCTCAGGAGGTAAGGGTTGAATTGAGGATAACGTTACTAATAAGGTTTTTCATTAAAATTGCACTAAGAACTTGGGGTCCAACCTCTACCAGTACCTCTGGTTTTGTGGATCTGTCCTTTGGCGAGACACTTCTAGAGCCTTAGCCTATAACTGATGTATTGAGGAAAGCCGCAACATCTCTGAAAAATTGTGGGCATAACATTAAATCCAATGTAAATAAACAAGATATTAGACACTTTCCAAAAGCCCAAAATGTGCATGATAATGGAAACTTATATCAATGTAGAAACACTTACTCTTTGTAATTCTTTTCTTTATGAAAATTTGAACTGTGCAAATAAGAAATTAGACCCTCTTAGAGAGGAAGCCAAAGAAAGAATAATAAAATCCAAAAGGGACATTTATGATTAAAATCAGCATTTTATGGAAGGCTCCTCATGAATACAATTTATAGTTCAAGAGAATGGACTTATTTATCCATTTTCATGTTTCCAAATACCAGCCTTCACTTAATGATGACACAACACTCTGGGTCTGTTTGTTAAGTTCAGCTGACGAACTAAGTTATACTTTAACTGGGATGTCCATTGGATCATGGTTAGGGTTGGACGGTGGGTGTTCTACTACCTCAAAACCTAGGAAACTAATTTCCATTTGTGTTGTAGAATTTTCCTTACTGACGACATAGCTTTGGTTTCCAAATTGAATTGTACGACCAGGTCTCATCCTTTGTTGTAATGATGACTGTCCAAGAAATTTTCTCCTGCCTCATTGCAGGTTGGAAATAGCTGGGAACATCAAACTCGGCACTCATTTTTGGTATCCGTAAGGAGCCGTGACTTTTAGCATGCAATAACTTTAGTCATACCAAGTCCTGCCGTTTAAACTACATGAGTGTTAGAGCTTAAGACATAAAGTTCACTCACAATTGTTCTTACTTACCGTTGTGCTCCTGTCCGCTTTAATTCTTTTTCTACCCTTTCCTTAATGGAACATCCAGTTGTAGACGATCGGCTACTCCTTGGATAAACATGAATTTCTTTTGTCTGCTTAAGAAATCTGACAGATATTTGTAAACAATACCTGGACTTCACTTTCCATATTTTCTTTTTGACTAGATCATTTTAAGTGTTTCTGCGATTTCAAAAGTGCAACACACAATTTAATTACACTCAGCAATTCAACGTCATTGTTTGACGTCATCTTTTGTCCGAACAATTTTTTGCTATCTGCAGGATAAATGCTCTAGTGTTATAAAAACTCTGGTATTGCTTTGAAATTCAGAGGAATCATCACGGTGTCAAGTTGTCATGTTATTGCAAACTGGTTTTTCGTCTCTCTTGTAACACATTGAGTGGGACCAACCACGCTTCATTTATGTGGAATATGTTTGAAATATTATGCACTTTTCGACCTGCTCCAGCTTCCGGTAACTATGTTGCTACAGTAAACAATATATATTGTATTGCTTGAATGATGTCTTTGTTTTTTCACATTCTGTTTCTGTTGGAAACAAGTGAATGCATGCATGGATTAAATTGCATGGGTCAATATTACACAGAGATATTACACAATTCTACAAACTTTTAGAATAACCCTCGTAGAATTGTTTTTACAGTCCAATACAAGGGGCCTCCGAGGCTGAGTTGCTAGAGAACATAACTCAAAATCACATGGCCCCTCTCTATGTGGGTTCAAATCCCGGTAAAGGATATGGATTTTCATGAGAGGTAGTCCCCAGACTGACTTACGGAATGCAGATAGTTCTACGCAGCTTTACTAGCCCTTATGGGCAGTTATAAGTATGAGGTATACAATCCAATAACACAAAGGAAACAAAGAAAACAAACACACCCTCTATCTCACGCACTGTACTACAACTGTTTCAGGTCTCTCCTACTCTAGTCAACGGGAGTGAGTTTCTCCCCTTGGACCCTTCCCAAGATCCCATCTTTCCACCGGAACTCCAGGTAAGTCCCAACTGTTACATTACTGATGGCATTTTATTTAACCTAGTTTGCCCCGTATCGCAATTTGTGACTGGTTCAATTTTCAAAGCAACAGTAGACAACAAAGATTGTACAAATACATTTTTTTTATCTACGACAACAAAGAATTATTGAAAGCAATTTATCCTTTTCTCAATGTGCTTTTTAAAGAATTCACAGCACATGCATCAAAGGGATGCATTTATAGAGGTATCAGTTAAATTTTACTTATATTGAATTTAGAAAGAAGTTACACAGCGTTTGTACTGTTGTTGCTACTATTATTTGGAAATGCTGCTTTCAATAATAGCTCTGTTATAACCCCGCGGTCTGTGCTGAAATACTAGCTAAAAATTCTTTTCGAGCCATGAGCATTATATATCAGTTGAGTGAAATGAACAGATTATGTATCACTGAAGCATCAAACATTGGTTACGAGGGGTTTGGAATTAGGGACCCTTTTAATCCAGGTTGCATTAGCTGCAAAATAAACTATTGAGGTACAACATTGATCTTTTATTAATATTCCCTTTTGACCTTACATTTTGGTAAAGTAATATATGTAGACTGTCAATCAATGAGACTCACAGGAATGCATGCAGTATCCTCCTAACAGATTTCCCAGCAGTCATTCATTAGGTCAACCATATTTGGAAAGCATTCTCTATGACAGTAAACCATCAAACTTTTATTTTTTATTTCTTTTTATTTCATATATATCCCATTAAGAAGAGACTATTGTGACAAAAAGATAAAGGATTGCCAGTTTCTATCAATAGTCTTGTTATTTTTCAACGGTCATATTTTCAATTCATGAACCATTTTTAAATCCTTCATAGAGGTTACAATGCAAGACTAAAGTAAGTGCTTCACATATTTGGCTTACTTTAGTCTTGCATTGAACATTTGTTAAAAAGATTGGGTCATCTCAGGTAATAACCTAATGCATTATATTGAAGATGACTTTCTATTTTTATAGAGGGGTTTTGCGTGGCCTGGTGGGTAAGGTGAAAGACTTATGCCACAAGGGTCCTAGGTTCAATTTTCAAATGTGGCACTGGATTATTTTTTTGTGGCAGTGTCCTTGGGCAAGAGACTGCAGAGCCTGGTGAAATCCAGGAGAGATTTAGAAATAACTGAACTACTTTTGACATGGTATCAAAGCCATATAATTAACAATATCAACCAAATCTATTTCTACAGAGGAATGAGAAGTTTGACACAGAAAGTCTAATCTACAAAGGGGAGAGAGTTGTTTGGTATAGACCTACCACCTTAGATGAACTCCTGTCTCTCAAATCACAATTTCCAAACGCCAAAGTGGTGGTTGGCAACACAGAAATAGGTAAGGAAAGTGACAAAACATTCACAAGTGTCTTCTTGTTTTTTTTTTGCTATAAAGATGTTTGGTGTTTAGAGGGGTAGAGTATATTCAATACAGTTAAATGTATAACTAGTTATTTGTTTGAAAAAATTCAACAACAATTTTTGATTATTTTTGCTGATTATCTGATTCACAGGAGTCTATACTTATCCTGGGCTCAATGCTATGACATTACAATACAGCGCACTAACCCAACGATAAGTACAATCCACTGTGATCTGATTTGGGTATCCCTCACTTATGTTCTTATTTTGCGATATAACTAAATGTGTCTACAATTTCATTAACGTTTTTATATTATTTTGTTATGTGATGTCAATTTGACGTTAGCATATATTTCTTTTCTTCGTTATTGCAGGAGTGGAGGTGAAATTCAAGAACATGATGTACCCAGTCATCATTTGTCCGTCCCACATTCCAGAAATGAATGCCATCACGCACACAGACCTTGGCATACAGTTTGGCTCATCTGTCACTCTCACAAACATTGACCATGAACTGAAAGCTGCTCTTCAAAGATACCCAGGTATTTATATTGTGTTTTTTTCTTCTTTTTTAATAAAAACCCTTTACTTTCTTACTACAATGATTTCAAGTCTTTATAGCATGTACATAAAACTCTATACACCTTTTTTTAAATTTTTTAACCCTTTAACAAATGCCAAATATTTTACCGTCCCAAATTTATTCAGAAGCATTTTGTTTCAGGTGCATTCAAATGATTCTATACTTAAGAAAGTGTTGTTAATTATTGTCATAGCCTCATTTTAATGCTTTGTACTGTTTCAGAAACACAGACCCGTGTGTTTTCAGCTGTGATAGAAATGTTGAGATGGTTTGCCGGGTATCAAATCAGAAATGTAGCTGTAAGTTGAACTATCGTATTGAGGGTTCAATGCAAGACTATAGCAAGTGCTTCATAAACATGAAGCACTTGCTATAGTCTTGCATTGAACCCCCGATATTTACTTTTTACTGTATGGAGTAGAAACAATGTTTATTTCCTTAATGCAAATACTTTTTCACTATTTGAAATAAAAAAATCATTGCTATGGAGGGTACAATTGCTTTTTATGAAAACTTGTTTTCTTTTACAATGTTGTTTTTATGCATGTTTATTATTTATTATCATTTAATAATGTCTATCATTTATAATCATTTCTTATTCAATCTAATATAGTTATATTTGTCAGTTAGATAATTGTTTTGGATTTCATTAGTGCAACTTATTCAAAGGTTGAAAAATCTCAAAAATAACGGCCATACTTCAAGATGATCAATTTTATACTTGTCTAATGCTGCCTAAATCCCAGATTTCATTTTTAAGTTATCTGTTATCTGTAAAAAGTGATCAGTAAGTAGATGACTGCTGTAATTCTGTACAAAGGACAGTTTTGATTTGAACATCTAGAGGACATTATGACAAAAAGAGGAATTATTTGCCATATGCACAGTAATTATTTTCATACAATTGATTCATTAGTTGACTTTTGTTTACATCATGGGAATGAGTATTTAATTGCCCAAGCTGTTGATGGGACTTAAAACTCCTTTGACTCATTGATCAGTCATTTGTTGTATGATCATTAGAACAAGTGCTTATAAATAACATAAAAATGGTAAAAATGTAATGCTTCAATTGACATATATATTTTTTTTGTGCTTCAAAGAAAGATTATTACAGACAGTTTACTGTTAGAAAATTAGGAAAAGCATTTCTGAAATTGCAGAGTAAATAAAACACATTATTGATGTGATACTATTATTGACATTTATATCTTTAGGCTGTTGGAAAAAACACTGCAACTGTCAATTTTCTCATTTTCATACAAAATGTCTCTTTAATTGTTTTGCTTGCATGAATAAATAATTTCTGTAATGCATGAATTACTTTCTGCCCATTATGCCAAATGACATTTTGGGCAGCAACTAAGGCACACCTCTTCTGTCTGTCATTGGCCATCTTGAGAAAAGGTCCCCACATATGTTGAGGGTTCAATGCAAGACTATAGTAAGAGCTTCACATATGTGCAGCACTTACTATGGTATTGCATTGAACCCTCCATGTGTGAATTGACTTGTATATCTTCAGGCTGTTGGAGGAAACATTGTAACAGCAAGTCCGATATCTGATCTTAACCCGCTGTTTCTGGCTTCTGGTGCTGTCTTAGAAGTTATATCCAAAGGTAGGAGTCAAATTTGGATATCATATGATAAAACGAAGTTCTTTTTTCAATCAATATCTTTTTGAAAATAACATTGATATCATTTGTATAATGCTCTAAAATTGGACATTATTGCATTATCTTCAGAGTGAGCTTATGTATTAAACATGAGTTTGGTGTTGCAACATAACTTAACCCTTATAGTGCTGGAACCAACTTCATGCTGATGCAATAGGTTGGATCAAGGATAGTCGAATGGGCGGCTGGCCTGAGATCTAACCTGTTTGCTACTCTGAGCATCTTTTCTCTTCAATATTAAGCAGATATTCAAGGTTTTGGAAAGCAGAGAACAAATAAATCTATTTTTAGAAAATTACCCAGCATTCTAAGTGTTAAAAGATTTTAACACAATGTAATATCCTATCATGTTTTGGTTTTACATGGTGAAATGGGATCTTGCATGGTCCAGCAGTTAAGCTTGCGGTCTTTGGACTTGGGGTTCTGTGGGTTAAGCCCAAATGTTACCTGTGGTTTCGTGGGAGTGACCTTTGGCAAGACACTTCAAAGCCCTAGCTTAGCAAAAAAGCTTTAACATAGCTGATTTTATATGCCATTCTAGTCAAAAACATTTTGAATAAAGCTTTGAAATTTCAATCAATTTTGTTAATTGAAAGGTAATACAGTGAAGCCTCGTTTATCCGGACCCCGATAAACAGGATGTCTCGCAAGCCGAACGATATTGTAAGGGAACGTAATTATTTTACCAGTTTATTGCGGACGACTTTTGAAAACATTGTGGGTAAAGGAGAAATTGCTCGTGACGAGCAATTTCTCCTTTTCCCACAATGTTTTCTGCCATATCAGAAGATTATCTTTGAATTTCATCACATTTTGATATGTCGTCTGCAAACTCTTTCAATTTGGGACGGTCGACAATTTGGCGTTTGCTAAAGGGTTATAAGTATACACATGCATACAGACCGTGTATGTCTTAATGTGTATAAGAATATGCTCTGCTTCATTAGTCCGGATTATTCGGTAAACCGGACATTTTGTTGGGAACGGACATGTTCGGATTAACGAGACATCACTGTAAATAAAAAACGGATACGGTTGGATTTACTGACTAATGAAAGTATTTTTAAGACTGACAAACAAATGCATGTGTGCATGCAAATATCACTTTGAATAGCTCTCATTGTGAAATCAACAACCACAAACATTTGGGACAGGGTTCTGGATTGGTCTATTGCATAATTGTAAAAACAAAGAATTTTCTGATAGTGAGCAACACTTTATTATTTTAATAATTTAGATTTGTTTATGTGAGTTTAAAAGTAATATTGGCACATTTAGATTAAGCAATTTTTCCATTAGTTGCTGAAATTGATCTTTTATCTTTTTTTGACAATGGACTTTTCCTATTATCAAAGGAAAAATGTATTTCATTCAAGGTTCTTTTTGTGATGTGCCATTTTTTTTTTACTATTTGGATCATGCATACAATTATTAAAAATATTAAGGACCACAATGGAAATAAGAGATTTTTCTATTTTTTGTGTTATCCTTGATATTGATGTAATTTTGGCATGGTTCATAAC
The DNA here is from genome assembly GCA_947846245.1 of Cerastoderma edule. NCBI lineage: Eukaryota > Metazoa > Mollusca > Bivalvia > Cardiida > Cardiidae > Cerastoderma > Cerastoderma edule. The sequence goes on from OX401404.1 coordinate 61,383,068, forward strand.
ACAATCATTCAAATTTCAGTATTTTATTCAATGTATTGTTTATTTTTGATGTATGTGTTGTTGATTATTGTCTTGATGTTCAATATTGAAATAAATCTATCTTTCTATCTATCTAGCATAAACCCCCTATACTTATTACTTAAATCAATCTTTGTTTGACAGAGGGAGGTAAAAGACAAATTAAGATGGACCAGAACTTCTTCCTTGGATACAGAAAAACGGCCATCCAACCCAACGAAATTTTGCTCAGTATCAGTCTTCCGTTTACATCAAAGGTATGACCTTATATATCATCCTCAGCAGGTCTACATGGTCTAGTGGTTGGAGCACTGGGTTATGGTTAATAAATGACTTATGAAAATATTTGTATAAGCTGATATACATTGATAGTATTTTAACCCATGACCAAACAACTACGACATTTGACCAGTTTGTTGCAAAAGACTCTGGAAATTAAATGGGACAATTACTTTAATCAATTAATTTCTAACTGTTTATAACAAGTATTTAATATCAAATTAAGAATGAATTGTTACAGGTTATGTAACAACAAAAGTTTATTCAAATAGTTTTTTTTTTAGCATCAATTCCAGCTTTTTAATTTTACTGTTGGTAGAATACAATTGGAGATGTTCAGCATGTCCTCTCTGGTTTTTATTCCAGAATGAGTATTTCTATGGTTACAAGCAGGCCTACAGAAGAGAGGACGACATTGCCACAGTGAATGCCGGGATTCGTGTTTTATTCGAAGACAACAGCAACGTTATCAAGAATATGTCCCTGGCCTATGGTGGTATGGCACCCATAACTGTCATGGCAACAAATACCATGGAGAAGGTGGTTGGCAGGTATGTATTATCTCTTTTTTTAAAAAGGGGATAAATGACACTCCCATGACACCAACTGGGCTGGTTAAATCAAACCTAGGACATCTAAGTTGAAGGTCCGCAACCTTAACCCTTATAATGGTGTGTAATTTTCTAAAAATATATTTTTGTGTCGTCTGCTTTCCAAAATCTTAAATATCGTCTTAGTTTTGATGAGAAAAGATGCTCAGAACGGCAAACAGGTTAGATCACAGGCCAGCTGCCAATTAACTTGGTGGCTAGATGGATCTTACTTGTTTGCTTAAGCATGAAGTCGGTTCCACCACTATAAGGGTAAAACAGATTATTAGGACCAGACATTTTGGTTCTTACCTTTCAACGTCGATGAATCTTTCTAAGATCCATTACTTTTGATCGATCCTGTGTGGCCCAGTGGTTAAGGTGGCGGACTTAGAAGTCGGGGTCCCGGATTCAAGACCTAGCAAGTCTCTTCAGAGCCCTAGCCCAGTACTGGTGGATCCAGGAGAGGTATCACATAACTGAAAATTGTTGATACAGCAATAAAAACCATACAAACAAATTAATTATTCAGTCAGCTAGGAAACTATTTCTCCTTAAAAAGGTTAAATCTACTGCTACCATGAATTGTATAACACAGAGAAGGGCCATGCAATTTCAGGTTCAGTACTGTTATTACTAAGCTTTACTAGATAAGAATGTAAGCCTTCCTTTACTATAAACAAAATTTATAGAAGCATGGGGTATGACAGTCTTCTGTTTGGATAATTCCATAAAACTTATTAGGATTAAGAGAAAGACGTGCTTATGTTGTTAAAGTGGAAGCGGCAAAACTGGGTTGTTCTATTAGGCAATAGCAGACAACTAAAACAAGGTCAAAGGAAATATTTTACATGGTATTATGTAGAAACCATTGTGACTAAAGGAGAAATTGCTTGCCCCAAGCAATTTCTCCTTTTGTCACAATAGTTTCTTAAATCTTTTGTTGTAGGTGTGTTAAAGTATGGTATTAGAGAACGAAATGTTAGAATTCCAATTCCAAAGTCTGGGACAATTGTGAGAAAACCACTTTTATTATTCCATGCAATACATCCTTTACCATCAAACATATATTACTTGATTGCATTGATTTTCAAAGAATTTGTGCAAAATATTTCAAAGTCAACACTCTTCATGAGCATTTTGAAACTGTAAGGATTGACTTTAATCTTTCCTTTCTTAAAGAGATTGGAATTTATAATAACTCATGATTCCTTACTCATTTAAACATAAAACAATATCATTAACTCATTACAACTTAATTATTTAAAATCACACATTCATTACGAATTATTTATCTACTATCATCAACTGATTACAAATTTTCTATCTACTATCATTCATTCATTACAAATTCTTATTTATTGTTTATCAACCAAATACTTTTTAGCATTTTAATAATTCAATATACATTTATGCACATCATCATAATGTGTGCTAAATGACCTTAGATGTTTATGCGCCATAAACCACCATTCAGTCATTTGTTAACATGGTTATGATCCATTACAATCCCTAATACACAGACAATGGGAGGAAGACCTTATACAAGATGTGTGTAAAAGTCTCGCGGAAGACCTTCCTCTCGCAGCTGGTTCCCCTGGTGGTATGATAGAGTACAGGCGAACGCTGACAACCAGCTTCTTCTTCAAGTTCTACATCACTGTACAGCTACAGCTTCAAACAAAGGTTGGACACCATTTTAACTTTAGTTTTCAGTATCATTCGTTCATTACAAATTCTTATTTTTTTTTTTTATCAACCAAATGCTTTTTAGCATGTTTATAGTTCAATATTAGTGGCTGGTCTGGATCTAACCTATTTGCATAGGGATGAAGTCGGTTCCAGGACTATAAGGGTCAAATTGTTTTATTGGATGCAATCTTTCTCTGTAAAGTTAAGTCCATTATTTGAGTGTTAATGGAAGACTGCGTCAAATACCCTTCACAACAGGGATGGAGGTGCTATTGTCTTGTGTTGAATCAATAGGTTTTTTTCTATAGAGATTGTTGCATCAAATATGCATACATATTTCTTTCCGTTTTAATTTAGATAATTTCTTTTTGTTCTTGGTTTTCCTTACCAGTACTGCACAATATTTGTTCAAAGCCAAATACTTCTTGCCAACAAGTCCAAATGTTCAGTGACATCTGAGGAGAAATATAATTAAGCACTAAGATTTCAATAAATTATTGAAAGAAAATTGGCCAAAATTGAAACTTCGTATTTTTGATGATTTTGCCTCGAAACCATTGTGACAAAAGGAGAAATGCTTGTGTTGAGCAACTTCTCTCTTGTCATCTCTGTAAACAGTCTTTACATTTTTACTTGTTTATTTGACACCCGTGACAGAAGCTTGAAGTTTATTGCATTCGCTCTTGATCACAACATGACCAGTACTTGCGCTGTTAAAGGGGATTAAACCTGGAACGCTCGGTATCAGAGGCTCGTCTTAAGCACTGCACCACTTTCGCCCACTTTCAGTCTATAACTGAAAGTCTGTCAAAGTGAGTCAATAAGATGGATAACAAAATATGGGCCACGTCACGGGAAAAGGGGCACTCGGACATTGCAAACAGTGTAGCCCCAGACCAGCTGCCACGTCACTGACGTGGCGGCTGGTCTGGGGTTACACTGTTTGCCATCTTAGAGGACATCAAGTTCTACCTTTAAATAAATACAAATGATAACTGTCGTGACTAGATGCTGGAATAATAGCGCTAAGAAAGAGCTGAGTCAGCGGTTTTTATTTATGTCCGAGTGCCCCTTTTCACGTGACGCGGCCCATATGGTTCAGTACATAGCCTAATGAAAAAGATGTTTTTACACTTCAGGATGTGCCAGTCAAATCCAAAGTTCCCTCCTACTACAAAAGTGCCACGCCTACATTTCATCGAGACCCCACAAAGAGCACTCAGGTGTACAACGAAGTTAACGGGGATAAGATTGACCCGTTAGGCAAGCCTATGACCCATGTGTCGGCAGAAAAACAGGTCACTGGTGAAGCTATATACATTGATGATATCCCGAAATTTGCTGGTATGTTTTCCTTTGCAATGATACTGATGACTTTGAAAGACTTTGCAGAAGACGTACATAAGATGTCATTATTGATTATGTTTTTGTTGCAATGTTGACTATAGATGTTGTATGTTTGTCTAATGGGTAGCTTTTCAATGATACTTTTGTTCCTTTGAAAGTTGTTTTATGATGCCGGTTGTAATTAAAGTTTTTACCATTTAAGTAATGTTTCGAAAGTTTCTATTTAAGTATTGCACAAAACATAGGTTAAGAAAAACATGAAACAGTGCAGAATTGAGTATTACCTTCGTGACCAGTATTTTTAATCATTTCTTTCAACATGTCCTCAATAAAAATTGATATTTTAGCAAAGAATTGTTGCTTATCATGTGACTTACAAGAACTTACAATGGTATCATATTTCACTATTGAAACATACATACAACTGTTTTATTATAATAAGTGAAATACTGGGATTTCTCAGTGTATTAATTATCAATCACTAGTGGTGATGTCAGTTTTGACGGAACTACCTTTTCTAACCATTGCATTGCTTCAAAGTCATGGCTTGGCTTTTGCACACAACACTTAAAAGTGAGTATATCCAACCGTATCCATACAATGTGAATGATGTCGTGGGCATGGTTAACTACTTTGCTCCTCCCATTTTATAGTTCATTTGGTGTTTATAGAGACAATTTGGCAAATAAGTTTTATGTAATGGAATAAAATAAATAGAATAATCAACTCCATTTGATTGATATCAAAAATATGTCACTTCAATGGGTTGTACTTTGCTCCTCCCATTTTATATTTCATTTGGTGTTTATAGAGAGAATTTGGCAAATAAATTTTATGTAATGGAATAAAATAAATAGAATAATCATTTGATTGATATAAAAAATATGTCACTTGAATGGGTTGTTACCACGTAGAAAAAACTTGTTCTTTAAACTCTTTTTTTCAACCTGATAACAACCTATTCTCGTGACATATTATTGAAATAAATTGAAAGGAGTTCACTATCCTTGATATATTATTCATTACTCCCCAGATGAGATGTACCTAGGATTAGTTCTCAGCAGCAAGGCCCATGCTAAGCTCAGGAACATTGATCCCTCCGAGGCATTAAAAATGCCTGGTGTCAAAGATTTTGTTTGTCACATGGATGTGCCAGGTCACAACAAGTGGGGAGTCGTTATTCCAGAGGATGAAGAAGTGTTTGCCTCATCACAGGTCAGTCATGTGACCAACATTTTAGTTACGGAACTAAACAGATATGATAACCTTATGAACAATAGGGACTCTTATGATCCCATAGGGGCCTCTGTGGTCTTGCGGTTAGATTACAGAACTTGAAATCACATGGCCCCCTTCCATGTGGGTTCAAGTCCCGATGATGGCATTTGGATTTCAATGAGAGGTGGTCTCCTAACTGACTTACGTTTGAATATAGGGTCATCTTGCATCAATAAGAGTCTGGTATCACAACATAATTGAAATAATGTTGATGCTATGTAAATCCAAAATTACCAAATAAATATCAACCCTTGAATAAATTACTATAATTATTGGGATATTACTTCACAGCACTGGAAAATTCTTTCTTGAAAATATTTGTAAAAAAAACATTGTGACAAAAGGATGAATTGCTCCAAGTGACAATGGTTTCTAAGATGTCTTCAAGGATGTTGCAAAGAGAAATACTATAGATAAAGGGATTAAGGGTTCCTGCAACCAAGAAGCACTTTATGGAGGTGTGTTGTCTTATATTGCAGGTTTTATGTCAAGGGCAGATAATTGGTGCTATCATAGCAGACTCTCAGGTCCGGGCCCAGCGAGCAGCTAAATGTGTTAAGGTCGAATATGAGGAACTGGAACCAATAATAACAATTAAGGTAAGATAAGAGGAAAAGTCCTTTTTCCTTGAATGAAAACTAAAACACAATAAGCACTGACATCATTGCTAATTTCAAACTTCGATCCCGAGTCAGAATCATTCACAATAGGCTCCAAAACATCATCATGGGAAAAACACTACCATCTTGTTTTCCACAGTTCTGTCAAACTATCAACTGTTTTCACATGGATGGTCTTATAACCGAGATAAGTCATGGAGTGTTTCGCGGTAAATTGTGAAACTCCATGAATGATCTTGGTTATTAGGCATCCAGAGGAAAACTGTTGAAACTCACTGAAACCTTCTCCGATCCTATGAAAGGCATTATCCGTTGAAAAACAAGTAAGTAATAAGGAATATATATCTGTTTGAAAACCCGTATCGAGAGTTTGGTGGCCATTTTTTCTCAAATATGACCATGGGAATTCCCCCGTTGTAGACTGTTCATATCTACTTTACGTATATGCATTCAAAACTAAATCTTTCTATCCACAATACTAGAATTCTAAAGAAGGTACATTTCAACTGAACATATCTACTATACATGCCTTTTCCCTTCAAATCTAACAGGATGCAATCAAGGCTAAATCATTCTACCCTCAATACAAGAATGCGATTGCTTGTGGGGATGTGGAGGCAGTGTTCAAGCAGGCTGATCATGTGATAGAGGGGGAGTTCCATATGGGGGGACAGGAGCACTTCTATCTGGAAACACATGCAGTGCTGGCCGTCCCGAAGGGGGAAGATGGGGAAATGGAGTTATTTGTATCCACACAGAATCCCTCAGAAACCCAGGTAGGATATATAACACTTGAATGGGACTTGTTCCTAAATGGCCGGTTCTTGGGCCACAAGCTAGTTAAATTTAATGGTTAAAGCATATCTGCTTGGTGCCTGGCATAGTGATAGAAGTTGGGAGATACTTGGTTCAATTAGTGAAGTGTCTCATATGCCAAAACTGGCTGGCACTTTCAATAGGGGTGACACTATGATAAAATAAAAACCTTAACCTTTTATAACATGTGCCTGTCTTACAATGTTTTAATCTGCAGTTTTTCTCATAGATGTAAAAAGAGAGTGTCTCACAAAAACTATATTGCCACTCTAAAGTCTGTTAAACTTCATATAAAATGTCCGAAAATTTCCTTCAAGATGGAGTTTTTCAAAGGCAATAACACCTCCCCCCACTCCTCTTATTGACATGTTTTGATGCACAGCTACAGGACATGGCTTAAGGCATGATTAAGAAATATTGCTTATAACAAGCTTTCCCCTCCCCCTTTGTCTTATGTAAACCAAACTGTAGTAAAGAGTTAAATGATTTTTTCTTACTTACAGGCAATAGCAGCAGAAGCCCTGGGTGTTCCGTTTAACAGAGTTGTTGTCAGAACAAAGAGACTTGGTGGAGGTTTTGGCGGGAAAGAAACACGCTCCATAATGTTGTCGTCTGCTGCTGCTGTAGCTGCTGCAAAGTAGGTCATCTTTACTGAAAGCAAATTTATGTCTAACAATGATTGTTAATATCAAATTTTAAAGTTTGTTACTTCCAGAACACAAATGTTAGAGATAGTCCCTTAGTTAACTTGTTTATATCCTATATTAATGTCACTTTGTCAATTAATCCAAAGCCCCTTTTAGAACTTTGGACATTGCCCATATTGAAACCATAACCCGACAATAAACATCAAATGAGTGTAGTGTCGTTCGGTACATTTTATATTCAGTTATTGACATGGGGTACTTTGTAGTATACTTAGGGGTACTCTGGGTACATTGAAGAAGTAACCACCATCAAGTACAGTCGACCCGCGATAGTCCGAACGTCGTTTATCCGGATTATCCACCATCCGAACAGAATTTTTAGGGAACGGTCCTTACCTTCATCAATTTAACTGTTTAATGCGGAAAATCCGCGTTCCAGAACTGGACAAAAAAATTTGGGATCCAACAGTCACTTTTCATAGTATATGCGTATGGCTAGTCTGGAAACCAGTATAATCGTTTATTTTGCGGTTACAGTTGCGAATGAAGGGATCAGTCTTCTGTTGTAAATGGCATTCACACGTTTTGCAAACTGACATGTATGCTTGACCATAACATGTCACCTAGTGTAGTGTACTGGAAGGTGTTGATTGTTTATTAATCGGTCATTCTGTCAGTTGATTGGTCCTACATAATTGTAATTACGGTCGCATGTCGATAGTTGAGTTTGTAAAAGGTGTTGATTGGCTGCTCAGACAGCGATCAGGAGACAATGTCTGGCAATCATTTTCAATTATTACTCAATCGATATGCTCCTTCAGAGCTATCTTAAGGAAATTAAACTTCTCGAAAGACATCGCTTCAAATTGTCATTTTTTTAAATCCTTTTTAACCAAATAAACACTTCCTTAACACACTTTATATTTCCCTTAAAAAAAATAAGAATTGTGTATCTCTTACTTCATAGTAATTATCATGATACACCGACACTGTGTAAAGGTAAACATTTCGCTGAAACTCGCATATTTTTTATTCCGGAAAATTCGTTTATACGAATATTTCTCCTAGGAACGAAAGTGTTTGGATTAACGAGGGTCGACTGTAGTAATAGTGATCTAAATCCCTTAATGATAGATAATTGAATGTAAACTTTAACTTCTTCATAAATAAAAACAGTTTAAGACAGCATTAAATCCCAAACAAATGTGTTTGTTTATGAAAGAAAATACTTATTTGGTTTCCGTTTTACATTCAGAGTTGGAGTTCCTGTACGGTGTATGCTGGATAGAGATGAGGACATGATTATAAGTGGAACCAGGCATCCCTTCTACTCAGTCTATAAGGTATTCACTTTGATTACAAAAGTCTGGGGCATCGGTGGCCTTATGGGGCCCAGTGGTTAACCCTTTACCAGACGTCAAATTTCTGTTCGTCCCAAGTTGAATGAGTTTGCAGATGACATTTCAAATTTTGATGAAATTGGAAAATAATCTTCTGATAGCGCAGAAAACATTGTGGGAAAAGTAGAAATTGCTCGCTAAGAGCAATTTCTCCTTTTCCCACAATGTTTACTAGAGTCATCTGCAAAAACTGGTCAAATGTCATTATTGTTTGGTAATAGGTCAAGGTGGCAGTCTTAGAACTTGGGGGTCCCAGGTTTTAGCACAACCAGTACCGCTGGTATCGTATGACTGTTCTTTGGCCAGATTCTTCAGAGTTCTATTCAGAGCCTATTAATAATGAATCTAAGAAAAGCTGTTACATTTTTGAGGAATTGTTGAAACAGTGTTTAACCCCATATTAGCAAATTAAGTGGCCTTATGGGTTTTATTTCTTTGTCAGCATATGCATGTGTAAACATGGTAAGATGTGTCGGCGATCCTAAAGGTTAAAGCATGGCCCCTCTCCACGTGGGTTCAAATCCTGAGAGGGATATGGATTTTCATGAAAGGCAGTCTCCCGACTGACTTATGGAATACTGATGGTTCTACCTGCCTTGACCAGCCCTTATGGGCAGTTGAGTATGGGGTCTTCCTCCATCATTAATAGTCGGGCATCGCTACATAACTGAAATACTGTAGATGTGATGTAAAACCCATATAAAAAAAAAAGGTTAAAGCAGACAATGGATAAGTGTACCATTACTTTGAAAACATTCGGACATTAGAACTAGATGTAAAATCGAATATCCAAATATATTTGATAAGTAGTCATGGAATATTCGAATAGAGATTTCATTGTTAGTTTGCAACCCTACTGTGTATTATATAGATTAGTTTGGTAATGAAATTGTATGGAAACCATTTAGAATTGCAAATTAAGAGCAGCTTTTCTTTTAGTTTAAATTATTTTTGTTGTTGCTCAATTGATTGATCTTGTCAATCAGTTTTAAAAAAGAATGTGTTGTCAGTGAAGTTTTGTTAAATATCTTTACATTTCAAGATAGCAAAATTTATGAAAATTATTTGAAAACAAGATAAAAACATGATAATTAAATAATGTAAAGTTTATGCCAAACTCTTATCCTTTCATCTTATTGATAGGGATCAATTTCAGTAAAGGTATTGAATGCTATCTGTGATGTCCAAAAGGGGTCAATTATAAAAAATAGGGTCAATTAAATTACTTCAAGATTATCAAATATTATGTAAATTGCAAATGAAATATAATGTATTTTAACATTCAATACTTTCTGTCCAGTTCAAGTTATCTATTATCTTTATCATACACCACTGTATTTTACTGTTCATTTTCTGTTTCGTCAGGCTGCATTCACAGATGAGGGAAAGATAGTTGCAGTGGATTTAGACCTTTATTGTAATGCAGGAATGTCTCTGGATCTTTCAGCTGCAGTAAGTAATTGGTACTTTGCTCCCAGCAAATCACTTTTAAATGGAGCTTAAGATTTTTTCAAGTCTCTCCTCAAACCCTGTGTCAATCCTAAATTTTGATATTGTGTTATCCTATAATCTGTGCGTTGTTTCACAGTTTTGACGTCAAGCAGTAATTATAGAGCAAACAAATGGTCACAAGACAAACTGTGAGGTTTTGTGTGACTGTGATTTCATAAATCACTCACTACTTGTTAAATGACCTTAAAGATTTCAGATGGTCAGTCAGTCATTTTGATAAAATGAAAAGTGCAAGTGAGGATGTTTGTCCTAAAAAAGTTGCCTTTTATAGTATTCGCCTGCTCTCTTTGAAAATGGACAATTCATGAAATTCCTTGTGAAGCGATGAGTTAAATCATTTGCAGAAGACATCATAGAAAATCTTGGTTTAAAAACTAATGCTCCTTTTACACAGCATTTTTTAATTAATCTCCTACAAGAACATATCATATTTTTGGACAAATTGTCAATTTCAGATGGTTGTCTCTTTCATTTTGCACTAGATGGAATATTCTGTACAAGAGAATTTGCATAACAAGTATGTATGAAATGGCATGTCTTTTTCTAGGTAATGGATAGGGCTTTATTTCACTCTGACAATGCCTACAAGATCCCGAACTTGCGGTGCAGGGGTTTCGTCTGCCGAACTAACATCCCATCCAATACTGCGTTTAGGGGGTTTGGTGGTCCACAGGGTATGATGATGATAGAACAGGTTGTTTCGGATGTGGCGATTAATCTGGGATTACCAGCACAGGAGGTACTGTATATATATACAGTCTAACTTGTGTTAAGCAGCCACCCTTTTAACCCTTTACGGTATATAGCGCCGTTCGCCGCCTTATCGATTACCGCATAAAACGCTTTTCGCTGTTATACCTATTACCGTATAAAACCTATTTTGACGTTCTATCGATGACCGCATAGAACGCTTTTTGACAGCTGATAAATTGATTTAACTTTAACCCTTAATTACACACATAAACACACACGTCACTTATTCCAAATTTCATTTTCCTCTTAAATAAATATGTTTTCTTTCATTTCCGATGATAAAATCATAGGGTCAAAGTTTAAACTTTTGCTCTAGAGAGAATCTTTTGATAATGGTCCCACGACACCCTTCTGAAAAAGACACTATCAAATTGAGATGAAGGGAATTCAAATTACTAACCCAATTAATATGAGAGGCCTTCAATATCCGGTCATAAAAGATCAAAACAATGCCGATTTGTAAAGACTCGATAAGGATTTCATGCAATTCTTTAGAAAATTAACAAATTTCTAAACATACTATCCAATTAAAATAAGAGCGAGCATACGGCATGCGACCCGTAAATGATGTTTATGACACATAGCTGTTGTTCAAAGTTGAATGGCGAATGAAAATAAAGCCGTCGAGTAAAGGACGTTATAAAGACGGCTACTTAAAGTATTATGTCAATTTTGATGCTTCCGATCGCAGGTCAGACAGCAATGTAGATTCAGAGCAGTCATTTGATCGGTCTTGTGAGCATGAAGATGATGAAATGATGATAAATCTTACCAATTCGCGGACAAGCAAATTAGATTATTTCTCCGACTTTGACTACAACAACGAGCTTTTGGTAGATTCATCACCAATGGAAACATATTTTACGGAAATATAAGCATAATTCGTTGCTATAATTAATTGATTTATACAGTTTTACATGTATTAGAGGACCAGGTTTGACTACTTTATGAAGCAATATTGCGTTGAAAAACTTTTTTTTTTATTTGGAAACGGTTTTAATGGAAATAGAACCGAAAAACGATTCAGTTCTGTTGAGAAATATACAAAGACAAAGAATGTTTCTCCGTCATGAACGGCATTTTTCGTAAAAAAAATCCCTGCAATTGATGACAAAACAGAAAAACAAATTAGGGATCTCTCAGGGGGAACACATACGTCATTTATTACTTTTGATTTTGAATAATTCACACCGCAATATACAGTTTCATTGTTTCTCTAATTTTATTCACCTTAATCTTAATATGAATGTATCACTAAAAAATAGAAAATGACATCAATTTAAAGGAAATTTTGTTCTCGTCGTCCTTTATTCTCTGTGAAAATCTATTGGAATAACGTAAATTGCATTAATCTTGGTTTAATTAACAGTACCCCAATCAGTGACAATTATCGGAGATAATCCTGTGCAAATAGGTACCTAGGGTGACTGATTATGTATGCGTTATGGTCTCCGATAATCGGATGGTTTATACCTATGGTGTCATTGATAAGCCTTATCTCTATACCTTAAAGGGTTAAGCAGCCAACCTGCCTTTAACAGCCACTACAGAAATTCCCATTGTTAGATTTATAGTGTAAATCAATTTGTGTTAAGCAGCCAACCTGTGTTAAACAGCCAATTTACTCTGTCCCATAGGCTGGCCTCTTAACACAAGTTTAAATGTACTTACCGTAAAGGATTTTGTTTTGTTATGATGTAACCCCTAGTGAAAGTGCCAGCAAGTTTGGCTTATGAGACACTTCTCACTGAATATACATGTTACCTCCCAGCAACTATCACTATGCCAGGCGCCAAGCAGATGTAAGCCAGTAACCATTAATTTGATAGCTCACGGCTCTGGAAATGGTCATTTCGGGACAAGTTCCGCAAGAAGCATTTTCCACAGAAAATGGGAACAGTTTCCCTCGGGTATCCAACCTTCCACCTCCCTGTCCCAAGGCCAGGACGCCTTAACCGAAAGGCCACGGTAGCGCGTTTGCTTTCAAGAGACTTACTCCTGTAGCTTAGGTGATGCAATTGTAGAAAAAGAGGCCCATGATGTCTCCCTTTGATGCATCTGTTGGAGATTATTTAAGAAACCAGTTTGACCTAAAAAATAAAGTGCTCCTTACAAGCAATTTATCCTTTTGTCAGAATGTTTTTTTACCCAATTTCACAAGGAAAAACATGTTTCTTGCTTTTTGTTGTTGTCTGGTTTTCCTCTTTATTTGGGCAATTCACAAATTCCAACATTGGGTAAAAGGTAAACAGTAGGTTCCATTTTTCTTTTTCGAATAAGTACCCTTTTTGATAGGTCATTGCAAAAAAAAAAGAGAACAGGATTTTAGCCAATACATGTAAAGGATTTTCTTACCTACACACCTTTTGATATTGGAGTTGTTTCATTAACATTTGCATGATTTTGCTTTACCAAAATTAAAAGGGAATTAAAGAGTAAAAACTGCTATAAACGTTGATCTATGTACCACTTTCTATTTAGAGAATGTCATTATCAAAATGAAATGAAATATAACCTGAGCTGTTGATGGCAGCCTACCTTGACTTCTTTAAAGGTTAAAGATAAATAGATAGATTTATTTCAATATTGAGTAACAAGACAATAGTCAACAACACATGCATCTACAATAAACAATACATTGCATGAAATAATGAAATTTAAATGATTGTGTTATGAACCACGCCAGAATTTCAATTACATCAATATCAAAGATAACACAAAAAAGAGAAAATGTCTTATTTCCATTGTGTTCCTTAAGGTCAAGGTTGTTGTCATACAGAAATGTAACAAAAGCCTAAGGGTCCTGGGTAGCCTAGAGATTAAGATAGGTGTCTTAAAAATTTGGGTCCTGAGTTCGAGCCCTACTGATGCATCTGGTCTTGTGTCCGTTGGCAAGATACGTCAGAGCCCTAGCCTAGATCTGGAAAGCAGTAACTTATTTCAAAATTGTTGACATATGTTTAAATCTCATATTATCAAATAAAAGCCAAACATGTGTCCTGGTAGATTTGAAAGCATTCCCATGTATTGTTTTCTCTTTTTTCAGTCTTTTCAATTATATTCCAAGTATTAAGATACATAGTTTGACTTTCATTTACATGTATTCATATTCCTATACAATATCTTGTATTCTTAAGCTCATAAGCCCATGCACACATACACATATATCCATTATTTCTTAGGTACACATACACACATACATACACACACACACACACATCCATACAAAAGAGCAAGAAGACACACACAGCACAAAAACTTATACTACAAAAAATAGAAAACAATCCCAAATGGTAGTATGAAATATAAACATAAAAGACGCTATTCAACTTTGTCAGTTTTCTTGTGTTGAAACAATTGTGACAAAAGAAAAAGTTGAGGGTTTGTCTAGTTAAGGTTTCACATGTCGTTTCGTTTCCACAGATTCGAAGGTTGAACCTCTACAAGGAAGGGGACATAACTCATTTTAACCAGGATCTGGGTCCCTGTCAGTTACAGAAATGTTGGGATGACTGTATGGCACAGAGTGATTTTAAGAGGCGGAAAAGAGAGGTGGACATCTTTAACAGGTAAATATTATTTAGAAGGGTCCATATATACAAGATAGAGGTTGTTTGTATAAAGTAAGGGTTTATATATACAAGTTGGATATCATGGGGTAAGAAGGCAAGAGCATGTGTTCTCTAAACATGCTATCTTGCTAAAACTCAGAATAATTACAAAAAAAAAGAGAATTTGGTTCTTTTGAGCAGTTTTCGCTTTTGCCACAGATGTTTCTGGAGATGGCTTCTACATACATTGCACTTTAAGAAGACAAAAAGAACTCTTGCCAAAGGACCAATAAATTGCTAATCAAATAGAAATGGATTATGATGAAAATGATGATAATGGTACATGTGTGTTAAAATGCCAACCTCATGTGTATATTTGGAAGAAAGAGTTTACCATTATGGTGCTGGAACCAACATCATGCTTATGCTAACAGGTTGGATCCAGGCCTGTGATCTAACCTGTTTGCCACTCTGAGCATCTTTCTTCATCGAAATTAAGCAGATATTTAAGGTTTTGGAAAGCAGACAACACAAAATCTGATTTTAGAAGTTTTCCCAGCATTTTAGTGTTAAGATTAAATACAACTTTGGTTCACTGTGATGTTTGTTGTTTTCAGCGAGAACAGATGGAAGAAGCGTGGTATCACAATCATTCCCACAAAGTTTGGCATTTCCTACACAGTGTTGCACCTCAATCAGGTATAGTTTGACTGTGTTCTAGCTCTTTGACTCTGTTCTAGCTTGCCTCATCCCACTATGGAATTATAGTTCGATGGTTCAGTAATATACTATAGTATATAGACTATACTATAGTCTTGGACTGAACCCTCCTTATGTATAGAAAAACTAGAACTTTGATGGCATTTGAATATATTCCTAAAGGGAGGAATTGTTCCTATTCACAATCTCTGCTATGTCGTAAGAATTTTAGTGATTGATCAACAATTAGTGCAATAGAGGTTTTTCCCATTATTACCTCTCTTGTGTGTACTCTCAGGTAAGGAATGTATTAATAGGAGATTCATAGAAATGAAGGGGCACGTTTACCTCTGGTTTCTCTCGCTTCCTATATTCAATCTGATACCATTGCATTAAAGTTTGATTATTTTTTGAGAAAAAAGATGTTCAGAAAGAGATGAACATCTACTGGAAAATATTTAAAAAAACATTAATATTTAATTATTTAATGTTTAGAGTTAAACGAAATTGATGAAAGAAATCCCTAAAAGATCTGTTTGGAGTGTATTGAAAAGTATTAGGTTGACAATACCGACCCGGTAACTATCCAAGAAAACATTGAGAAATTTACCCTTTTGCCAAAATCATTTCTTCCCAATTTCATAAAGATTATACGCGTTCTACTTTATGAGTGCCTTGTGCTGTTTCTTTTCTTGACCGGTCATTAATTGCAAAAGTTAGGAAAAGGTTATATGAAGGAGAGGGTTAAAAGACGTGTCTACAAACATACACCTAACCTAACGAAATACTTGCGCTCAGTTACTGTAAAATTGTGAATGTTCTAGGATAGTTTATAATCAACATAGAACAACGTTTAATACCTTTTTAAAGAGTCGCTGATATGAGATGTGTTCATATGATGCTTTTGAAAAACCTAAGATGATAAGATTTGTTTACAAGAAGGGAATTTCATAAAACATGGGGTACCAATGAAAGTGGAGAAATACTTCATTTTTGAATAATCACATTGATATGTCGGACATGTGACGGTATTTTTGAATAATCACATTGTTATGTCGGATATGTGACGGTATTTTTGAATAATCACATTGTTATGTCGGAAATGTGACGGTATTTTTGAATAATCACATTGTTATGTCGGATATGTGACAGTATTTTTGAATAATCACATGGTTATGTCGGATATGTGATGGTATTTTTGAATAATCACATTGTTATGTCGGATATGTGACGGTATTTTTGAATAATCACATGGTTATGTCGGATATGTGACGGTATTTTTGAATAATCACATTGTTATGTCGGATATGTGACGGTATTTTTGAATAATCACATGGTTATGTCGGATATGTGATGGTATTTTTGTGTGTATTACATGACCAGGTGAATGCCTCTTGTCTTTCCAAATGATCATCGATACTTTTAGACAAAACTTGGATGTAAACAATAAGGTCAAACTGTGTGCTACACAATTTGTAAAAATAGCACTTTGAAATATTGATGATAACTGATGCAGGCATTGTCATGATAATGTGGTATTTGGCTATGTTTTAATATGTTGTTTCATAATTAATAAATCATTTTACTTAGTTTTGCATTTGTTTGAGTACTTTTATACTTTATATTAATCCTTTACTGAATGCCACATTTTCAACTGACCCAAATTGAAAGAGTTTGCAGACAACATTTCAAAATGTGATGAAAGTGGAGAGTTATCTTCTGATAGACTAGAAAACATTGTGGGAAAAGAACGAATTGCTTGTTACGAGTAATTTCTTCTTTTACCTATAGTGTTTTCAAGAGTTGTCTGCAACAAAGAGGTGAAATCTTGTTATTGTTTTGTAATGGGTTAAACCAATTGTCCTCTATATTGTTCAGGCTGGTGCGTTGGTGCATGTATACAAGGATGGATCCGTGTTGTTGACCCACGGGGGCGTGGAGATGGGACAGGGACTGCATACAAAAATGATACAGGTAAACCTAGATATCTCTGGTCAGGCTCGTAGCTACCTGTACGCAAGAAACGCAATTGCATACACATTGTCCAGGAAAAAGAAAAAAAAAGGTCAAACCTAATTCTTTTACACCGCAAATGCCACAATTTGGCCTCTGAAATTTCTTTCCAAGGGCATGCCGAAAAGTTGGCAAATTTGTGTCCAATGGCAATCATAAGAGATATCATTGACCAGCTTTTCGATAATATTATCAAAAAAATCTATCGGCCAAAGTCATAAAGGTTAGTTTGAAACAAAAAAAATGCGTGATATTCGTCCCTGAGGCAGGCACTTCAAACGCATAGTATTTTTATTCCTGACCTTTTTATTTATGATAGGATTGAGCTTTGTGTGAGATGATTTAAGATGTTAGCTGGTTGATTAAGATTAATGTGCTTTCATTTTAGTTTGAGGAATTGACAAATCTGCACCCAAATATTTTTTTTTGTTTTTTAAAATGCCAATTAAAATACCCATCAAGTCGTACCAGCTGTTGCAAACAGAATATACCTTGATAAAACAATTTTTCGTAGGAACTACCTCATAAGGACCTTCCCTAAATTGCCCACGTACTGTTTGTAGGTTTTGATACTTTATTCAAATTTTTGCTTATTAAATTAGTTTTTTATAGTAATTTATATGCACCATGATGAATTATTAAGTTAAAGTGAATTAACATTTAGTTATAACTGTAAATGGTGTATCTCTTTGTAAGAATATACAACAATTTGACTTTGTCTATGAGATGAAGGACTAAAGTAGCTATGTAAATGGATTCTGCCGGCCGACAGGGAGAACATCGGTGTACTGGCTGAAAAAACTATTAATTGATCAAATTTCATTTTGATCAGTACCATACTGATGCTAGTCAAACATTATCTGGAGTCCTCCTAAGTAATTGGTCTCACTTCACTCCAGCTGGTGGTTACATGTTTCACAAAGGTTCTTATGATAGAATTCTTTGTGAACATAAATATGAAGAAGAATAAAAGAGAATGTATGAAAAGTGAACTGAGAAGTTAACAATACAACAGTTAGTTTTGACGTACTTAATTGTAAAATATTTTAACAATTGGATTGGGATGGAAGCTTAACCCTTTCCCAAACATTGACGACATTTGACCACTTTGTTGCAGACGAGTTTAGAAAACCATGTAGTAAAAGGAGAAATTGCTCATAACAAGCAATTTTTCCTTTTCCCACAATGTTTTCTGCTCTTTCTGAAGAATATTGTTCAATTTTATCATATTTTGAAATGTCGTCTGCAAACTCTTTCAATTTGGGACGGTTGAAAATTTATTGTTTGGGAAAGGGTTAAAGATTATTGAGTCCCTCTCTTGAGCAATAAAGGAGTACAAGATTACGTACAATACAAGAGTTCTTGTTGTGAAATCTAATCAAACTTTTGAACTCATGTCTATCTTTCATTCACGAAAACAAAGTTACCTTTGAAATTCGAGCGTAACAACATTTTGTAAACATAGAGGCTAAATGACAAATCTTTGAGAGTCAGGCCCTTTTAGTCCAAGATGGACTGTCAGTTATCTGAGCTATTTATATTTTCAAGTTGCAGTTCAAACCCTAATCCACATTAAATGCAAGTTTTTGGTTTGAACTGAGACTTTAACCCTTTTGATGCTGGAATTGACTTCCTGCTTATGCAAATAGGCTAGATCCAGACCAGCGGCCAAGTAAATTGGCGGCTGGTCTGTGATCTAACCTGTTTGCTACTCAGAGTATCTTTCCTCATCAAAATTAAGCAGATATTTAAGGTTTCGGAAAGCAGTTGACACAAAAATCTATTTCAAGAGAATGACCCTACGTTCTAAAGGTTCTAAGAGCTCCATAGCTCTGATGGTAGCTAGTATTACATTTAGGCTTTTTTGTCTTTATCCAATACCAAACAATGACAACATTTAACCAGTTTGTAGCAGAGGACTCTGAAAAACATTGTGGGAAAAGGAGAATTTGCTATTAACAATCATTTTCTCCCTTTCCCACAATGTTTTTTGCTCTACCAGATGAATCTTTTTCAATTTCATCAGATTTGAAATGTCTGCAAACTGTTTCAATTAGGGACAGTCAAAAAGATGGCGTTTGGTGAAGGATTAATGGATTCCAGAATCCTCTTCTGCACATGCCCTAAAAAGGAGCTTTTTGAGGGAAATAATTAAACTTATTTGATTTGTGACAAGTGAAATAAGAAAGTTTGGAAAGTCTAAATGATGAGATGGCATATACTAGTTTAATATCTTAAGACTAAGACGTTTACCGGTAGTTGCTTATTACAAGCAAATTTAACCTTTTGCAATTGTGATTTCAAAACATTTTGTTGATCTAAAAGTCAATTCCAAAATTCAATATTCTGTATAGAGAAAAAACACAAGCACCCTTGTAAATTGACTTTGTAGATCAAGCAATATTCTCTTAACCCATTACCAAACAATAACTACATTTGACCAGTTTGTTGCAGATGACTCTGGAAAATATTGTGGGAAAAGGAGAACTTGCTCCTAATGAGCAATTTTTCCTTTTCCAACAATGTTTTCTGGCATATCAGGAGATTATTCTTTAATTTAATCAAATTTTGAAATGTCGTCTGCAAACTTTCAATTTGAGAAGGTCGAAAATTTGGCATTTGGTAAAGGGTTAAAAGAGGAAACAATCTTGAAACCCAACACCCCCAAGTTAAACTACAACTTCCCTTAAAGAAAACTGACCCCATTACCATTATATAGTTGTTTTTGTACTTAAAGAATGATGTCATTTATCTATTTAGAATAATTGTCTGCTATGCTATCAATTTTGACCAAACCCTTTCTCTTCTATAGAAGTTTGTTGGAATTCCAATTTCAAAGCAATAGTGTACAGCAAAAATGAAGCAAAAATGAAGTGTAACACCACGGATCTTTTTTGTTATATTCATAATTGAGTAAAAATCATTACAACAAAGTGGGAAATGCTCATCATGAGCAATTTCCCTTATGAGACATTGCTTTCTTATAAGATTTTCGTCTGCAAGTGGTTCAAAGAAACCATATATATTAGTTAGAATTTACTCAGGGTCCTGGGTTTGAGCCCCGTCAGTACTTCTGGTTTGGGCAAGACACTTTAAAACCCCAGCCTAGTACTGGTGAATCCAGGTATGTATGTGGTAACATAGCTGAAAAGTTGTTGTCATGGTATTTAACACCATATTTACCCATTACGAAACAATAAAAAAATTTGACCAGTTTGTTGAAAAACACCTTTGGAAAACATCGTGGGATAAGGAGAAATTGCTTGTAATGAGCATTTTTTCCTTTTCCCACAATGTTCTCCGCCCTATCATAAGATTATTTTCCAATTTCATCACATTTTGAAATGTATCCTTTGAAATTTACTCTTTTAATTTGGGACTTTCTGAAATTTGGCGTTTGGTAAAGGGTTAAGATTAGTGTTTAAATATTTTTGCCTGCTACTGGTTTCAATGATTAATCCCATTGTGTGATATTGATTGTATACTATGTCTTATGTCATTTTGTTTAATGTGACAGGTAGCCAGCAAAACCCTGGGTATTCCAATGGACAAAATTCACATCTCGGAAACGGGAACCAATACAGTGCCAAATACCTCTGCAACGGCTGCCAGTGTCAGCTCAGATTTAAATGGAATGGCCATAGTTGTAAGTATGTTTTGTTATGTAGTGTTGAATCCCTCTTTCAATTGGGATTTTGTTGGTGGTTTGAAATTGACACCTTCTTATGCTCTGTGCTAACATGGACCGATTGTCTCCCATTTGCTCAAATATTTTTCCATACTATAACACGATCTGATTGTGTTCCATAATTAACTTCCATCTTAGGCCATACTCTAACAGGCTTTGATGTTCTCCTATGATCAGCTCCCTTCTACTGCCTTATTCAACACAGTATATATATATGCTTGCTTAGTGACTAAAGCTATTGATTTGCAATAAAACTATATTCGATCAATCACCCTAAGAGGATCTGATGTTTCCTCATAATCAGCTCCCATTCTATGCCATTTGTTAAAAGGGTAAAAATTTTGACAAGAATATACAGTTTTGCAATAGACATGTATGCCAATAGTCAGAGAAAATGCCAATGGTGGGCTAGAAACACTCAAAAAAGTTCTCCCTTTTTTTCCTATACTTTCTACAATTTTCTGTGAAATCTGATTTTTTTTTACCAAGAATACCATAGATACAGTAGACAAAAAAAGTTGATTTGGTGAGAAAGAAAGCATTGCTTTTTGCATTTTAGTACTCTTTCATTTTTTTACTTTAAAAACATTTCATTCCCAAAATGGTCAAAATGACACTGATAGGAAAAGTATCAGAAAATAAGTTTCTGCGCTTATTTGATCCGGACTTGTAAATACAATATTTGAACTTCTAAAACCAACAAAATAACAGATATTAAATGATAACACACAAAGGCCTGTCTCAACCATAATTGAGACCTCAGATCCTTTTCTCTATTATTAGAGGTCTAGGGGCCTATTTGAAGAGTTTTTTTATCAGATACAATTACATGTGGAATCAAAAAGAAGTACCGGTAAACTCCTGTTTTATTCATACATGACAAGATGAAACAAATGAGTACACTCAATGTGTGGTCTAGAGAAAAGATAAAGAAAATACAAAAGGAAACAGGCCATTAATTATTTGAGATACTGGAAAAGCAATTAATTCCTTTTTTGTTGGAACTAGATCCAATGTAGGACTTAGAGAAAACATAAAGAAGATTGAACAGAAAATAGGCCCTTTGTCACTTTATTTGTTGGTACTAAAGGAAAACGTGATTCAAAGCAGAACATCCAATGAAGGGTTTAGAGAAAAGATAAAGAAAATACAAAAGAAACAGAAAACAGACTAGTGATTAGATATATATTCAAAAAGGCGTTGATTCCTATTTTCTTGGTACTTGACAAGTTGATTCAAAACAGGAATGCCAAATAGAGGGTTTGGAAAAAAAAAGTTAAAGAAGATATAAGAAATAATAGGCCACTTGTTCCATGTGATATTGAAAATAAAGTAGAAGAGATGATAGGCCAAATTGAAAGAGTATGCAGATGGCATTTCAAAATGTCATGAAATTGAAAAATAACCTTCTGATAAGGCAAAAAACATTGTGGGAAAAGGAGAAATTAGTCATTAAGAGCAGTTTCTCCTTATCCCACAATGTTTTCCAAGGTTTTTTGCATCAAGTGATTGTCAAATGTCGTTATTGTTTGGAAATGGGCTAAGCAGGCACGTTATTAAAAAAAAAAAAAAAAAAGTAAAATTCATCTTCCTGTGTCTTAATATGAGTGGATCACAATCAGAACACATTGACTCTCCATCTGATCTTGTTCTCTTGTTTTCAGACAGTATCAAATTGAGGTCAGAATAACATGATCTCAAGTCTGATCATTCAGTCCACGGGTTCTTATGGTGCCCGATTTTTGTATGTGTGACAAATTCATTACGAGTTGGTCCTGTATTAACCCATTTCCAAACAATAATGACATTTGACCACTTTGTCACAGACGACTCTGGAAAACATTGTGGGAAAAGGAAAAATTGCTCATATCAAGCAATTTTTCTTTTTCCCACAATGTTTTTTTCCCTATCCGAAGATAATTTTTGGTTTTCATCATATTAATTAAATTTCATCTACAAACTCTTTCAATTTGGAACAGTCATGAATATGGTGTTTGGTAAAGGGTTAACACAGAATGACAATAGGATTAATTGTTCATTAGGAGCAATGAACCCCTTTGTCACAGTGGTTTCTAAAGTCTCTTGCAGCAGATTCTTAAAAGTGAGGTATTATTGAGCGAGGGGTCTACCCTTACCAAAAGCTCAATTTTTCGACTAACCCAAATTGGAAGAGTTTGCAGACGACTTTTCAGAAGGGGCTGAAATTGAAATCTTCTGATGATAGAGAAAATGCAGAAAACATCGTCGGTAAAGGAGAAATTGCTCTTAGAGAGCAATCTCTTCTTTACCCACAATGTTTTCCAGAGTCACATGCAAAAAGCTGGTCCAATGTCTTTATTGTTTGGTAATTGGTTAAGCCTGGGTGGTAATGAGGCTGTAAATTGCATTTTACTGTAAAATAATTTCTGTTATTTTCCTATATTTCCTTAGAATGCTTGCAAAGCCTTACTTGAGAGACTTGAGCCGGTGAAGACGGAAAATCCCAAAGGATCGTGGGAGGAATGGGTGAAGACTGCCTATTTCCAGCGAATAGGACTTTCTTCGGCCGGGTTCTACAAGTAAAGACAATCATTATCTCACAGCTCCTTTCCCATTTTTGCTTTCTAATTGTTTCAGTTATTATTTTCTACAAATGTTCAGATATACATCTTCTTTTGTTCCCCCTTCTCTTAACGAGCAATTTCTCCTTTTCTCACCACAATATTTTCCATTCCAAGCTTATCTTTCATTTCCATCACATTTTGAAATGTTTTCTGCAAACTCTTTCACTTTGGGACAGTAGAAAATTTGGCGTTTGGTAAACGGTTAAAGAAAATCTTTAGTTTGCAGCTTCAATAACCTGCTTCCTTCAAAACCTAGACTTTTTTTAATGGATCTTTGTTGAAGCAATAACTTGCCATAATATGAAAGTCTTTTTTAGAAATCTTCACATCTTCAAGGAACTAACAGATTGCTTAGGAAAAAGAAGCATTTAAAATTATGTACTGACCCTTTTTAAGCAAGTAGAATTTATGAGTCTCCCGACTTTGGCTGTTGATATTGGAAAGTATTGATGGTTCAATGCAAGACTAATCTAAGTCACACATCTGAAGCACCTTCCATAGTATGGCATTGATACCTCAATACATTCTCGGCTAAGTAAACTACTTACATTATCCTTGCTATTGAATTACCCACAGGTGCTTGAAACAATCTTCGATAATATCCCAATATATGCTCTATATACTATATTCTCTTATATAGTATATAGAGCATATATTGGGATATTATCGAAGATTGTTTCAAGCACCTGTGGAATTACCCATACATAAACACATTCATTAATAGCATTCTCACACTTGTCTCCTTAAGGAATGATAAATGTAATGTAAAAAAAAAAAAAATAGTATGTTCAAAAATACTTTACTGTATTTTTTTTTTCTAATTTATGCTGCTTGTCATAATGATATGTTTATATGTAAGCAACAACTTGTATAAGTTACGCTAATAAACTTTTGAACTTGAACTTATTAAAGATCATAATTGTCCTTTGTTTTGACAAAAAGGATCTCCTATAGCTGTGAAAGGAATTTGGTGCTGTTACCTCACACTCTGTTTACTTCAATATCATAATGAGCATTTGTTAAAGAAGAATTCAATGAAAAAGGTAGTCTGTCAAATATTTAACCCTTTCCCAAACAATAACGACATTTGACCACTTTGTTGCAAACGACTTAAGAAAACATTGTAGGAAAAGGAGAAATTGCTCGTAACATGCAATTTCTCCTTTTCCCACAATGTTTTCTGCATTATCAGAAGATTATTTTCCTATTTCATCACATTTTGAAATGTCGTCTGCAAACTCGTTCAATTTGGGACAGTCCAAAATTTGTTGTTTGGGAAAGGGTTAACTGAGACTAGATCTACCTTTATCACTGAATTCTTCTTTAACCCTTTACGGTATATAGCGCCGTTCGCCGCCTTATCGATTACCGTATAAAACCCTTTTCGCCGTTATACCTATTACCGTATAAAACCTATTTTGACGTTCTATCGATTACCGCATAGAACGCTTTTTGACAGCTGAAAAATTGATTCAACTTTAGCTCTTAATAACACATCTTTGCACACACGTCATTTTCTCCAAAATTTATTTTCCTCTTAAATATATATGTCTTCTTTCATTTCCGATGATAAAATTATAGGGTCAAAGTTTAAACTTTTGCTCTAGAGAGAATCTTTTGATAATGGTCTCACGACACGCTTATGGAAATAACGCTATCAAATTGAGATGAAGGGAATCCAAATTACCAATCCAATTAATGAGAAGTCTTCCGGTCATAAAAGATCAAAACACTGCCGATTTGTAAAGACTCGATAAGGATTTCATGCAATTCTTTAGTAACTTAACACATTTCTAAAAATACTATCCAATTAAAATCAGAGCATACGGCACGCGACCTGTAAAGGATGTTTATGACACGGAGCTATTGTTCAAAGTTTAAAGGCGATTGAAAATCGAGCCGTCAAATAATTGACGTTATAAAGACGGCCTTTTTAAAATATTTAGCCAATTTGGTGTTTCCGATCGCAAGTCAGAC
Organism: Cerastoderma edule; assembly: GCA_947846245.1. Classification (NCBI taxonomy): domain Eukaryota; kingdom Metazoa; phylum Mollusca; class Bivalvia; order Cardiida; family Cardiidae; genus Cerastoderma; species Cerastoderma edule. Next base: position 61,408,551 of record OX401404.1, read on the forward strand.
ATCAATGTAGATTCAGAGCAGTAATTTGATCGTTTTTTTTTAAGCCTGAAGATGATGAAATGTTGATAAATATTACCAATTCACGGACAAGCAAATTAGATCATTCCTCCGACTTTGACTACAACTACGAGCTTTTGGTAAATTCATCACCCATGGACACGTATTTTACGGAAATATTAGCATGTTTCGTTGCCAAAATGAGTTGATTTTTACTGTTTTACATTTATTAGAAGGACCAGGTTTAACTTCTTTACAAAGCAATATTGCGTTGAAAAACATTCTTTTTTTCATTTTGGAAACGGTTTGAATGGGAATTGAAGTAAAACGATTCAGCTTTGTTGAGAAATATGCAAAGGCAAAGTATGTATCTCGAGTCATGAATGGTATTTTTCGGCAACAAAATTCCCTGCAATTGATGACAAAACAGAAAAATAAATTAGGGATCTCTCAGGGAGAACACATAAGTCATATTATTACTTTTGATTTTGTATAATTCACGCCGTAATATACATTTTCTTTGTTTGTTTAATTTTCTACAACTTAATCCTGATATGAATGTATCACTAAATAAAGAAAAAAACGTCAACTTAAAGGAAATTTTGTTCTCGTCGTCTTTTATTCTTTGAGAAAATCTATTAGATGAATGTAAAATGCATTAATTTTGGTTTAATTAACAGTACCCCAATCAATAACAATTATCGGAGATAATCCTGTGCAAATAGGTACCCAGGGTGACTAATTATGTATGCGTTAATGGTCTTCGATAATCGGATGGTTTATACCTATAGTGTCACTGATAAGCCTTATCTCTATACCTTAAAGGGTTAACAAATGCTCATGAGTTATAATATCGTAGTAAACAGAGAGTGACATAACTGCACGGAACTCCTTGTACAGCTGTACCATAGGAATGCATTGATACCTCATTATGTTCTTGGTTAACCCATTACTGAACATTATTAACGTCATTGTTTTACGATGACGTCATCTTTCGACGTGAATATAAACAATCACGTTCATAAATATTTTATGTATACAGTTTAACCCTATAAACAAAAATGTAGTTGGAAATAAAGATTCTCCTGATGAAGGCCTTATCAGGCTGAAAATTTGAATAGATTGAGCTAGAATTATTTAGCATTACCAAACAGTTACGACATTTGACCAGTTTGTTGCAGACAACTCTGGTAAGCCTTGTGGGAAATGAAGAAATTGCTCTGTATGAGCAATTTCTCCTTTTCCCACAATGTTTTCTACCTTACCAGTAGGTCATGTTCCAATTTTACCACATTTTACAATATCGTCTGCAAACTCTTTCAATTTGGGACAGTGGAAAATTTGGTGTTTGGTAAGGGGTTATGTAAATTAACTTACAAGTTAAAATATTCTTACTATAAAACATTATTATTGATTTTTGTTTTGGCAACAAAAGATGCTCTCATGTTATTGGCAACATTTTTTCAGAACTCCGGGACTTGGTTATGATTTCAAGACAAGTCAGGGTCGGGCATTTAACTACTTCACCAATGGTGTGGCCTGCTCGGAAGTAGAGATAGACTGTCTGACTGGTGATCATCAGGTAAACTTAAAGGTTTATGAAAGGAGACTAATGCTATATCAAACTATATTATTTGGTAAACTTTTGGTCAGATTTAAAAAAAATTCACCAAAGAAACCCATCGGAACACCTTAAAACGTAAAAGCCAACAAGAAGTACATCAGATCAGCCAGTTTGATAATTCATTTAGATGGCCTGATTTCCACTTCTGACCTGGTAACTTGATACGCAAACTTTTGAACTGACCAATCAGAAATTGTTATTTGAAATATGTAAACAATTAGACTGTTGATAAACATGATTGAATTGGAGACAACTGTATTTGAAGCACAAGATTACATATGTTAAAGGAGTTTATTAAATAGTATCTCACAGCATTTATATATTGATGTTCATGACTTTTATGAACATAATAAAAGAATTTAATATCTAGTTTTCATTGAGTTATTTGTACTCATCACCTTTCATGTGCCTATATCCTCTCATGTATTATTTGTGGATCCTTTGAAACAGAAAAACAGCTAATGGCCTTTTCACCTCTCTGCTTATGGGTATCAAACCCTTGGCCCTCGGTAAAAGAGGTCAACGCTTTAACTGTGCACCACGATTAACTTCCTACATATTGCCAGAAAGACAATTCTTCATACTTAATCATTCAGATCAGCCTTCAATTTGACCAGTCACAAAATCTCAAGTTAAGACTGAAGCATTTTGAGCTTCATATTGTCTCAAAAATAATACCTTAAAGACAACCATTAATTTAGTAGAGTATGGGTGCCCCACCATAACGTTTTAACCCTTTCCCAAACAATAACGACATTTGACCACTTTGTTGCAGACGACTTTAGAAAACATTGTGGGAAAAGGATAAATTGCTCGTTACGAGCAATTTGAACAATTTTTCCTTTTCCCCCAATGTTTTCTGCCCTATCAGATGATTGGTATCTAATTTCATCGCATTTTGTAAGGGAGTGGCTTGAAAGCCTGTTAAATATATAGAAAACATTTCTTTGTATATCTGTGAAGAGAATGCAATTTTGCAAGAGTGTTCTACGGTCAATGTGTTACAAAACAAGAGATCAAAATGTGAACAATTTATGTACGTTTAAACCATAGGGCACTTTGTACAGAGATGTGCAATAAAATATTGTTTTTAGTACATTTCCAAAATATTATCAAAATCTTGCCTTTTGCTTTTATCAAAAGTTTCCCTTTGCTTTTATCAAAAACTTGCCGTTTACCGTTGACATATAATTTTCTTTGACAATGATTTCCCATCATGACTTTTCCCTTGCCTTTCACAAAAATATTTGTCTCATTTTTTTGTCAGGTTTTAAGGACAGATATAGTAATGGATGTTGGAGCCAGTATTAATCCAGCAATCGATATAGGCCAGATTGAGGGAGCATTCATGCAGGTTTGTTGATTTACTAGGTGTTTGAAGACCCTGGGATAGGACCTTTCCCGTTGGACCGAGGGTTGATTTCTGTAACTAGCAGGGTTTACAAGACTACAAGCTTTTCTTTTTGCTTCATTCGTTTATTTATATATAGGGATCACTCTGGAACATTATTAGTACATGTACATGCTAAAGGGGAAACTGCCATAAGTAAGCTTTTTATACTTTGGACTGTTTTTTATCCAAAACTCAGAAGTTGCTACTTTTGATTCTTTATCATTATTCATCTTAATTATTACAAGTAATATAGATTGACATAGAGGGTTCAAAGGTAAACTACATTAAGTCCTTCAGAAGAGTTACTTACTCCTTCATTGATAGAGGAAGCATTAAGCATGGAAAATTGAAAAAGAGAAGTACAGTCTACTCTCGTTATCTCTACATTGGATTTCTCCATTTTCTCGTTATGTAGAGGTGAGCTCAATGTGCCAACTTTTTTCCTTCTTTATTTATATAAAAAACCATCAGATATCTCGATTTTCGTTATCTTGATATTTTTTCTTGTGCCTGGGGACTTGGAGATAACGAGAGTAGACTGTACTATTTTGATCCAGGAAAAGAAGTAAAGCAACTGTAAATTTAACCACCAAACAAATAAATATATCATTTGTGTTCTTGCAGGGTTATGGGTTAATGATGATGGAACAGCAGAAGGTCTCCACTAAGGGATTCATGTTCACACGAGGTCCCGGAAACTACAAAATACCTGGCTTTGGGGATGTGCCAGTGGAGTTTAACGTGTCACTCCTTAAAGACAGCAAAAATGAGAAGGCTGTTTATTCATCAAAGGTGATTATGTATATATAAATATATTTACCATTGTCTCTGTCTGTGCCTGAATGGCAATGTTATAAGCCCTTATACATAACTATATACCCCTTTCTCTGTCTGTGCCTGTTAACCCTTTACCAAACACCAAATTTTTGACTGTTCCAAATTAAAAGAGTTTGCAGACGACATTTCAAAATGGGATGAAATTGAAAAGCAGTCTTCTAATAGAGTAGAAAACATTGTGGAAGAAGGAGAAATTGCTGGTCATGAGCAATTTTTCCTTCTCCCACAGTGTTTTCTAGAGTTAGCTACAACAAACTGGTCAAATGTCGTTATTGTTTGGTAAAGGGTTATGAAACATGATAAGCCCTTTTGCATGCCTACATGCCACTCTCTCTGTCTGCCAGTTCTGTAACATAATTTGCCCCTATGCTAGCTTGGCTTGTTGCATAGTTATCAAAGAGTTCTTAATATGTTTTATTCATGGTCCATTCGATTAACTCTGGTTACTCCACAACCCATTACCAAGCGATAACGACATTTGGCCAGTTTTTATCCGACGACTCTGGAATACATTGTGGGAAAAGGAGAAATTGCTTTTCAATTTCATCGCACTTTGAAATGTCATCTGCAGTCTCTCTCAATTTGGGACAGTCGAAAATTTGGCGTTTGGTAAAAGGTTAAGTATGACCTTAAGGGTCCAGAAACAGGGCATACTATAAGAAATTTGTATAATATTTCTGGAACCTTTTGATAAATCTTATTTTGCAAGAATTGCTAAATGATTTTATTAAATATCTACCATAAAAGATATCACACTATAGTTAAAAAATATAACCAAACCCCTCATTTAGCAAGTTAACCCCTTATTTTGTACCTGATGTATAAATATGTCGGGGTTCAAATAGAGGTTTGAATGGCAGTATCCTGATACATGAACAAGGTCTGAGCATAGAAGTACTTGTTAGTGTTGTCTGGTTAACCCTTTCCCAAACAACAAATTTTCAACTGTCCCAAATTGAAAGAGTTTGCAGACGACATTTCAAAATGTGATGAAATTGAACAATATTCTTCAGAAAGAGCAGAAAACCTTGTGAGAAAAGGAGAAAATTGCTCGTTACGAACAATTTCTCCTTTTCCCACAATGTTTTCTAAAGTCGTCTGCAACAAAGTCGTCAAATGTCGTTAATGTTTGAGAAAGGGTTAACATGATGTATAACAAGTTCTCACAATAAAGGTTAAAGAAGAAATGAACAATTATGATAGGAGAGTATGCCTCTTACCAATTTGCTGGACCCCAGATAATATGATTTCTCCTGTCACCATTGTAATTTACGGCTGATAACTGGGTGCCTTTATAACATTTGTGATATCTGGCGCTACCCATGTACCATGTTGTTATGTGACCAACCTTGATGTCATATGTGTTGTCATGATATATGACATCATGTATGCATCATTCTCCACTTGTTTACTGTAGCCTAATATCATATTAATTTTTCGTTTTGATTCTTTTCTTATCGAATCCATATAGGTAATAGGATAAATAGAACAGTTGGTTGGTGTTTTTGAATAGGGAAAGGTTATCTGGCTTGTCTTCAGAAATGTTATCGGCCAAGGTATAGGAATATTATCCGGTGAGCTGAAAGCAAAACGAATAATATTCCTTTGCCTTGCCCGATAACATTTCTGATTCATGATACCAACCATCTATTGTCTATATATACTGTACCTTCTAATACATACATGATGGCATTTAATTTTCTTTTTCTAGGCCATTGGGGAGCCACCGCTGTTTCTGGCCTCGTCAGTATTTTTTGCCGCGAAGGAGGCAATAATGTCAGCGAGGGAGGATGCTGGTTACGATGGAAACTTTGAATTACTAAGTCCGGCAACTCCAGAGCGCATTCGAATGGCGTGTGAGGATCAATTCACAAAATTGGTATGTATGAATATGAACCAATTCCTTTATATGACATTTTACAACTGGTCAGGGTTTATCATTTTCTGTTAAGAACATTGGGGACTGGGGTTCAAACCCCACCTAGACGTCTAGTTTCGTGGGATTGGCCTTTGGTAAGTCACTTGATCCAGGAAAATTGTTACATAACTGAAAAATTATTGACACGGGATTAAACACCATACAAATAAACAAATTATTATTTTCTTTGATGTTTAATGCTATTTTCAACAGTTGTCTGTTAATATACGTGGCATTCTCACTTTACAAAATTAGCTAAATTGACCTTTAACTTGCTTGTTCCTGTTTTGCATCTTCTTTTGACCATAAGTTTAATGGGGAATTACCAATTCAATAGATTTTATATATGCAACAGGCATTTGTGAAAAGTGTGTATAGCACTCGATAGTATCAATCTTGACTTCAAGGAATGTGTTCACTCAAATAAAAGTAATTCTCTTTGAATTTTGGTGGGAGAATTGCAATAATTCCAGATGAATAGTGGTGGAAAAATCTTATATATCATATACATGTATAAGAGGACCTGCCGAGTTGAAAATTAGTTAAAAAGTTCAAAAGTTTATTAGCGTAACTTATACAAGTTGTTGCTTACATATAAACATATCATTATGACAGACACCATAAATTAAAAAAAAAAACAAACAAAAAAACAATACAGTAAAGTATTTTTGAACATAGTATTTTTTTTTTTTACATTCATATCATTTCTAAAGGAGAAAAGTGTGAGAATGCTATTAATAAATGTGTTTATGTATGAGTATACATATATAAAAAGACAATTAACCATTCATGTTAGTAATAAATTAACATTATTAAAGCTTGGTAATTTCAGTTTCCCGAACTTGACTCGCTAAATATATAAACTTACTTAAGTTACATACAACTGAAAATTAGTGTATATGAGGACTTGTAAGGTTGAAATAAGAGTATCAAGAATTGTTTGGTTGAAATTTGGTTGTATGAGGACTTATTGGGTTGAAATGGGTATGTCTAAAAATAATTAAACTGGTATATATGAGGATTTGTTGGGTTTAAACAAAGTATATAGGAGAACTTTTTTGGATTGTATGAGAGTATATGAATAAGGCCTGGTTTGGTTGAAAGGAGCATATTTAAGTGATCATTTGGGTTGGAACGAGTGTATATGAGGATTTACTGGGTTGGAAGGAACATAAATGAGGACTTGTTTGGTTGAAACTAATATATATGAGGAAATGCTGAGGTGAGTTTATATGAGGACTGGTTGAGTTGAATGATTGTATATGAGGAAAACGTTTTGTCTTGACCTTTGTCTTGTTGTATTATCCCTAACCAATCAATTTGGCAAATTGTTGCTGGTTTGAATTGAAACAAAATTGGCATGCTTTTAATTGTATTAATGAAAGTGGATAAAGATGATTATGACAAAAGCATGTACAGTATTGTGTATTAGCAAAAGTGTTTTATAAAATCTTCAGCAGTAGAGGCATAAAAATGAGGTTTCACAGTGATCTAGATGGTTTGATGTATTAGGGTCTAAATAAGCAATTTTCCCACAATGTTTTCTGTCCTATCAGAAGATTATATTTCAATTTCGAAAATTCGGCATTTGGTAAAGGTTTAACTCTTCAGAAGAAAACTTTGATAAGGATTCTGAAAAAGAGATAGTGAGCAATTTCTTCTTATACTTCAGTAGTTTCTCCCATGTGCCACAAAGAAATTAGTATCTCTTGGTAAAATTGTGATATCAACTGCTGTTACTTTCATTTTGGAACTGTTACAAATTCTGATTCAAGGGTTTGGGTTCTTGTCATATTCTTTTATAATGGACTTAAGAAGCTTATCTCAAAGTTAATCTAGTTATATTTTTCTTTTGACTGGTATAATGAATCTATTTGCAATGCACTCATGCAGACTTTTCAATTAGAGTTTTCTTTTCATGACTAGAACTATGCGGCTATAGTACACTATAGTGAGAGATTCCAACTGGTAAAGGACTCACTAAAGTTCATCATTAAACCCTTAACAAAAACCTGTATTTTTCCAGTTAATGCCAGCCATTGTGATTGTACATTTTAGATGCAAGTTCTTTAACCCTTTATATAATGCCTTATTTTAGACTGTCCAAAATTGAAAGAGTTCCCAGATGACATTTCAAAATGTGATAAAATTTGAAAATAATCTTCTAAAGGGAAGATAACATTGTGGGGGAAAGGAAAAATTGCTCTTGCCATAAAATGTTCTCCTTTCGCCACAATGTTTTCCAGAGTCTTCTGCAACAAAGTGGTTTAATGTCGTTATTGTTTGGTAATGGGTTAAAAGAACAGCCTAATATTTGTAACAAATCTTTTTGCTGTAAGAGATATAACAAAGATTCAGTGCTAACTTTATATGTATAAAGAAAGTGTTTCACACCTTTGGAGGACTTAGGATAGTCTTGCATTGAACCCTTTAAGGGATAGGGTATTATTTTCTTTTTAAATGGTATTTTGAACAGATCTTAAGCTGCAAATAGAAAGTGATGGTTAAAAGCAAGTCTTGATATAATAGATTTATTTACCAATGATTTACCTTCTGCCCAATAACTCGAACAAAAAAAAGCATTTTTTTACTTCTCATTTTCTTCAAGGTATTGGACCTAAATATCATACTTGGCTTTATCAGATTTTTCCAACTAGATAAATATGGGAGGAGAATTTCTTATTATCTTGTATTTATTTTTTTCTAAAAAAATATATCTGAGTAGGGGGCCTCTGTGGCTTAGTGGCATGAGTACAGAACTTAAATCATATGGCCTCCGCTCCACTTTGGTTTAAATCCCGAGGACGTCATTTGGACTTTCATGAGAGATAGTTTCCTGACTTACTTATGGAATGCCCATGGTTCCACCCGATTTGACCAGCCCTTATGGGCAGTTAAGTATGGGGTCTTTCTCCATCATTAAGAGTTGGTCATTGCAGCATAACAGAAATAATGTTAACACGATGTAACACTCATATTAGAGATAAAAAAAGATATTAAAAGAACATGTGTTGCAGTAATGTTAGTTCTTTTTTCTTTCAGTTCCCAAAGGCAGAAGAGGGTTCTTATACACCATGGTTTGTTGAGTTGTAAACAACAGTGAGGATCAATGACTGTATCGACTGTTCACGTTGACGTTTCAGTCAGTGTAACTTAAAGACTATGCAAAATACTTTACCAAATGCAAATTTTTTACAATCATTTCAAATTGTTATATTACTATTGTTCAAATTGTTATCTTCTTATGACTCAATTTGTTCTTAGGCTCTGGAAGAGTAAACATATGCACATATAATCAATTTGTTATTATATTATGCAATGTCTTTAAATGCAGTTGTATGCTTATTAAATGGGAGTGATATTTTTCAAAATGTTGATAAGATTTGTGTTAAGATGTTATTTTGGACATGCCAAAGAAAAATTTAGAAATCTTAGTTTCAAAATGAGTAATTGTTAATGTATATAACAAACAATTTCTCCTTTTTTAAGCCAATTCACCAATCAAGTGTTATCTGTTAATTTGTTTAAAGGTAGAATACCCATAAATCACCATTTTTAAAATAATTCTTTCATTGGATTACTTTGGTTGTTCTTGGTAAACATCGTTCGATGCCGTAACTATTCATTTAAATGCAATTAGTTCCGGCACTGACAGGTGTATACTGAGGACGACTAAAGTAATCTGAGGGAAGAATGAATTTCAAAATAGGGGATTATGGGTTTTGTACCTTAATTGTTACCTGGCCATGCTATCATTCTGGTCTGGACATGCCATGAAATTCTTTGGTGGAAAATTGGTGAAACGTATCTTTTGAGGTAAAGGGTTTATTATATCATTATTGGTTAGAACATACATGTATATAGCTAGTTATCAAAAAACAAAAGTTCCAGCTCAGGGAATGGAAATGGTTGTAGTATGGCTGTAAGTTCTATAAAGGACTTACGATAGTCTTGCATTATAGTAATCTGAATGGTCCAGACATAAATATTCCATTTTACGAGTAATTAGTTACAGCTTGGATCATCAGAGCTTGCATTAAAGCTGCTTGTTAACAGATGTGAGAACATTTCGTTAAAAATTATTTTCTTTCAAACTTCATAATAGCTGTATTGTTAAATGATACACACTGAAGAATAGTCATTGGAAGCAAAATTAGATCATTTTTTATTCTTTAAAGTGTGTACAGAGTGAATGAACATGTATTTTAGTCCAAAAGCATGACATGTCCTTTGAGGTTTGCCTCATGCAGACTGTACATGCCCAGATAAATTAAGCTTCCTGTATTAATCATGCTTTCAATAGCTTCTTTAAATTTTGTCCCAAACTACTATACAAAAACTGTTTTGTTTTAATAACATTTTATTTTGACCATCAAGTTTTCTCCACTGTGATTGACGGTCAAATCCTTGCTTTGAAAGTAGGTATTCTTGGCTGAGCCCGATGGTGCCCATTTAGTATCTTGTCTGAATTGTAATTCAGGGGTCCTGGGTTTGAGACCTAGATCAGCGAATGTTCTTGATGGTCTTTTTTTAAGTCATGTGGTATGATTTGTTCATTTCTCACCAATAATCAATTATGTTTATGTGGAAAAGCAGTCAGCTTGGATAACATATCACACCACCCAGAAAAGGAAAAAAGGAGTAATTTCTATTTTAGTTCCTCTATACTCTTTACCAAATGCCAAATTTTCAACAGTTCGTAATTCAAAGAGTTTGCAGACGACATTTCAAAATGTGATGAAATTGAAATAAAGTCTTCTGATAGGGCAGAAAACATTGTGGGAAAAGGAGAAAATGCTCGCTAAGAGCAGTTTCTCCTCTCCCACAATGTTTTCCAGAGTTGGTTACAACAAGCTGGTCAAATGTCATTATTGTTTGGTAATGGGTTAAGACTCAAAAGTCTTATTCCGCATGTTTAGATGCATCACTGCACAGTATTATGGATAAGGGGATACACTTCCCCAATCTTAATGTGGGACAATCAGGAATAATCAATGTGAAAAGAGTCTTTTAGGGTTGTTTTTTATATGTGAATTAAGTGTTATGTTAATTGTTATGTCAGCTGATAACTAAGCGAAAAATACGGGAGTTGTTTTATTACATTATAAACAGGTTTATAATCAAGCTAGTAGGAAAACATGTAAACATGTTTGTGTTTGAATGCGGTTGTGCAAATGATTATGTTATTGTGTTCAAAAAATGATATTAGAATATTTTGTAATACAAGGTTTGTGCCAAAGAAATAATTCACTGACTTCTGCACAGACGTACAGCAGTTAATGTATTTTTTAGATAAGGGGACAATTCAGAGAAGACAACGAAAATCCATTCCTTTACAAAATCAATCAGTAAATGCAAATAGATTTTTTTTTGCTACCATTACAAGGACTACCACATAGTTGGGAATTTAATCTTTTTAAAATAATATCTTCTATAATTGAAATGCCATCACAAATCTATCAAGTTACAGAAAGCACGAATATTGAGATACGCTTCTCATCTTCTTTCATATCCGTGTAATAGAGATATAGCACATTTATTGTGCAGATTTAGTAAATGGTTCCAACGGTTTATTATGTAAAGAAGTATCTTTTATTTCTGTCTAGGGAAATGATTGGAAGAGGATAGAGTGTATTTGTCCCAGATTATTAAATGGTTTGACACTCTAATCACAAAGTGACTCTCAGAGCAACCCATTACAATTTATTAAGCAAGTTTTTCAATCAAAGCACTGAACGACTTGATGCTTGTTTCACAATTATTCAACAAACAGGTTTCCAGCATTTTTAAAATTTAGAAATTGAAAATAGTCATACACTTAGTGATAAGGATTGACTAAATTATCTTTTTTACATTTGTTTCTCACACAACACATTCTATGAGATAGTCCTTTTAAATCATATCCAGCGATATCATTTTAATACAAATTATTTGTTTTTTGCTATTTTACAACTATATCATTGTTGTTTGGTAGCTAATGGCCTGAAAAGAAAAAAGTCCTGTTTTGTCTAAGAATGCTTAATAGCTTGGGTAGTCACGATTGAAACTACTGAAAACAGCAAAAAAATCATTTAAAGATAATAAGCAGACACATGAGATATGTAGATTTTGAATAAGTTAAGAATGCTTTTTATTGATATATCTTTTGATATATATGTACAATTAAAGTGTGATTTTTCAAGTCTTTTCTTTTTTTGTAAATAAAAGCTTTTGCTGTTCTTGTTTTCATAAAGTGGTTTGAGGTTTATATTAAATCATTAGATATTTACATTTTATATTAAAACATAATCACCACCTATATAGTCATGCATGTAGTCAGGTGAAAAGATTTAATAAAGAGTTTTTTTAAAACTAATTCTTGATTGTATATCTATTCTTAATTGCCTTTTTAGCCCAATATTCCAAGAATGATGCATTCTTTTGTACTCCCTTATTGTGTGTGATCCATTACTTGTACTGAGTTTGTGATCCATATCTTCCAAAAGGAATGGTCTGTATCTTAAAGCTGCATGTTCACATAAGGGAAAACTTCAAGCTCAAAATAAGATGTCGTTGAAACAATACAGGTTTTGTTTCGTTGTTTGATGTACAATTAGAAGTAGCTTTTGAAAATTAAGCAGATACCTAAGGTTTTGGAAAGCAGTCATCACAAAAATCTATTTTAAGAAAATTACCCAGCGTTCTAAAGGTTAATCCACATTCGGCACGAGTACTGGTAATATAACCAGGAAGCAGAATTGAGAGTGATTAATCTTGGCTGTAAGAACTTGTTTCACAATCGATGTAAAATAAACAAGATTAAACTAAACTTCGAATTAGCCCTGTTATGGGAGGATCCATGTAACGGAAGTGCTAGCTTCAGATTTCCATTAGAGATAGTCTCCTGGTTGACTTGAATAAGAAATGCTGTTGTAGGCAGCCAAACGTTGGGTCTGCTTCCAACGGTTATGAGCCGGGTATTGAAATAGATTCCCGGAAAAAAGCCCCGCGGAAAAAATTCCCTTCCACCAATTTTGCCAGTGCGGAAAAAATCCCCTTCCATCAATTTTGCCAGTGCGGAAAAAAATCCCTCGTCGATTTGCCAGTGCGGGGACTTTTACCTTAGCGCTTTAAGCATTTCTATTTTTTTTGGGATGTGGCTTTTTCCGCACTGGCAAGTCGACGAAATGGCTTTTTTCCGCACTGGCAAATCGACGAAAGGGCTTTTTTCCGCACTGGCAAATCAACGAAGGTGCTTTTTTCACTATAAATTGGTGGAAGGGTATTCTTTCCGCGGGGATTTTTCCCGCATCATTGAAATAAAAATGGAATACTGTTAAATTGAAGTAAAAATGATTAACCAAATCAAAGAACACTTAAAAGACTACGCTTAAAGCCTATCTTTACGGAACCCTGTTACAAAGATTCTCTAAATAGAATTCTTACCTTTTTATGGACTGTATTACATGCTTCTAAACACTGGATCATTAGGGTCAAATTCTAGTTAAACCTTGTTTACACTATATCTGCTACATTTTCATGCGAAAACCAAAACGGGTCGGATTATCTCCAGGGTTCAATAAAAGATCATGTCACTTAATTTACTTTCGTGGTTTTGACTTTGCTTTTTGAACTTGAAATAGTCAATCTTTTATTTTTGGGTAATGTGCTTTATCTCATGTTGACTTATTTTCTGCAGTTAGAAACTTCCAGATTGGGAAATACATCACAGGATTTAAAGAAAAGAGGATAGTAGCCGAGAACTAGAGCGTTGGCCTTTGGGCACGATGGTCCAGGGTTTGAATCGTATGAGAAGGGTTGATTTACTTAATGATCTTTCACAAATCCACCTTCGGCGCGGGTAATAGAAATGCTTCAAAGAATCAGAATCTAAAGTTATAAAATTGAAAATTGGGAAGTACGTTACATACTGTGAAGCAAAGAGGACAGTAGCCGAGGATAAGAACGTCGACCTCTTGACACGAGGGTTCTTGGTTTGAATCCCGTGAAAAGCGGGGTCCACTGTATGACATTTCATAAATCTACATTCGGCGTGAGTACTGGACATGTTTCAAGGAAGCAGAACCGAAAGTGATAAACATGAATATTGAGAAGTATGTTACATAATGTGAAGAAAAGAGGACAGTAGCCGAGGATTAGATCGTCGGCTTCGGGACACGAGGGTCCTGGGTTTGAATCCTGTGAAAAGCGGGGTCCACTTTGTGTTTATTTTCATAAATATTCATTCGACGCGAGTACTAGAAATGCTTTAAAAAAGTGGAATCGATAGTGATGAATACAAGTTGTAAGAATTTGCTTCACAATCGATGTAAGATAAATTGGTTTAATCATGAAATTGGAATACTTTTTCACATCAGTAAATCCTTAGCGAGGTTAAGTGGGCGAAAGTGGTTCAGCGGTAGAGCCTCAGATACCGAGGGTCCCAGGTTCGATCCCAATAGCGGCGTGGTGAAAATACCGGGACTAACCCACACATCGGTGCGGCCACTGGTTATGTCTCCAGGACGCAGAATCGTGCGTGATTATTCCAAGTTGTAAGATATTGTTTTACAATCGATGTAAAAGAGACACATGTAACCATTACCAAACAATAACGACATTTGACCCGTTAATTGCAGACGACTTTTGAAAACATTGTGGGAAAGGACAAATTAATCACAACGAGCAATTCCTCCTCTTCCCACAGTCTTTCCTACCCTATCAGACGATTATCTTTCAATTTCATTACATTTTGAAATGTCGTCTGCAAGCGCTTTCAATTTGAGACAGTCGAACATTTGGCGTTTGGGGAGGGTTTAAGCGAAGCCCTATTTATTATTGTGTCGTATTGTGATTATTGCGGTCCCACTGGCTTTCATTGGATAATGTTTGGAAGGTACGATAGTGAAAGAGCAGACAATTAATAGTGAAAAATGGAAAACCCGCTTCTATTTTTCGTCTTGGCCCTTTGCAATGACAACGAAAATACATAGGTAAACGTAGAAATGTAGTATTTATTGCAAGATAAGTGTAATAAAGCTTGGACGCTGTCGATGTATCTTTACCGTACTAATGGTGCATGAAAATTCCGATAATCTAATAAACTTCGAGCGACGCTGTTCGGCACCGTTTATGGCGTATGGAAATCATTTGTATCAGCCAATGCACGCGTAAGCAGAATCATGATGAGTTCGTTGGACTTTGAAACGGACTTCATGTGATGGTGTCCAAATATTGGCACGGATTTGTTATTCTTCTAACATACCAATTTGAAGTACCTGCGTATGTAGTGACGTATATGGCGAGTTTCGAAGGATCAGACATACAGCCACGTAGCTAGCCCTCCATGGATGTGGATTCAGATGCTCCCCTCGGAAAACTTTGAAAAAATTTGTGCAACCTGATGCATTCTATGCGATTTCAGGGTCAAATAGAATACGATGAGGCGTCAAGGGCTTGTACATTAATGGAGAATATCTTTGCGATTTTAAAAAGCCCTTATGTTTTTGTCTTCATTTGGATTCAGTCGCGTACTCGTTTAGGCAGCTTCATGCTTGACATCGCTTAAACCAATCGTTGGTTATTTTCAATTGATCTAGACAACGCGCAATTAATGTCCTGGTGATTTGACTCCTAACCATTTATGTATTTCGAACCGACTCTGTGGTTCAAAGAAGAAGAGCGGCGATAATATTAAAATGATCAAGACGAGTTAACGATCATTTGAAAACCTAACCAGAGATGACACTAAAAGGAACTAATTGTTGATTGTCAAAACGGTTTGACGAATAAGTGTTAATGCGTTGCGGGCAAAAGACTTCGATTATGCTAATTGTCTAAACGACTCAAGAAAAGTTGATACAATAACCAATTTATTCCAAAGAGGACGTCGCAAGGAAAAAATACATTTTCTGTGATACGTTATAGTCCGCTTAGTGATATAGATAATGGAGGATAATACAAATGTGTCGATATTTTGGGCTGAATTGCCTACTGACAACGATACTGGATTCACGAATGCATCGATTGAGAATTCCACACACATACCCCCATTGTATTTACGGGTCCCAGAATGGAGTCGTGTTGTCGCAAAGATTTTCATAGCCGCTATGTGTGTTATCGGAATCTTTGGCAACATAGTCCTGATCCTTGCTCTACAAAAGAAGAAAATAAAAAAGAGATCATCTACCGACAACTATGTTATATGTTTGGCTGCGGGGGATATTGTGACGCTCCTATACAACTGTCCCGTAGATTATCTGCGCTTTACACCAGACCTTTGGGAGAGAATGGGATCGGACTGGATGTGCAAACTCCATTTCTACATCCATCATGGGGTAGCTCTCATGTCTCTCATCCTTATCTTCGGTATCGGCGTCGATCGGTTCTACAAGGTTTTCAGACCACACACTTCAGCTTTTCTACTGGAAAAGGCATCGAAACGCGTGTGTTTTGCGGGAGTTGGAACGTCAGTGATCTTTTCGATAATATTCCTATTTACCTCGCATCAAAACCCTGTCGGTATATGTAAGCTGGACCCAAACCACAGCAGCATCAATGGTGCCGTGTATATCATATATAACGCTGTGTCTTTATCGCTATCGGTTGTGCTAGGCTATGTGTACGTAAAGATCGCGATGTTTTTGAAGAGGCGAGAAAATGAAAGGCAGCGAAGAGTACCAACCAATGGGCAAAATAATTTAACTGCATCTGATCGGCAACTTAACAACATTTCAACAAGTGTGCGACACGATTCGACTGGGTCTGATCGCCCATTTGAAGATATACCAGTCGAACCTCCGATTAGTGTTATTTCTTCAATCGCGACCTTGACCCCTGACCAAGGAATAGCAACAGCTGGAACACCTGCCAGACAAAACAATCAAAGGCCCGGAATGCAACCGGTCACACGAACCACAATCACAATGAGCTTGATAACTATAGTGCTTTTCGCCACCACGGTTCTACCAGTGATTGCTTTAGGGATATTTTCCTTCGTAGATGAACATTCAGAGACCGTGTACATTGTTATGTTTTTTACTGTGAGGTTGCCATTAATTGGAAACGTTGCTAATCCGATATTGTTTGTTATCAGCAGCTCGGAGTTCAGATGTCTTATAAAACAGATGTTTATGTCTATCTGTGTCACTAATTCTATTCCCTAGGCATACCGCAGATAGTACAAGAGGACAGGCAATTGAAGTATTTAAAGGCAATCACTGAATTATACATGTTTACATCAAACAAACACGTCAAGAAATAAATGTGTCCAAGGATTCCCCCAAGCTTATTCGTACGATTCCTAAGGTTGTACCTTCTCTCATGAAAATATGGGGAAGTATGTGCGGAGATGTCATGACAATTGCAGTCGAATGAAGGACGCAACTACAAATACAATGTTTCCAGTTAAACTGCTTAGTTTAAACCCCAGACTTCGAAACCATAGCTTAAAATTGAATTATCTTACCAAATAGATTATTTCTGTAAAACTATCATGTTTCGCCACAAAGGGTCGTCACTGCTTGTTCATACCCAATCTTCAAAAGAACCACCACTCGACGCTTCTATCATAAGGATGACACTTAGATAATTAGATACATATAACGTTTTCCTACGTTGCAACGGGTCTTCATTTCCATGATTATAATCATTGGTTAATATAGCTAAATGTGACATTAGACAGCTATTAGAGTGTATGTCCATTATTTACCGGTAAGGATATCGGAGTCCAAATGGAAAGGCGCCTTGTGGTCGATATTAGCTAAGCGTCCGATATAAGAAGATCCCATTCGAAAGGACGGACGGTTAAAGTTGCCAGTGTCGACAGTATGTACGGAACTATCTCCGACACTATTTTCTCTATTCTAATTCAGCGAACGGATGTCAGATTTCATATGTATCTACATTACACCTTCACCGCCTTCATGTAACACATGGATCTTTGAGATATCTACCAGGTTTTATTGTATTTTTCTTTTTGAACTTTTGTAATTTTGATATCTTTAAAATTATAGCAACAAAAGTTCATGTATCAGGTAAAAAGAAGACAAAGACCGGTTTTTGCAAGGTAAAACATTTTTTCCGACAGTCGTTTAATCGACGTTGTATTCGTCGCCATATTGTTTATTTACATTGGCCCGAGATCAATGGTAAGGGTATATCTCTAAGGTCTGCATTGGATTATCACTTAAAAAGAAAAATCCTTAATTGATCAGTCCTATGGGACGAATTATTCATCTTGCATCTCAACATCGGAAAGAATATTAACTGAGCCGGATCTCGAAATCAAGACCGCTGCGTTTCATGTCCGACACTCTTCCGGCAAAGATTGCATAGCCTGGTATTTTCCTGTGTTGATTTGAGACTGTTTTAAATCAATGTGTGGACCATGGTTACCGTTTAATAAACAGTTTACGCTTAAGATTTGCGTAAGTCTCAAACAACAATTCCTCTTAATTCAATATTAGACGGAGCAATTTTGCAAAGTAACACATCATTTGAATCGTCTCTCCGAGGCACTTTCAATGACGTGTCAAATTGCAATATTGTACTTTCATTGAAGATACTATCCATGTGTATCAGTTATGATTTACGAAAATATTTTCCTTACGTTGTTTAGTGAAACGGTACCCAGTTGTTAACATTGTGCACTTGGAACTTACAGGTCCAAGGATAGAGACCCTCATACACCGCTTGATTTGGAGAGAGCCATTTTGGAAGATGCACCAGAACACGAATACATACCATACACATAATTCAAACATGTTCATACTGTGACAAAAAGGTCATCCAAACTTACTAATGCTATGAACTGAAATATATCTTGCTTGACCTCGGTCCACAGGTGTCTACGATTCTTTTGATTATCAACATCATAAATATTAGTATTTTTATTCATTCATCCAAACACACTCTTATTTGCGTACCTGCGGCAGAAATACATTTTGGTAAAATGATGAATTGCTCATGACGAGCGGTTTTTTCTTTTTGGCTCTATGGTTTCTTCCCGAAATCTCAACCGTGTGCATTATTTTGTGCTTCAAATATTGCAGTATGGTTTTACTCGAAAATGGACACGCCATAACATTCCCTGGTAGAATGGGGTTGGTTGGTGCTTTTACCCAGGAAAAAATAAACATTCCGGTTTTTTGCGTCTAGAGAGAAAAAAAGCTAAATGACAACGGCTTGTTAGAAAAGGTTTTATTCGGAACTCATTTTACTTTTCATCGTTTGTGACCATTGCGACTTGTGAAGAACCTAACACCATTGTAACAGAAATAAAAGTTATTCATCAGTTGCGCTTTTTGTCGTGTTAGACTGTGTAGAAATTCACCAAAATGAAGATTGCGTTTATGTTACGAAGGCTTAGATTCAACCATTAATATGCTTGTTCCTAATTGCAATGTTACCTGATTTGGAAATAGTTATTTAGTTAACAAATAGCAGAAGCAGAAATTCATGCCACTTGATATTGCTGTAATACAAAGGTATAACAGCAATATCATTTTATGTTGGTATGCCGAATTCAAGTTACATGGTCCTACGATATACAGTGAAGCCTCGTTAATCCGAATACGTCCGTTCCCAACAAAATGTCCGGTTTACCGAATAATCCGGACTAATGAAGTAGCGCATGTTCTTATACATATTAAGACATAAACGGTCTGTATGCACGTGTATACTTATAACCCTTTAGCAAACGCCAGATTGTCGACCGTCCCAAAGTCAAAGAGTTTGCAGACGACATATCAAAACGTTATGAAATTCAAAGATAATCCTCTGATATGGCAGAAAACATTGTGGGAAAAGGAGCAATTGCTCGTCACGAGCAATTGCTCCTTTTCCCCCAATATTTTCAAAAGTCGTCTGCAACAAACTGGTCCAATAATTCCGTTCCCTTACAATTTCGTTTTGATTGCGAGACATTCGGATAATCGAGGTCCGGATAAACGAGGCTCCACTGTACATGAATAATGGTATGATATGTAACACCAGAAAAGTGCAAGTATAGGCTTATATGATGTCATTTATTTCTTACAAATTTGATATTATGGGACACTTTGATTTGACGTTTGCCCAGATACTTCAAATACCATTTTAGATATCGATTTCGTTATGGCATGTTCCGTTTACAATGTCTTAAGACGAACATCTTTAATAACATGAATCGTTGTAAGAATTTGCAAATATTTTTTATGTAAATCAATGGATTTTGTTATTATGGGGTAATTAAACATTTGACATCAATGAATGGTGATTAATGGCAATTATACATAATAATAAAAAGATGTAAGTACAAGTACGGCTGATGTTTTGCATTTTTGTTAAGTTCTGATATCATGGGACAATTAAAAATGTTGGTTTTGACCATGAACAAGGATATTTTTCAAATATAAGTCTATTTCGTTATAATAAATTGGCAATTTCGGTTTACAGCGTCTTAAGACGGAGGCGGATCCCGACTTAGCAATCGAATGCCGATAGCTCTCTTCTTATTTGTTCAGTCCATATGAACGGTTAGATCCGGGGACTGTCTCCATCACATAATTAAGAGCTGTGCGTCGCAATACGACTGAAATACTGTTTTAACTTAAAGCCATACTTGCACACAATTTACACTTAATTTACCCTTAAAGTGTGAACGTTTTGGAATGATGGAAAATTAGCTTAAAAGTACTTTAAGATCTTTTTACAGAGGAATTGAGACTGTAAAACACTCACATGATGCTTTTTAAAGAGAGAATAATATGAGATTTTACAATTAGCGATCAAACAAGGTCAGCTCGGAAACGTTGGGAACCAATAAAACCAAAGAAATACTCCATTTTGAATGTTCATGTTGATAATACATGTATTGGGTATATGACAGTATTTTTATGTGTTTCACTCTCTTTTTCTAACCAGGTGTTCGCCACTCATTAATCCTTGTGTTCCTTGCTATTTAAGATGTTAATCGCATTTAAACAACGAAGTCAAATTGGTGGGCACCAGATTTGTGAAAATAGAACTTTGAAAATTAGACAATATAAAGAGTGCCGGCGTTATATTGTCATGATCCTGTGGATTTTTGCTATGCTGCAACACATTTTATCATAATTTATATCTCATTTACCCAGTTTTGCAATTTTTGTGAAAGCTAGTATGCCTTTAAGCCAGCAATGTAACAAAGCATCTTAGGCCGATAATTGTAAATGTCTGTTCTGTTTCTATCAGGAAAGCCTACGGACAGAAAGCATGCCGTGGCTATAATGGACAGTTACGCTTTGGCAACATTGTTTGAGCTCCCTAAAATCTTATTCAAATCATCCCTTAGTTGAAGATCATTATACCTGAGGAAATGGTGTCTCGCTTAACACATAAGTCGAACAAATGTCTACGAATTGTAAAACCGTCGTGTTTATGTTCAAATCGTGATCTTTCGCGAACCCAAGACAGCCAGTGGGGGTAATGCCCGTCTCTTCGCAGTGCCGCTGGCGTCTAAAGAAGTATGGTCTGATTTCATTTGTCTACCTCTTAAAAACAATTAATGTCTGTTAATGAATCAATAATAGATTAAATTTACGCATAATCAGATATTGTTCGAAAACAACACGAGGTTTGTTACCTTACAAAGTCACAATTCTCCATAAAGTGTACCGCATAAACACCAATACTATTTCTTAATGAATTATATATCCAAATAATTAGGTATAATTCGAGAACATAATGTGTTTGTAATTATACAAAATTACCGTCAGTCATAAATGCTTAATTACCTTTTTTTCCGTGATTTATGTAAGGCGAGATCGTACTCCCTTAACCGCGATCCGTAATGCAGTAGCGTAGCTTGCATCTCAGCATAGGGGGTCCGAGGAATGCATCCCCGGCAAGATGAATTCAATTCCCTTATTAAAGACACGCAAGTACGTTCTAGCATGCCCTTATTGGGGAAGAGGGTTTGACACCTTTAACCTAGAAGCAATGGTGGATAATCTCTGGGAAACCTCGTCTTTTAAGTTTCAGATGATTTGAAAAAACGTCCAGAATATGAATTATTAAGTAATTGAAAAACTAAGTGAAACATGAATGCACTGCATGAGGAAATAACATAATAAGGATGTATATTATGCACAGTATGTTTTTTTCTGGATGCTTAGCATCCATGTTGTACTCAGTTCTTCCGTTTTCAAAAACAGTCAAAAGACGCTGCTTCGCAAATCAAATTTCATTTTAACTCTTCTCGATCAAATTCTTAGAATAAATGTGTCGGTAGGTACCTAAGTATCTAAATGAAGCTTCGCATTTGAACTAAAGGATGGAACCAAATACGTTACCCTTAACCTGACCCTAGACCTGACCTTTTCCATCGTCCCTTTGAAGACGAAGTTGCGTTAGCTGAGATTGTGAAAGTCTTAATATTGAGATATTTCGTTCAAAGTAGGCCTATGCCCCTCAAACAAGGTATGTATGTGTGTGTTTGTTTATTTTCATTTTCCCTTTTTTCTTTACGTGTTTGGTGTTCTGTGTTAACCAATAACTTCATAAACGCTTGTTTTGCGTACAAAGAAATCTTTCAAAAGTCTCTGTAACAAAAGGAGAAACTGCTCGTGAAAATCGAAATCTCCTTTTGTTTCACGTGATTTTTTCTGTACATTGCGATATCAGATGGCGAACGGCTTCCCAGGGTTTTGAATTACCCTTTAAAGTTGTGTGATGCTCATCTTTCGGAAATTTACGTGTTTTTCACTACAAGTCTATAATTCGCTTTGATCGGTCACAGTACAGTTAAAACTGCCATAAAGACACAAAAAAATGAGAGAAAATGGTTCAGAAATAGAGAAATCGACAATTAAAAATTGACCTAGTTTCGGTTTCAAACTGACTTCGTCGCGATTCGGGCAGTTCCGTTTAGAACGCTCGTACAATCTAATTTGCATAATTTATGCCGGAAGCAAATAACCGGAAGTTGAAATTCCATTTTCAAAACAAATCGTTCGTCAACAATTTACAATGTACGCAAGCACGAAGGAATCAGAAAGGACATCGGTGAGTATGTTTTATCAGTGATATTAACATCATGGTTGGTGAAATGAAAAGAAAGAGATTTGATATGAGAAAGTATCACGTACTGCGCCGTGAAAGTGTGCAGCGAATCGTTCCAAAATCTACAGGAATAAGGGACTGTTAGTGTTATGAAGATTACAGGTCGGTTCGGTAAATGACTAGTTCGGTAAAAAGGTAAACTATAGTAAAGGGTCTGGCTGGTTCGGTAAAAACCTATACTAGACAGAACAACAGTTTAAATGGGTGTGAAAAACAGTTTAATCCCATATTAATTAAGTGTTGATTATTCAATACTTACTATTATTTTCATACTTGCAAAATAGTTTATTTCTATTTTAATACACATTGTAATTTACAGACTTACAACAATTATTTTAGGCATTTCATTTTTACACATATGGGTGTTATCTATGTCTCAAATTTGATTAAAGTAAAATCTGTGCAGTTCGTTTCATAATGCAAACACTCAAATTAATCAATTAAAGTATGAATTTCTCAACCTAAGTATTAAAACAATCAAACTAGTTGTTTAAAGGAGGAATTTCATAAATTACGTGCTAAAAGAAATACATTTCATACACTACGTACAATTACTTTTAGACTAGTATAGGTTTTTACCGAACCAGCCAGACCTTTTACTCTAGTTTACCTTTTTACCGAACTAGTCATTTACCGAACCGACCGTCACCCGTTATGAATCTATCGTTTTAAATACCCCCGTGTCTTAG
Source organism: Cerastoderma edule (assembly GCA_947846245.1). Lineage (NCBI taxonomy): Eukaryota > Metazoa > Mollusca > Bivalvia > Cardiida > Cardiidae > Cerastoderma > Cerastoderma edule. The sequence goes on from OX401404.1 coordinate 61,432,070, forward strand.
AGTTAACATACATGGTATCTATCACCGTTATCTATCGATATTTAGCAATATATATTCGATTGAACACCTTAGTCACTATTATGCCTGGCATTTCGATTGTTTCTTCACGGGTCATCTCTTCATTCTATCGAGCATTAGCTTTTCCATTTGAATTGGGAAGAGGCCTCGGACTGCAAAATTCGGGAAGTTGTATCGCAGAATTTAGAAACCAAACAGCTGGTGTAAAATTTTATTTTTTTTAAGGGGGGGGGGGATGTTTATATATCCTATTTGTAATGACTTATAAACAAGTAGGTATTTTTTATTTTTTTAGGGAGGAGAATCAACCCCTAGTCATTGGTCATCTGCAGTCTTGTAGCATTTCTTGAAGAATCAAGTTAGTCCTCATTGAGAAAGAAGAGAAAAAGGGCGAAAACGTCGAAAAAGGGATGGCACCAGGTGGGGTTCTAGGTCAAGAAGTAGGTCTAGAGCCACAAGATGAAGAGGGAGTGGCTCGAGAGCAAAGCAGGGGACGAGGAGGGCTACAAAAAGTAATGGATTCTTTGGAAATTGGTTAACAAGGGCAAGAAAGCATGAGGGTATGTCTTTATGGCAATATCTGATATACTTTTTTACTTGGTGTCATTAATTTCTATTCACTGAGAGAGTAAAGGTTTTTTAAATGAAAAGAATACTTCAGCTGAACATAAACAGCTGATCACTAAAATTAGACTCCAGTAAAATGATAAATGAGAATAAACACACACACTGAGCTATTTATAGCCTGTTTGTGTCTAATGTACATTGGTTGCTTGGACAAAAATCACTTCAAATAATACAAATGGTGTGTAAACTATACCGCATTTCCTCCCAAACCTTTATGAAGTATTTTTATTTTATTGGGTAAAGGGGGTTGTGTCACAATTGTGGTAAGGAGGGCTTTTTGAATATATCAAATTTTCTTTTGTTTACTTTAAGTGATCATTGCGCCAGGTGTTTTGCTCTTTTTTGTTCCATGTCATTATGTTTATATTATAAAATAGTGATTGACAAACTGTCAAGATAGTGACATTGTACTAATTTTGTCGCATACTTGTCATAGGGAAATGAGACTTTGAATGATATGAAATAATTTGCTAAAACTCTGCAGATCTTCAGATATCAAGGAGGAATCGAGGTTTTAGAACCAATTTGCATTAAACTTTGATTATGAGATTTTCCATGTCTTTGTTAATTTGATGTGTGAAGTGTGAACCTAGAATCTTCTTAATGTCAAATTCACCTGGTAACTTAAAATGTGATTTAACCCTTTCCCAAACAACAAATTATTAACTGTCCCAGATTGAAAGAGTTTGCAGACGACATTTCATAATGTGATGAAATTGGAAAATAATCTTCTGATAGGACAGAAAACATTGCGGGAAAAGGAAAAATTGTTCGTTATGAGCAATTTCTCCTTTTCCCACAATGTTTTCTAAAGTCGTCAGCAACAAAGTGGTCAAATGTTGTTATTGTTTGGGAAAGGGTTAATACTCCTTTCTTATAGGATGTGACTGATACAATCTGTCTTATAAAATACTTTTCATGGTTATTCAATTTATTTTATTCAGGAAGAATTAGCTGATATGAGCTTGGAAAAATGGAAAATGTTTTGAAGCAGGCTGTGACAAAATATCCTTGTATCCCATTATGATGTTCGATATAAGAAGACTGGTCTGCACAACAGTGACCAGGAGGATTTCAGCCAGACCATGGAAGTGAAATTCTAGACTGGTGTGTGGACATTGTAGAGAGATGCCAACAGATGCAGAAAAAGTTTGCTGCGGATTATAAAACTGCATTTCTCTACAACAGGTAAGTGTTACATTTGTAGCATAGTTATTAATATACTTTATTTATTTTGGTAATGTTCTCAGCCTATGAGAGCTTGGATAACCGTATTAAGACTTCTGTCCAGTCTTCTTAATAATCTCTACGCAACATTATGGAACCTTTAAAACATTTAGTGTAGTATTTACCAAAAGACATATGCAAATAAGTCTCAGGTATGATGTAGGCTATATTATGCTATGTTCCATAGTCTTATTGTTGGAAGAGATTTGAAAACTAATGAAAAAGATGAAGCTTCTGTCAATGCATTGGCTTTGAACAGAATCCATGGCTAGTTGCTTAGTGTAAACTTACTAATTCCATCTTGATAGTGAAACAATTTCTTACTACTAATTACCAACTCGCAAGGTCTTCTTTTGTAGAAATAAGTAATGAACATATTCAGGTACAGTGGAAAGGAACACAACACATAGCTGTGGCAGAGGATCAAACCAGATCCTCAGTTTATTGCTCAACAACTGGACCACTATCTTCAAACATAAAGTTCATTGGAAAGCTTATTTAATCCATTTATTACCAAACATTAACCACATTTGATCACTTTATTGCAGACAAATATATCTGGAACACAATGTGGGAAAAGGAGATATTGCTTGTGATAAGCAATTTCTCTTTTTCCCACAATGTTTTTACTCTATCAGAAGATTACTTCCCAATTTCATCATATTTTGAAATGTCAGTTGCAAACTCTTTCAATTTGGAACAGTCAAAAAGTTTGGCATTTGGTAAAGGGTCGAGATAAATGCAGTGTCCAATGGATGTCTTTACAGATTATTGTCCTGGATGAAGGGGTGTAAGCAATTGCCCATGTACAGACAGGACATTCTCATTTCTGATGATGAACCTGACCAAAGGGAAGCCAAGCATCACCAAGCCTATATACAATACACATTTTGGTAGGCTAGATGTTGGAGACAGGCGAGTCATCATCTTGCTGTTATAAAAATCAGGGATAAATTCCCTGACCAATTTGAACAATTTACAGGATCTGTTTCAGCGAGAGTTTAACTTAGTGGTGGTTCAGACTAAATTGAAACTTGTTCTTATACCAGATAAATTGATTGATATTTTTAATCATGTCATCATGTGCTTAAATCAGTAATGCTTTACAGAATGTAAATGAATAAGACAATCTTTCTCCATATTTTTTCTATGACCAAGATGCATTGATAGAAATAAAACAATAAAAATAATAATTACATGAAATGTTACTTTATTTTTCTGAAGTCAAAGAACATACAATAGGAATGCCATGTTAAAATTCATTCCTGACCTTCAATATCTAGCTTATATTTTACTAAACATCTCAAGCTGAAATGTTTCTATACTCAAGTCATTCACTAAAATGTAATTTTACTTGTTAAGATTATCAGTTAATAATGAAACCAAATTATTTAAGAGAACTTTAAAGTGTTGAGTTGAGGACCAGTTCTGCTTGTGATGTTTAGGAATTTGAAGTTATTTTGACAAAAGCTGAACTAAAACTAAGTCCAAAAAAAACTTCAACCAAGGTTTAAGAAACCAATTTCAGGGTACAGGGGTCTCATACCATACAGAAAAAGCAAAAGATAAATACTGTTTACCTTTTACTGGTTTTGGTCAAGAAGGTCTAAACCTTGATCCACCAATATTGGACTAGGGCTCTCAAGTGTCTTACCAAATGCCTATTATGGGGTTTCGAACCCGGGACCCGAGGAAAATATTCAAAGATTGGCAAATTACCCAATGTGCTAATGTTTAGTCATTCAGTTGTTTATGAGCTAATTCTGTCACCAGGAGCAGTCTTGTCACATATGTTCAAGGAAAACTTTTTCTTAATTTTATGACAGTACACGACAATGCTGACATTTAACTTCATGGAAAAAAAATCTTTAAAATCTTGACACTTTGGCTGCATGAATGTCTTTGGTGTTCAGAGATTCCATTGGGGCCAGGTCTTGAGACAGTATTCGTGGATCCTCTGCTTCAATTACTTGTTTCCTCATTCCAACTTTATCATCAATCCTCTGGACAAGAGCATTGTCTATGGTTGCATAGAAATATACAGTCTAACTTGCGTTAAGCAGCCACCCTTTTAAGCAGCCAACCTGCCTTAAACAGCCACTACAGAAAGTCCCATTGTTAGATTTATAGTGTAATTCAATTTGTGTTAAGCAGCCAACCTGTCTTAAACAGCCAATTTACTCTGTCCCATAGGCTGGCCTCTTAACACAAGTTTGACTGTATGTATATTGTTTTCCTTTTCCTGATACACAGACCAGCGACAGCTCTTCCTGTTCCAAACTCTTTTTAGCCTTGAGGAAAAAAAAAAGAAGATATTTTAAGCATGTTAAGCACTAATGTGTTTATCCCTTTCCCAAACAATAACGACACTTGACCACGTTGTTGCAGACAACTTTAGAAAACATTGTGGGAAAAGAAGAAATTGCTCTATACGAGCAATTTTTCCTTTTCCCACAATGTTTTCTGCCCTATCAGAAGATTATTTTCCGATTTCATCACCTTTTGATATGTCGTCTGCAAACTCTTTCAATTTGGGATAGTCAAAAATTTGTTGTTTGGGAAAGGGTTATAGCATCTGTAGCATTTAATCTAATGTGTTCTGTCAGGGCCTCCGTGGCCTAGTGGTTAGATAACAGAACTTGAAATCACATGGCCCCTTGTGGGTTCAAATCCTGAGAGGGATATGGATTTTCATGGAAGGCAGACTCCCGACCGACTTATGGAATGCCGATGGTTCTACCCGCCTTGACCAGCCCTTATGGGCAGTTAAGTATGAGGTCTTCCTCCATCATTAAGAGTCGGGCATCACTACATAACTGAAATGATGTTGATGTGATGTAAAACCCATATATAATGAGTTCTGTAAACAGGTTTCATCTTCTGGTGCATAGATTCCAGCTTCCAGCAACCAATTAATTGTTACAACAATGAACATGTTGATAATACACAGTGGAGGTTCTGAAGTAAAAATCACACTTAACCCATTACCAAACAAAAACGACATTTATTAAGGCAGCGGGCACCTAATGGACATCGGAAATACTCGTGAAATATCGGACAACATCGGCCATTTTGGGGATATCCGTAAACACGATCGTTTTGGCCGAGTTTAATAAATATTTTTTAAAATAATAGCAAATAATTGCATTCAGTTATGAATTAGATTAAATGTTATAAATTCATGCTTATTCATGCTTTAAACTAGAAATAAAATTGCAATTTTGAAAAAAATAGAATGCATGCATGTGGGAAGTACCCTCCGGTGACGTCATTTTCGTAGAATTTCTGTTTACAATGTACATGTACAGTGCCCCGGTTAGCTCAGTTGGTAGAGTGATAGACCAATATCCCGGTGGTCTTGGGTTCGTGTCCCACACTGGTGACACAATTTTTCTCACAAAGCTGTTATTATTTAACATTCAACAGTAGGTAATATTTCTTTTTTGATATTATGCCTTTTAACTACATTTATTTTCAATTAGATGGAAAATAAAAAAAAAAACTTATTTTTCCTAGTTTTTCCACATATTTCAATATAGGGGTTGTCTGATTGCATAAATTATATCATGATACTTTTATGGTGAACCTATATAAGGTTATGTGTTTCTCCTTTCAGATATGATTATATATTATTTTGAAACCAACTAATTTCAAATGCAGTGAATAAAAATTGAGATTTTTATGAATTTGCTGTTCAGAATTTTTCATTGTCTTGAAAAATATGTGTTGTTTTCACATAGGCTGATAAATATTTTTTGTCAAAAATAAATTGTATCTACTTTGTTACTTATTTATTTTTATTTGTTCAATATATACATCTTTAATGTATGTATTAAATCTATTCTGATAAAAAAAAGATTATTTTTGAGAAATTGACATCAATTTTTGTAAGTATACCCCCTGAAAAAATTCTAATGAAAAGATAACAAAGGGGTGATGACATTTTTTTTAAAATTCTTCAAAACCTGTGGTTAGATTTTGTTAATATTTCACAAATTAGTTTAATAATACATTTACCAGTATTAGATAATAATAAAGTCAAGATTTGAAAAAAGTTCCATTAGGTGCCTTCTACCTTAAATTAACAAATTTGTTGCAAACAACTCTGGAAAACATTGTGGGAAAAGGAGAAACTGCTTGTAATGATCAATTTTTCCTTTCCCACAATGCTTTCTACAGTATCAGAAGATTTCCAATTTCATCATATTTTGAAATGTCATCTGCAAACTCTTTCATTTTGGGGCAGTTGAATGTTTGGCAATTGGTAAAGGGTAAATAGTCTTGCTGAGGTGTTATATTCAAAGATCTATCAGAATGCTTTGGGTTTTTTTTACTAATCAGTATATCATATTAATGTTACACACAACAGACTATAATTTCAGTTTAAAATCAAGCTTTATCAAAAGAATTATAATCATTTATGATCTAGGTACCTTAATGGGCAGTCTTTGTTCATCAAAGGTGCTCTGTTCTCATTCATATTATGATCCAATGCCACAAACAAGTTCCTCCCTCTGTACACTGGTTGAGTGTAAGCATATCTCTTAGCTCAGTACATAAGGATATGTTGTAAAATACTTCTAGGCCAGAGGTGCTCCTGAAGATAAAAAATGGTTAAATACTGGTAGAGGGCACATTATCTCAATAGGTCTATAATCTACAACAAAGTTCATTATATCTTTGCATTTAAATGAGAAGAGTTATGGCCCAACAGTTGTTAAAAAGTCATTTTGATCCATTTTGTACTGGACCAAGAACACCTGCATTTTCATTATGATCCTTACTTTTTCAAACAGGACTGGGGTTAACAAATTTGCGGAGACATAATAGGAAAACACATGCAGGAGTTCTGCACACTTATATTTTGGAACCGTCTTTTGGATTGTACATGCATATAAAATGAATTTAATTCGAGAATTGTGTGCATCTTTTCATACGGCACACAAGATAATAAAACACTCTAGCTTTGAATTTTGATAGAGTAAACTGGGGGACACAGTGCCACTGGGGGACACAGTGCCATGTGTCACTGAGCTATGGAACTTTTTGTTGTGTATGTGAGTAACTCTTGGAATTAGTAAAAAAAAACACCGCTCCACCATAATTTATAAACATACCCAGATAGAATGTGTCCATTTCTGTCTTCAGAATTCTCCATTTCCTAAAACCATAAAACTGATGTTGTTCCCTGCAAAGATTGAAAATCAAGTATATGAAAAAATTCTTTTTTTTTTTTGGCAACAAGATGTATGTTTTCCTGTTTTGATAGTTCATTAAAAATTGAAACATCAACAAAAACCTTTGAATCAGCATGTTAAAAACAAAAAGTGTCACTTCGGACAATGCTATACAGCAAACTTTATCTGAGATATTATTAATACAACAAAATGTTTTATTTCTACAACAAAGTAAGAAATATTGAATGAACATAATTTTGTTATTAGGGCTATCACATGGACATTGTTTATCTAATTCAACTTGAAAGCATTGACAAATTCACTGAACAGGCATTTACCAGTTAAAATTGTCATACCTAAATAAACATATACATGTATTATTCACAAAAATATATAATTCACATTGCTGAAAATCTTACAATTCTAACTCTGGGACTGACACTCCAGATATTGATTGAGTTCCAGCTTCAGCTACTCATTGAGCTGGTGTTGATGATACCCATTCTACTTCAAGTCTTGTAACGTTTGATTCTCACTTTTTCCAGGAGACGTCTTGTAACTGAAAAGAACAACAGGAGATATTGTCCAATGCAAGAATATCTCATAAAAGTATTCCTGATTATGTCAAATTAGTTTTAAAACTAATTCCTTCCATATAAACCATTTTGTGAAAAGAAGAATATCCCTAAAATTCTATAAATCAAAATGTGCTTTCCTGCATATATCCTCTTACGAAAAACGTTGATGTCCTCTGTTCTCAGGTTCTCCAGCACTTATAAGAAACTCCGTCAGACCAACCCATCCTGCTGTAGGAAATGGATTCATCACAGTATTCAGGGAAGTTAGGTTGAATGGACTATCTCACAGACTGAGATTTTTATCTTTTTAAACTAAAATCTTCTACAGATAATTTGTCATTTGATGAAAGATCCAATATGTAACAGAAAACAAGATTATTGATACATTTGTCATCATTCAAAACCTAAAAAATGCAACAGATAGGTAATTATATGATTTTGCACTCATTAGAATGGCAAATTCATTGAAATGTGTAAGATCTTTTGGCGCTGTTTAGATGGTTATTAATTAGTAATTAAATAGAAATGATAGGGGTATTTCATTAAGTGCCTGGATAATGCAAGACCAACTCATAAATCTAAACAGTGTAACATACTACTTCAAGGTTTTAACTAGTCAAACTAATTTGACGCGATCGGCCAATGTTTAGAAAAGTTTGTATCGGGCAATATCTCCCATCACCGTAAATTGCTCCATCAGAAAATTAAAGACAATCCTTATGTTGAACTAGTTTAACTACTTAGGCATTTAGTTCTTCAAACACAATGGTGTCAAACGATATTTGACAGTTGATTGAGTGATTTTGAACAAGCCGACTCGAACTAGTTACCCGGGCCGAGTTAACCCACATTCGTCTTCAGCACATAAACATTACATAGAAATTGTCAAATAATAGGTTTGGTTGGAAACCGTTAAAACAAAATCAAGACACACGACACATTTGCTAACTAGAGAAACAATGATCAGAAAACACTAACTTGTCTGTCAAAAATGTCGCCACTTCACGATCGCTTTTTAAGTTCAGTTTACTTTTTCAGGATTGCCCATCTTATCTGCTCCGAACCGAGATAGACTCTCGATCGATGAAACATTTTGTCTCGCTGCATTTTCCTCCTTTTTTTCGGACTGTGTCATTTTTGCAGCATTTTTCTCTTATCGAGCGTTCATGTTTTCTCCTCGTCCACCATTGTTATTGTTGTTGTAGCCGTAGCCTCGTTGTTGTTGCATACATAATTAATTAACCACGTGATTCACGAAAATCGAAAAATCGCGTGTTCGGTTCATATCGGCAATGTACGACATCTTCGTTTTCCTAAAAAGACTGGGGCAGTCTTTTAAGAAAAATGATATTTTGAAAGGTAATTTTTTCGAACTCGTGGTAGATGCAGCTTTGCAAAGTGGGTCAATAGGCATTATTTATGACAGTTTATAGGCCTACATAGCTTTTTTCGCTTAATTTTACCATGAAAAATGGGCATCATGCCACTTTAAGCTTTCTATCTGGAGCCGTTCACAGATTTTATGTGTTTATAGAACGCAAAATGTCAATTATAGACACACTCTGCATTCCCTCTGTAATTCGTGATTAAATAGAATTGACATGTATAACCATCTGCCTGTGATAGTCCGTTTTATCGGTGTCTTGCAACAGTGTTTCCCTTTCCCTAACAACAAATTTTAGTTTGCAGACGACATTTCAAAATATGATGAAGTTGGAAAATAATCTTCAAATAGGGCAAAAAAAAACATTGTGGGAAAAGGAAAAATTGCTCGTTACGAGCAATTTCTCCTTTTTACTCAATGTTTTCTAAAGTCGTCTGCAACAATGTGATCAAATGTTGTTATTGTTTGGGAAAGGGTTAAATATTCTTGTTCACAGAAAAAAAATTGAGGTCAAAATAAATGTTGTTGAAACTGCACAGTTATTGTGTTGTTGTTGTTTGATATACAATTAAAGGTAGCCATTCAAAGCCGCGTCAATGTATCTTAGTATGTACAGTTCATATGTTATTTCGTAATCCCCAGATATCAAAGACATATCTACGGACAAACATTATAAGAAAATAAAATTCTACATATATGTCAAAAACAAAAAAATGCTCATCACTAGATTTACTATTTTGCCATAGTGGTTTCTACAGCAGGAGTGCCAATTTGTGTCTTCATGTCGTAAACACCAGTAGTTCGAGATCAAACAAGATACATTTCAATATATAACATAAGGTTTGAATTATCTTTTTGTCACATTATGAACGTGTTTTGATCATGTATGTTGTATAACAAAATATTTACAATATATCAGTTATAAAGTCAGGATGTTTATGGCAAAAGCTAGCGCTCATTAGTATATTGCCAAATATTTCCAAACAAATCCAGCGGTCCTGGCGGGATTGAAACCAAGTACTCCAAGTTCGCTTGGTAAAGTGGTAACACTGTTCGTCCACACTTTCTTTTTCGTATGCTGCTGCTTAACAAAACCGTCGGTAAAGGAAAATCTCCTTGTCGTTCGAACGTTTTATAAACTCTAAGTTACCGATATCTAACAAATAATAGTGACTATTTACGTCTATTTTTGTTCCAATGGTTTAGAGTCTCACTAAAGATTGGAAATTAAAAGTAGCAGTTCTTACTCTTTCATTTTTCATCTACGTGTACTTTAAAACTGAATATGTCACAAAACTCAATAACGGTGTAGAGGTTATTTTACAGTTCAGGGATGTGCTATTTTGTGCTATTCTTCAAAGCCGTTATCGTTTTTATAATTTCTGTCTCGAGTGGCAAAAAACGCGTGTCATATTTTCCTTTTTTTAAGCACCAGCCAACCTCACTCCACCACAGAAATGTCAAGACACGTGTGCTTGTTCATTTCAGAATATCACCATTCCCCAATATTCAAAGCATAAAATTATATGCACCCGGTTGTAATTTTGGGAAGAAACTACTTAGTCATAAAAAATGGAAATGCTTGTCATGAGCAATTTGTTATTTTATCACATTGATTCCAACCGTAGGTGCGCCAACCTGTGTGCTCATAGAGTTATTTATAGATAAAGATACAAATAATGATGTTTAAATTAGACAGAATCGTCAACACATGTGCATCGAGGGCAAACAAGATACACTACAGTTATTCGCATTGGTAAGTTCAGGGGCAACCAAGGTACACTACATTTAGTCGCATTGGTAAGTTCGAGGGCAACCAAGATACACTACAGTTAATCGCATTGGTAGGTTCAATGGCAACCAAGATACAATACAGTAAATCGCGTTGGTAAGTTCGAGGGCAACCAAGATACACTACAGTTTATCGCATTGGTAGGTTCGAAGGCAGCCAAGATACACTACAGTTAATCTCATTGGTAGGTCCGAGGGCAACGAAGATACACTACAATTAATTGCACTGGTAGGTTCGAGGGCAACTAAAATACAACACAGTTAATCGCATTGATAGGTTTGAAGGCAACCAAGATACACTACAGTTAATCGCATTGGTAGGTTCGAGGGCAGCCAGGATACACTACAGTCAATCGCATTGGTAGGTTCGAGGGCAGCCAAGATATACTACAGTTAATCGCATTGGTAGGTTTGAGGGCAACCAAGAAACATTACAGTTAATCGCATTGGTAAGTTCGAGGGCAACCAAGATACACTACAGATAATCGCATTGGTAAGTTTGAGGGCAACCAAGAAACATAACAGTTAATCGCATTGGTAAGTTCGAGGGCAACCAAGATACACTACAGTTAATCGCATTGGTAAGTTTGAGGGCAACCAAGATACACTAGAGTTAATCGCACTGGTAGGTTTGAACGCAACAAAGATACACTACAGTTAATCGCATTCGTAGCTTCGAGGGCAAACAAGATACACTACAGTTAATCGCACTGGTAGGTTTGAAGGCAATACAGATACACTACAGTTAATCGCATTGGTAAGTTCGAGGGCAACCAAGATACACTACAGTTAATCGCATTGGTAAGTTTGAGGGCAACCAAGATACACTACAGTTAATCGCATTGATAGGTTCGGAGGCAACCAAGATATATTTCAGTTAATCGCATTGGTTGGTTCAAAGGCAACCAATATACACTACAGTTAATCGCATTGGTAGGTTCAAGGGCAACCAAGATACACTACAGTTAATCGCATTGGTTAGTTCGAGGGCAACCAATGTACACTACAGATAATCGCATTGATAGCTTCGAGGGCAACCAAGATACACTACAGTTAATCACATTGGTAGCTTCGAGGGCAACCAAGATACACTACAGTTAATCACATTGGTAGCGTCGAGGGCAACCAAGATACACTACAGTTAATCGCATTGGTAGGTTCGAGGGCAACCAAGATACACTACAGTTAATCGCATTGGTAGGTTTGAGGGCAACCAAGATACACTACAGTTAATCACATTGGTAGGTTCGAGGGCAGTCCAGATACACTACAGATAAACGCATTGGTAGGTTCTAAGGCAACCAAGATACACTACAGTTAATCGCATTGGTAGGTTTGAAGGCAACCAAGATACAACTACAGTTAATCGCATTGGTAGGTTCGAGGGCAACCAAGATACACTACAGTTAATCGCTTTGGTAGGTTCAAAGGCAACCAAGATACAATACAGTTAAATGCATAGGTAGGTTAGAGAGCAACCAAGATACACTACAGTGAATCGCACCTGATAGGTTCGAGGGCAACCAAGATACATTACAGTTAATCGCATTGGTTAGTTCGAAGGCAACCAAGATACACTACAGTTAATCACATTGGTCTGTTAGAGGGCAAACAAGATACACTACAGTTAATTGCACTGGTAAGTTCGAGGGCAACCAAGGTACACTACAGTTAATCACACTGGTAGGTTCGAGGGCAACCGAGATACACTTCAGTTAATCGCATTGGTAAGTTTGATTAACGTTTTTGTCACACCATGAATTATGTTTATGGTTTAACAACGTGCTCATAGTTTTTTTTATAGCTTTTGAGGGGTTTTCAGTACTAGGCTTGCGCTCTGCAGTATCTTTCAAAGAGTCTCTCTACGAGTCCAGCGGTAGATGTGGGGTCAAAACCAAAAACACTTAAGGGTGTTCTCGGTAGTTTTATCTGCGCACTTCATCTGCGCATCCAAGGGAGATGATAATCTCTTACCGAAGAGGTACTAGTATAGTAGTCGGATAAACGTTTTTTTTTTGGATAAAATTTACAGTATGGATTTTTTTTCAAAGAATAATCATATTACCTATACAACTGTAAAAGGTTGTTAACATAATAATATATTTTTCATTCTTATACAGCCCCCAGCTTTGATTTTTTCAAGTTTAGAGTTATTTTGATCGTTTTATAAATGTTTTTCAAATACAGTTACCATGGAAACCATCATTTTACAGAAAAACTAACTCGTCAACGCGAACTTTTTTTTTCATTTCGTATTTCAACATAAAACTGTACTTCACATACTGAAAAATAAGAAATTCTATTAAAGGAATGTTTCAATATCTTTATTTATTTGTAATATACATATCAATTCTCATTGTTTTTTGTCGAACACAAAATTTTGAAAAACTGATTTGGATTACAAAAAATGTTCAGATTGTAGTAATTTGAAAAAAAAAACCCATTGAATTATAAAGTATTGAATGTATGAATACATGTTTTTGTGTTAGTGAACCCTCTCGGAATTATTTTATTACCCTTAAAGATGGTATGGTCATTTTGACATTTTTGCCCAAACGCTTACCATGGAACACTGTCAATTTAAGAAAAACCTAACTCCTCAACCTTCACTTTTCTTTTCATTCTTGAATTCACAATAGGATTTTGAATAACATATCAAAAATTTAGAAAATTGTATAAAAGGATTATTTTCTTATAAAACTATAGAACATGCCCTTAAGTAACAAGCGCCCTCACCCCAACCTGAATTTGCCACGTATTGAATTGACTGGTCAAATCAAAGGAAAAATGCGTTGCCTCGTAATCCTGTTGTCAGCTTGTCCGACTTGGAATATGGCAGTAATGAATTTGAGACCCGGCGCGGCTGATATTCTGTTCTGATCTTAAATGCAGAAGCAGTCATTCATTCGCCTCTCACTAATGGTCATTTATGAGGATGTTTGTGGGGGCGAGAAGTGGGTAAACTCGCATTGGCTTTAAAGAAGAGTATGCTGTACATTGACGAAATACCAGGAACAAGCATCAATGAACTGGCCGCCGGGCTATGACTGAAATTCCTCTGAAACCTATATTTACACAAATATGAAGGTCTTCGCCGATGAAGCGATACATACCTTTACTGAGGTATATTGACGAAAAAGGCAGACATTTAAAAAAAACATCACAACCTGAAATAAGTTTCTATGTATAAAAGAATTGTTTATTTGCATAAAAAACTTGCAGACCTTTTTTTAACCTTTTACGGTATATAGCGCCGTTCGCTGCCTTATCGATAACCGTATAAAACCGTTTTCGCCGTTATACCTATTAGGCTACCGTATAAAACCCATTTTGACGTTCTATCGATGACCGCATAGAACGCTTTTTGACAGCTAAAAAATTGATTTAACTTTAACCCTTAATTACACACCTTTGCACACACGTCACTTTCTCCAAATTTCATTTTCCTCTAAAATAAATATGTATTCTTTCATTTCCGATGATAAAATTATAGGGTCAAAGTTTAAACTTTTTCTCTAGAGAGAATCTTTTGATAATAATCTCACGACACCCTTATAAAAATAACGCTATCAAATTGAGATGAATGGAACTCAAATTACCGACCCAATTAATGAAAGGCCTTCAATATCCGGTCATAAAAAATGCCGACTCGATAAGGATTTCATGCAATTCTTTAGAAACTTAACACATTTCTAAAAATACTAACCAATTAAAACGAGAGCATACGGCACGGGACCTGTAAAGGATGTTTATGATACGAAGCTATTGTTCAAAGTATAAAGGCGATTGAAAATAAAGCCGTCGAATAATTGACACTTAAAATATTTAGCCAATTTTGGTGTTTCCGATCGCAGGTCAGACATCAATGTAGATTCAAAGCAGTCATTTGATCGTTTCTTTTGAAGCCTGAAGATGGTGAAATATTGGTAGATCTTACTAATTCACGGACAAGCAAATTAGTTACTCCTCCGACTTTGACTACAACAACGAGCTTTTGATCTATTCATCACCCATGGACACGTATTTTACGGAAAAATTAGCATGTTTCGTTGCCATTAGGAAATTATATTTACCGTTTTACATGTATTAGAAGGACCAGGTTTAACTACTTAACGAAGCAATATTGCGTTGAAAAACATTCTGTTCTTCATTTTGGAAACGGTTTTAATGGGAATTGAAGTAAAACGATTCAACTTTGTTGAGAAATATGCAAAGACAAAGTATGTATCTCGACTCATGAATGGTATTGTTCGTTAACAAAATTTCCAGCAATTGATGACAAAACAGAAAAACAGAATAGGGATCTCTAAGGGAGAACACATAAGTCATTTTATTACTTTTGATTTTGTATAATTCACACCACAGCATACAGTTTCATTGTTTGTTTAATTTCTACACCTTAATCCTGATACGAATGTGTCACTAAATAAGAAAACATAGGAAATTTTATTCTCGTCGTCTTTTATTCTTTGAGAAAATCTATTAGATGAACGTAAATTGCATTAATTTTGGTTTGATTAACAGTACCCCAATCAATAACAATTATTG
This sequence comes from Cerastoderma edule, assembly GCA_947846245.1. Lineage (NCBI taxonomy): Eukaryota > Metazoa > Mollusca > Bivalvia > Cardiida > Cardiidae > Cerastoderma > Cerastoderma edule. The sequence goes on from OX401404.1 coordinate 61,447,420, forward strand.
GAGATTATCCTGTGCAAATAGGAACCTAGGTTGACTGATTATGTATGCGTTAATGGTCTCCGATAACCGGATGGTTTGTACCTATGGTGTCACTGATAAGTCTTAACTCTATACCTTAAAGGATTAAATTATTTTTTTCCATCATCACCATAGATGTTCAGATAGGAACTTTAGATGGAGTGCACTCTTGTACCGCGGTAGACATCTATTCTTAAAGATTATGTCCCTTTTTTGTCTGCAAGAAGTTAATATTGACATTGTAGTAGTGACATTCCTCACCGAAAAGATAATCTGACAAAATAACATATGCCCTTCCATCCTTAATGATAAATACAAACATTAAGGTTAATAGCGGAGAAAAGGACTTACACTTAAAAACCTTAGAATGCTGGGTAATTTTTTAAAAATAGACTTTTGTGTCGTCTGCTTTCAAAAACTCTAAAAATCTGCTTAATTTTGATGAGAAAAGCTACTCAGAGAATTAAACATGTAAGATCACAGACCTAGATTCAACCATTACCATAAAGTCGGTTTAAAAACAGAATAGAACAGCCTTTTATTTGCGACATGTACATAGTACATCATCAAAAATGCATAGCACGCAAAACAAATAAATCACACAGTATATGAAAATATGAAAGAAGAATCACGTGGTAAGTGAAAACAAAGGATAAACAGCATGAGGATAAATTTACAAAACTAAGCTATTGAATTTCTAACAAACAGAGTGTCTCTAACGTATTTAGCAACTCCGAGCTATGTTTTATTCTTTACTTTCATAAGTTCAATATATTTATAGATTATTAAGTCTGTAGTAGTGAAAAACATTCGAATACCTTCTTCAAATGCAGACACTAATAGATGAAATTCATCTTCAATGTCATTTGATTCTCAACATAAGCAATACCGTTCATTTTAAATCAATTTATTTCGTCCAATCCTCTCTGTCTATATTTTCAAGGAGTTCGATGACAATCGTGACATTTCGTGAATCTTTGGTCAGATTCAAATAGTTATCACAAAAAAAAAAACATCATCGCAACTAAAACGTGAGAGCCAATGAGAGGCAAAGCAACTTTGATAATTAAGATTGCCTGATTTTTCACCTCTGACCTTGTCACGTGATACACAAATGTTTGAACCGGCCAATCAAATTCATAATAAAGATATCTAAACAAACAGATTGTTAATAAACATGATTGAATTGGAGGCGACTATATTTCAAGCAAAACATAACTAACGTTAAAGGAGTTTAATAAGTAGGGTCTAAATGCATTGATAAATTGATATTCTTGAATATTATAATAATAATACATAATAAAGGAGCTCAATATATTTTTCAGCAATTTACTTGTACGCATAAAATGTTTTCAACAGAAGCAATGACATTGCAGATCGATGATAAGTATTACAGATAATTAAATTATTGACATTGCTATCATTCCCTTGGGGAAAAAACACATATTAGGAAAACGGCGTTATCTTTATAAATATATCATCATAAAGTAGGTCTTGCAAGATTTGACTGTGCATGTGTGTATACCTTATTTCTTTATGCAACCCATCGTAAAAGGTGAACGTTTGCCATTGAAGCACTAAATGACATTGAAGCTTATTTCACATTTTTTATGAAAACACAAACGTTCACCAACTTTAGAATTAAGAAAGGTCTATTATTTAGTAACGATGATTGATTGAATCCCCAGTTCAACGTCTATTACGTACAGAGCATAATTTGTGACAATATGGTACCTTTAACCGTTATAGTCGGTTTATTGAGCGCTTATGCAGAAGGAACAAAACATCTGTGTAAGAAGTTCTCTGAATTCCGAGCAGCTGACAAGAAACAAGATCGGATTTGCGACGTTACCTACCAACGATAATCTCAAAGTAAAGAACATAATGATATTCGCGTTCTCTGAATGATCGTCCCCGAACGAAAATATTCCCAGAGCAATCGCAGGTGAAACAGTGGTAACGAACAGCACTATCGTGATTAAACTCATCGTGATGGTCGTTCTTGTAACGGGGTGCATTCCAAGATTTTGGTTGTTTGGCCGGACATCTGTTCCCGTAGTTATTCCGCGACCCCGGTCTACAGTAGAGTTCGAAGAAACGGTGTGCATCCTTGGGTCAGTAGGCATGTCATGCTCTTCTTGAACTGCTCGAATCACGCCTACTCTATTATGTCGGCCAGGGATGAAGATCCTCGTACGTCTGGCATGCTCTCGCCTCCTCAAGAACAATGCAATCCTGATGTAGACCCAACCCAGGACAACCGACAGCAACAAAGATAATGCATTGTATATGACATAAATGACACCGTTGAGATGTTTGTAGGTTGGATCCAGTTTGCAGATTCCATTGGAATCCTGGTGCGAAGTGATAAAGAAAATAATTGAAACTATCACTGACGTACCGATTGTCGCAAGACAAACGCGTTTTGATGCCTTTTCAAGCAGTTCTACTGTGAAATGCGGCCTAAAAACTTTGTAAAAACGATCAATTCCGATGGCAAAAACCAGTATCAAAGATATGAGATACACAGCGTGAGATATGTAGAAATAAAGCCTGCATAGCAAGTCTGATCCAACTTCATCCCAAAGTTCTGGTGTTAATCGCAGATAATCCACGGGACAGTTATATACAAGTGTCACAATATCCCCAGCAGCCAAACATATAACAAAGTTATCGGTCGACGGCCTTTTACGTGATTTTCTGCTTTGTAGAGCAAGGATTAGGATTATGTTGCCAATAACTCCAACAACACACATAACAGCCATGACAGTCTTTACAACATCTCGACTCCATTCCGGCACAAGTAGATACAATGGTGGTACATCCATGACTTCCGTAGTATTGTCATTACAAAAGCAAGTTTCATTTTCAAACACTGATAAAGTTTGTACGTTCTCCATCATATAATCCTCACATTTAAATAAACACAAGTGATGACGGGTGTGTAATGCTTCTTTCTTCGGAAAAGCTGAAAACACAACGACATGTCTTAACAATGGCGTCTGTTATTTCACAAAACGATCCCTTTGTGAATATGCCTAAAGTGTCGCCAAAGATTCATCTATGGTGCTCGCATCGGTTAATTCAGAAACAAAACATCTAAAACCAGCTTCTTAAAGGTCTAAACCTTGAATGAAAATAAAATGCCATCTTAAACAAAGCCATTTAAATACGATGCACGCAAATTGGTGTTGACAGGCATGCGCTAAATTACGCGTAACGCGACTCCTGACAGCAGGTTGCACTGAAACCTAATTGACTCTTTATTCAGGCCACGGATAATAAGATAATTATGCTTGACAATGGAACGACTTTCAAGAAATAGCACACTGCACCTTGGTATCTTGCCACAACGAGTCTTTCGTAAATAATGTACAAAAGTGATTCTAAACTCGCATGTGTGTACGTAAATTTGAAAGTCTCTCTCTCTCTCTCTCTCTCTCTCTCTCTCTCTCTCTCTCTCTCTCTCTCCCTCTCTCTCTCTCTCTCTCTCTCTCTCTCTCTCTCTCTCTCTCTCTCTCTCTCTCTCTCCTCCCTCCCTCCTCTCCCTCCTCCCTCCTCCTCCCTCCTCCCTCCCTCCTCCTCCTCCCCTCCCTCTCCTCTCCCTCCCTCCCTCCTCCTCCTCCTCCCTCCCTCCCTCCTCCTCCTCCCTCCCTCCCCTCCCTCCCTCCCTCCTCCCTCCTCCCTCCCCTCCCTCCCTCTCCTCCTCCCTCCTCCTCCTCCTCCCTCCCTCCTCCTCCTCCTCCCTCCCTCCCTCCTCCTCCCTCCCTCCCTCCCTCCCTCCCTCCCTCCTCCCCTCCTCCTCCTCCCCCTCCCTCCTCCTCCCTCCTCCTCCTCCTCCCTCCTCCTCCCTCCCTCCCTCCCTCCTCCTCCTCCCCTCCCTCCTCCTCCTCCTCCTCCTCCCTCCTCCCTCCTCCTCCCTCCTCCTCCTCCCTCCCTCCTCCCTCCTCCTCCTCCCTCCTCCTCCTCCTCCCTCCCTCCTCCCTCCTCCTCCTCTCTCCCTCCCTCTCTCTCTCTCTCTCCCTTTCTCTCTCTCTCCCCCTCTCTCTCTCTCTCTCTCTCTCTCTCTCTCTCTCTCTCTCTCTCTCCCTCTCTATCGAGAGATATCGACATGCTATGTCTTCTGTTTTGGTATCACATTACCCCTTATTATCTATGTTAATAGTTCGTTTCAAATAAAGTTATGTTCTGTTATAATCTTCTCAAAGGCTTTTATAAAGGTATATTACCGCTGAGGATATAACATTGAGGACCGCTATACTCATAAAAGACGGATACAAAACAAGTATAACAACATGGATGTACATTAAATACTCGATAATTGAATAATAAAATAAGTAGAAATAAAACTATTGTTTCTTTAAAAAACATACAAATCAAAATACAATCTTCATATGATGAAATCGAAAATTGCACATTACCAACTGAATCTGAGTTAATAACGTGTTTATCTTAAGGGAATTTTCTACAGTTTTATATCAAATCAATCCTTTCATAGATTTCTTATGAATTTTTAATTTGTTATTTAAAATCACACTGTGAATTCAAAAATGAAAAGAAAAATAGAGAAGGACGAGTTATTCTTTTTTTTGTAAAATGACACCTTTCATGGTTTGGTGTAAAAATGCCAAAATGACCATACCATCTTCAACGGTAATAAAATAATTACTGGGAGATTTATTGATACAAAAACATAAATTCATAGATTCAGTACTTTATAATTCAATTTTATACTAAATAATTACAATCCGAAATTTTTTTGTAATCCAAAACTGTTTTTCGAACTTTTGTATTCGACAAAAAAACAATGAAAATTGATATGCATATTACAAAAGAATGAAAATATCTAAAAATTCCGTTCATAGAATTTTCTTATTTTTTCAGCATGTGAAGTAAAAATCAATCTTGAGATACAAAATGCAAACCATGGTAACCGTTTTTGAAAAACATTTATAACAACAACTTAAATGACATTAAACTTGAAAAATAGAAGCTTGAGGCTTAAAATGCATGATTTGTAACCTTTTATAGTTTCTTGGATCGTTTGATTAATCGTTGAAAAAAAATGCATACTGTAAATTTCATCGGCATAAAAACATTTATCTGGCTTCTATGCAAGTACCTCTTCGGTAACAGATTTAATATCTCCCTTGGATGCGTAGAAAAAGTGTGCAAAAAAACCCTACAAAGAACGTCCTTAAGACCTCCATGAAAAATATTTTACAGAAAAAGCGGATTATGGTACATGCAGACAGTTTCACTTCATTACAACAGCGTGCTGTGGACACGTGTTTTCTAGACAACACGTTTGGTGTTTTAAAGCTCAGAAAAACTGCAAAACTGGGTTAAATGAGTTAAAGAATTATGATAGGATATGTTGAAAGAAAGCGAAACACCACTGGATAATGACATTATAAAGCATTCACTATTTATTATCCATATTGCTATTTTCATAAGTTTTGTACACACCAGTTTCACTATATTGTTTACATTTGAGTAATGACTTGAATAGCAAGGAGCGCTCGAATTAAGTTATTGCCGTCACCTGGTGAGAATCAAAGCGAAGGACTAAGGTGCGTTTTAAGCAAGGTGCATTTTGGTAATGGAGGATACATTTCAAAATTTCTTTGAGCAACATTTCGAAAAAAAACCCAACAAAACCCGTGCTCCTTTTGCCTCTAATACTTTCTAATTATTATTTCTGTGAACAGAGACTGGACGATAGTCTATTTTTTAAACATCTTAATATTTTGGAATTTCCCATGAGGCAACAATAAAAAGGTTTACAACAACGCCATTTGTTTAAACAATAAGAACAGTTCATCACTTGATGTTGCATTGAATAAACTCGAATACAGGATACATTAGGTATATTGCGGGAATGCTTGAACTTACAAACTTTTTAAGTATAGTTAAATTTTCCTTACGCCAAAGCACAAAGCGAACGGAAAGCAAACTTCGCCTCGACCCCTATTCTATTCTATATGACTTTTTTTTTATTTCCCTTCGACAGAAATTGAAAGTTACTACGACATAAAAAGCAACTTCGACAGACGGATAATTTGCTCTAAATGAGACTTTCTCAGAGATTAAGATTTTAACATTTTACAATAAATTGGTTCCTACCGTAAAAACAATAACATGCTTTTCTAGGGACATAGAACTAGATTATTGACAGCTTCTAAACCCTGTTAATAACTGTACAGAGATAACCTATTTTTAAGTACCATCGTCACGTTGGTGTTCGGAAACCTTTACCGTGCAATCCCATGGACGCATCGTTTCTGTCAAGCGACTTTGGGTCGAACAAGGAGAAAAACAAACGACGAAATATTTTTTTCAGTCTTGCTCAATTCGATTAAGATTCAATGTAATTACTCGCACGTTCGACATTGAATGAAAAATTCTCACAAACCTTACTTCATGTTATTTATTTCATATCACATACCTTACCTTGATCTTTATTCATCACATTGAAATTAAAATTGCATGAACGGACTTGACAAAGAAGAGTTCCAATCTAGGAAAGATTCTCATAATAAGGATGATTAATAATGAGCTACACCTATTTACTTATACATATTTGTTTTGTATAGAATGTAGTGTAGAGAACGGATACAGAATATTCATTCTGTTCTGTTCTAGGAATAAAATTTTATCTAAAACAACTACTTTTTTCATTTTGGAGGTTTAAATTTCATGCTTATTTTATGCGAAATCTAATCGTTAAGTTTAAGTGCACACTATATATCATGTAAGTTAAGTCTAAGTTTGTTCTGGTATATGTGTCATAGCTGGGAAAAAATATGAGTTTGGAGAAATCGTAGTTTATTACTCATTTTTCCCGATGGGCAGAAAACGCGAAATGTCTCAAGCGGTTTTGCGATGACGTCAAAAAATGACCTTAAAAAATGGTGGCCATTCTTCTAAGATCAGAGTAGCAAACAGGTAAGATCACAAGCCTGGATCCAAACTAATTGCATTACCATGAAGTCGGTTCAAGAACATAATACAACAGCCTCTTATTTGCGACTTGTACATAGTACATCATCAAAAATGAATAGCATTCAAAACAAATAAATCACATGGTATATGAAAAATAAGGATTCACGTGGTAAATGAAAATAAAGAATTAACATCACGAGGATAAATTTATAAAAATAAACAATTGAATTTCTAACTAACAGAATGTCTCTTACATATTTAGCATCTCTGGGGTGTGTTTTTATTCTTTACTTTCATAAGTTCAATACATTTTATACATATCCGGTTTGTTATAGTAAAAATTATTTAAATACCTTCTTCAAATGCAGACACAAATAGATGAAATGTTCAATGTCATTTGATTCACAACATAAGCAATACCGTTCATTTCAAATCATTTTATTTCGTCCAATCCTATCTGTTTATATTTTCAAGGAGTTCTATGACAATCTTAATCTTGAAAGTATAATTCTTAAAAGCTCATGAAAGGAGATTAATACTATATCAAACTATATCATTTGGTAAATCTTTGGTCAGACTCAAATAGTTATAACAAAAAAAAAACATCATCGCAACTAAAACGTGAGAGCCAATGAGAAACAAAGCAAATTTGATAATTAAGATTGCCTGATTTTTCACCTCTGACATGGTCACGTGATACACAAATGTTTGAACCGACCAATCAGAATTCATAATAAAGATATTTAAACAAACAGATTATTAATAAACATGATTGAATTGGAGGCGACTAGATGTCAAGCTAGACATAACTAATGTTAAAGGAGTCTAATAAATAGTGTCTAAATGTATTGATAAATTAATATTCTTGAATATTATGAACATAAAAAAGGAGCTCAATATATTTTTCAGCAATTTACTTGTACTCGTATCAATTCATGTCACTTAAGGAGTCTGGTAACACGTCGTTAAAAAGGTCATATTCAGAATTCGTCTTAAAATACATGTAAATATCTAAAAGTGATCTTTTATCAATTGAATGATGGAATGATGTCATTGCTGAATGAAAGTTTGAATTAAATGTTGACTAAAGTACGTGGAAATATTTTGATATTTAACTCTGCTTGGTTGTTGGGGGCTTTTCATCACGCATGCCACAGTTGATGTATTGTGGAGCTAACGGGAAAAAAGAACTAATTCACCGTTTTGGGATTCGATCTTTTAAGATAAAATGTTAACAACAGATGCAATGACATTGCAGAACTATAATAAATACAACAGAGAATTAGATTATTGACAATGTTATCAATCCCTTTAAAGACTGCATTTGAATGATGTACTCAATTTGGGGGAAAACACACATTAGGAAAACGGCGTTATCTTTATAGATATATCTTCATAATGTATGTTTCGAAAGATTTGACTGTGCATGTGCGTTTACCTTATTTCTTGATGCAACCCATCGTAATGGGTAAGAGTTTGCCATCGAAGCACTAAATGATATTGAAGCTTATTTCACATTTTTTATGAAAACACAAACGTTCACCAACTTTAGAATTAAGAAAGTTCTATTATTTAGTAACGATGATTGATTGAATCCCCAGTTCAACGTATGTTACCAACAGAGCATAATCTATGACATTATGGTACCTTTAACCGTTATTGTCGGTTTATTGAACACTTATGCAGAAGGAACAAAACATCTGTGCAAGAAGTTCTCTGAATTCCGAAATGCTGACAATAAACAAGATCGGATTTGCGACGTTACCTACCAACGATAATCTCAAAGTAAAGAACATAATGATGTTCGGGTTCTCTGAATGATCGTCCCCAAACGAAAATATTCCCAGAGCAATTGCAGGTAAAACAGTGGTAACGAACAGCACTATCGTGATTAAACTCATCGTGATGGTCGTTCTTGTAACGGGGCGCATTCCAAGATTTTGGTTGTTTGGCCGGACATCTGTTCCTGTAGTTATTCCGCGACCCCGGTCTACAGTAGAGTTCGAAGAAACGGTGTGCATCCTTGGGTCAGTAGGCATGTCATGCTCTTCTTGAACTGCTCGAATCACGCCTACTCTATTATGTCGGCCAGGGATGAAGATCCTCGTACGTCTGGCATGCTCTCGCCTCCTCAAGAACAATGCAATCCTGGTGTAGACCCAACCCAGGACAACCGACAGCAACAAAGATAATGCATTGTATATGACATAAATGACACCGCTGAGATGTTTGTAGGTTGGATCCAGTTTGCAGATTCCATTGGAATCCAGGTGCGAAGTGAGAAAGAAAATAATTGAAACTATCACTGACGTACCGATTGTCGCAAGACAAACGCGTTTTGATGCCTTTTCAAGCAGTTCTACTGCGAAATGCGGCCTAAAAACTTTGTAAAAACGATCAATTCCGATGGCAAAACCAGTATCAAAGATATGAGATACACAGCGTGAGATATGTAGAAATAAAGCCTGCATAGCAAGTCTGATCCAACTTCATCCCAAAGTTCTGGTGTTAATCGCAGATAATCCACGGGACAGTTATATACAAGTGTCACAATATCCCCAGCAGCCAAACATATAACATAGTTATCGGTCGACGGCCTTTTACGTAATTTTCTGCTTTGTAGAGCAAGGATTAGGATTATGTTGACAATAACTCCAACAACACACATGACAGCCATGACAGTCTTTACAACATCTCGACTCCATTCCGGCACTCGTAGATACAATGGTGGTACATCCATGACTTCCCTAGTAATGTCATTATAAAAGCCAGTTTCATTTTCAAACACTGATAAAGTTTGTACGTTCTCCATCATATCATCCTCACATTTAAGTTATCACAAGAGATGACGGGTGTGTAATGCTTCCTTCCTCAAAAAAGCTGAAAAGACAAAGAACTGTCTTAACAATGTCGTCTGTTATTGCACAAAACGATCCCTTTGTGATTATGCCTAAAGTGTCCACATAGGTTCATCTATGATGCTTGAATCGGTTAATGTCAAATCAAAACATCTAAAACCAACTCTCAAAGGTGTAAACCTTGAATAAAAAAGATGAAAATTTAAACAAAGACATTAATATACGATGCACGCATATTAGGGTTTAGAACTACACTGTATGGGCTAGATAACGCCTAACGTGACTCTTGACGTCAGGTTCACAGACGCCTTCATTGACTCTTTATTCAGACCACGGATACTTATTAAGGCATGGCGCGTGCGGCCGACATTCTTAGCCTACAGTGTTTGTAGCACCCTTACCCTTATTGGATAATTTTTTATTTGGTTTTAAAAAGAGTTCTGTTCCGTTCTGTTATAATCTACAAAAATGATTTTAGTTAAGTACATTACCGCTCAGGATATAATTATAAAATACTGTTACAAAACAAGTATAAAAACACGTGATGTACATAAAAGGCATATATACACAAAATGTAAACAACTGCAAAGCAATAGTAAATGTCTCTTTAAAAGAAAAAAAATCCTTTTTGTCGATAATTAAAAAAATAAAAAAAGTAGAAATAAAACTATTGCTTACTTTAAAACACACACAAAAACGCACTATTAAAAATACAAACTTCCGGTGTTAAGATCGAAAATGGCACATTATCAGCTGAATCTGAATAACGAATAGTAAAAAGAATAAGTTTTAAAGGTTTTAAAAGTTGTATACACAAATGTAATAACGTGTTAATCTTAAGGCCTTCATGAAAAAATAATCAACAGAAAAACGAAATATGGTACATGTAATTAGTGTACCAGTTTCACTTCAATACAACAGCGTGCTGTGGACAAATGTTTTCTAGACCGCAAGTTTGGTGTTTGACAGCTTTGACATGACGGATGCAGCTTAAGAATCAACACGTTCCTCCTGATCACATAGGATACGTTTAATTGTAAAATGTTATTATATGTATTTGATCATATTGGATACTAACTACTGAAAAATATTATAACATATTTGATCACATTGGATACTTACAATTGCAAAATGGTATTATATATTTGATCACCATGGATACCTGTTATCGCAAAATTGCTTTAACATATTTGATCACATTGAGTACCTAAATCAATGCAAAAATATTCAATACATTTTGACACATTGGATACATATTATTGCAAAATGTTATTAAAAAATGAACCCATGTGATACATTGTATTGCCCTACGTTATAACATAATTGAACCCATTGGATAACTGTTGCAAAATGTTGAGATGTGTTTGATCACATTGGATACATGTTGTTAGAAAATTATAAAATGTATATTGACATGAGGAAGAGCTTTACACAGTTTAAGTCAATAAAGAATCAAATTTTGACTTAACGACGCTCTGGACATTGTTAATATCCATGAGTCTAAATAAGAAGTTCCATTCAATTAAGGACAGTACATTTAATAATGCTAAGGATCAATGTAGCTTGGATATGTATGCATTTGCTGCGATTAAACTGACACAAAGATTGACAATAACGTCTTCGAATGCCAAATCAAATGCAGAACAGTAATGCGAGAAAATCGATCGTGTCCAAATTAACCGCATTCAAACCTCGGAAGAAATTCGAACAAGAAGTTCTTATTTTAGAAGCAACGGTTGAATGTGATTTTTCCTAAATAAGAATGTAAGACGTAATGTGACCTACTCAATGATTTGTGGTCTGGGTGTTATGAACGTTAATAAATTGACATTAGCAATCATTGACACTAAATCAAAGACAATTTTCAATATCCGAGATTTCGTTAAATAATGTGCACTGAGCCTTTGCGCCTGTAGGTGCTTCTATGGGAGAGCCGGTTTATAAATAAACGCAGGAATTCCTTTTCTTGAACCTTGCTAGTATCATGGAAATATTTGTAATCATTTTACATAGTTCATTACATTGTTTAGGGAGTGATCAACACGGGAATATATTCTCATTAAACTCATTGTTGACTGGTGATATTGATAAGAAAAATAGAAGACGAAATAAAAGCTATTCAAAGCCTTTGCTATCGTCATATACGTATGACGGGAAGAAGGAAAATCGATTTATCTGTTACAAAAGACACCAGAGATCTCTTTGAAGTACGTGTTAAATCCTGACAAGCCATAATGCTTTTGACACGGCGTAAAACCACATGGTGCGGTTGATCCGCCGGCCTCGAATATGTGAAAGTCTTTGGCGTGCGAGGTTTGCCTGTCTCAAATCCCAGTGTTGCATAGCTAAAGGTTGGCCAATGTGTACCAATGGTTCCGGGTTTCGGGTTCAATCCCCGATAGGCGAGGTGGTAATTGCCGGGACTAGCCCTCAAATCGGTGCGAGTACTGGTTTTGTTTCCAGGAAGCAGTGATCGAGAGTGACTTTCATAAGCTCCAAGCTTTCGTCAGATCCATGTAAAATTAATAAGTTTGAACAAACCTACTTTATTTATCTATCAGTACTGAACGTTACTGCATGTCGTGTACGTTTAGGTATTTAAGAAAGTCTTATGCTTTTCAAATACACTACGGTAACGTTTTACTTAACATATTGTGCTAGTAATTTGTGCAAATTTTCTAATTTTTTATTTGTTTTCTAACATGCTATTTTGAATTCAAAAATGAAAAGAAAAACGCAGGTCGACGAGTTAGTTTTTTGTTAAATGACATTTTCCCTGGTAACCGTTTGGGGACAAATATGTTAAAATGACCATGCCATCTTCAAGGGTGATAAAATAATTTCTGGAAGGTTTAGCGATACATAAAACATGAGTTCATACATGAGATACTTTATAATTCATTGTTATCTTAAACTATTACAATCTGAACAATTTTTGTAATCCAAATCAGTTTTCCAAATGTTTGTATTCGACATAATACAACGAAAATTGCTATGCATATTACAAAAAAAAATAAGATATCAAAAAAATCATTTCATATAATTTTCATATTTTTAAGTATGTGAAGTAAACTGTAATCTTTAGATACAAAATGCATAAAAAAGTCGATTTTGACGAGTTAGTTTTTCTATAAAATGACGGTTTCCATGGTAACTGTATTAGAAAATATAAACGATTAAAATAACTTCAAACTTGAAAAATAGAAGCTTGGGGGCTTAATATGCATGATGAGTATATAATAATGTTAATAACCTTTTATAGTTTTATGGATAATATGATTATTCTTTGAAAAAAATTGCATACAGTTAATTTCATCCGAATAAAAACGTTTATCCGATGCAAGTAACCCTTCGATTACATTTACATATTCATTATTTTCCCTCGTATGCGAAGATGAAATGCGCAGAAAAAACTCGCAAGAACATCCGTCACGGGAATGTTTGATCAGTCCAAATTGTAAGCAACATCAGACGCTAAAGACATCGTATGAAGGTAATAAACCATAGTGAGAATAAAGATAAAATACACATAAAGAGCAATGTATCCTTTTGTCGCGATGTTTTCAAAAGGTGTCTGCAGCTGATGTGTAAATGGTATGTTCTATGCGAAAAACGAATTATGGAGTTACTGGATATAATGCTTACTTGAACAACACTGTCGTGTGTAGCAGTTTAAGTTTCATGAGTGCACCCTTCTCAATGAACATGTTTAAATGCGAACAAAACACATCAGAGACCTATCTTACAAAGATTCGTGACTCAACGTCTGCGCTTACATAACTAACGAAACCCCTGAATCTCAAAAAGTATTCTGTTTTTTGTGAATGAAAATTAGACATGCGTTTAAAAATACAATGTATAATGCACTCGTTATCCGTTCACGTGTACGTTAACAGTCTGCTGGGGTCCTCTTTTCCACCTTACATTAACGTTTACAAAGAAATCTATCGCACGAACCTTTTTAAGTAAGGTGTCATACCTTCCCTTGTATACGTTACAGGGGGTGTACGGAATAAACCCCCGCCGGAATAAACCCCCACCCTGAAAAACGGCATAGCGGAATAAATCCCCACTTCCTTATTGCATACATGGAAGAAACCCCCACGCTTGTTTTGCATATACGGAATAAAGCCCCACGCTTGTTTTGCATATACGGAATAAACCCCCACTCATATCTATTTGGTATATTATAGTGAACATTGAAGGTAATCAGTATGCTAGTAAAAAGAAGACCATCTGCGAGTTTCTACATGCCAACGGCCACAACATTCGGCTTCAATAACACCAACTGACGGCAACGTTAGTACTTGAGACATTTTTTTCACAAACAAATGACTTTTATCAGTGGCTTTATGAATCAAAGTTATTCAATACAAAAATGAATTAAGTTATAAAAGTTTGCTTATAAAACATGATCAGTGCAAAAATGATTTAAAAAGAATACTAATTATATTTTTTATAGAAATGTTCAGTACAAAAATGATTTAAATTAAAACTGATTGTATGCTTAAAGAAATAGTCAGTTCAAAATGAATTGATTAAGGGAAAACATTTTGTATTTTAATAAAACGTGTTCGGTGCAAAAACCAGTGTAAGTGCCTAATGAAACACACAGGCTCTTAGATGTGATTTCCTCTTAACATTTGTCGGGTCAATGCAATAAGTGCTAAAGATAACTTAAGCTATTGACAAACATTTAACGCTGAACTAACGATTTACATTTTAACACATATACTTGTTCAGTGCAAAACAATTGTAAATGTTGAATAGAATATAACGGCTATTGCATTAGATTTCCACTAAACCTTTAGTCAGGTCAGTGCAAAAAGATTGTGCTAAAGAAAACTGAAGTTTAAGCTTGGATAGGAAAACGCAGTGTGAAAGCGGCTGAGTACTAAAGTAGATATTTTAATTGGCATATTACAATACACTGCCCATCTTCCCCTTTCATGTATAAATTATCTATGACACCTGCAAGCCTGAATAAACACACCTGGGGATAAACTGACAGGTAAGTGTCCCATGCTTATAACCAACCCCTGTCATATCTCCCAGACAGTATGGAATTTAACCCTTTTATATAGGTTATCAATGAATAAAGCCACTTGAAGTTACTTATATATTACACTAATAATTTCATATTATTTAATTTAAATGATTATTGTAATAAATAAAATCGAGGACTTGGTGTAAAACTAGTGTAAGTCCTTCATAAAGTGATAAACTTACAATAGTTTTGCAACAATTCATGGAAATATAATATTAATGAATTCATAATAAGAGTTTGAATGGATCATATTCAGGATTTCATTAATGTATAAAATAAAACTTGTCAAATAATCTTATTAAGTATCTACATCAAAGTAATGATAATCAACTTGTGTACAACTTATACTTATACATTACATAATGCAATTTAGGATATCTTAAAGTGTGAAAACAAATTAATAATGTATATGTTACCATAAATTGGTTGATTACTATCACATTTCAAACTTTTTTATTTCATTTACGGTCCACACCATAATAGGCCTGCAACCAGCTTGTCTGCGGGCAAAATACGCATGGAGGGACCTTGTCACTTATCAATCAATCAATTATTTCAAACTGATAAAGTTTATAGTTTGAAAGAGAAAGTTCAAAGAGAGGTGTAAAAACAAATGAAAATACAATCCCTTAACTTAAGCTGCATTTTCCTGTTTCTTCTGTAAGAAATAAAACTTAAATCCTTTACTTTATTTAAGATAATTTACTGTTTAAAGTTGATCACATGATTTACTTAAGAAAAAGAAAAAAATGTATATTTAGCTTTCAAAATTTAAATGCATAAGTACACTTAAATATGAAAGTTTATGAAAAAAGGTTTTTGTTTATACTAAATGTACAGTTTACATAAGTTTAAAAGTCAAAATGAACATTATCTATAAAACTTTATAGTATCATTATATTTCACTACTTCCTTGAATCTAATCAAATGGTCGTCAGTGAAACTGTGTAATATGACCTCTCCATTTTCAGGGATTTTGTGAAATCCCTGATATTTTTAGGGATTTCACGAAATCCCTAAGTGAATTAGGGATTTCATGAAATCGCTGAAATTTTCAGGGATTTCACGAAATCCCTGATTTCACAGTTTCCCTGATTTCACAGCTTCCCTGTGACATATATATTCCTGTGAAACACCCTTTCAATGCCAATTTAGGAGTATTCATTACCGTCGTCTAGACAAGCTTTTTCTCAATGGTATTAATTAGACATTATCTAAGTTTCGGGATGGATGAGGAAGTCGGTTGGCGAAAGACTAAAGAACACCGATGACTTTTCAAAGAAAAAGCTCGTGAACTCATACACACTAGACTAACAATTGGAGGCGAACAATTTGTCCCACAAAAATTACTATTGAACGAAAAAGCTATTCGCAAACGCTCGCTCATGATGTAGATTATAACTAAAACATGCGTTAAACGATTATCTTAATTTTGTAATGAATTAGCTTTTTTCATTTATCCAAAAGAAGGAATATATTGACAATTAATTTACTTAGTACAATGTTACGAACAACTAATTTCTAAACCTCTCACTGTGATCTCCTTTTAATGGGTATAGTTTATCTCCCTTAGGAGAACGAACGTTTGCGAAAAGTTTGTTCCGTTCAAGAGAGATTTCCATGAAAGAAATAGTTCGTCGCAAATGTTTTCGTTATTGAACACAAGGCAGATTAGATGGCTAATAAGACATTGTATGAGACATTTGCATTTGAAAACGAAAGTACAACGAAAGTAGTCTAGCAAGATGCAAAATGGCGACTTCCTTATTATGTCAGAGACGTTTTCAATAGATAAACCCGAGGAGTTCAGATTGCTCGTACATAAGAGCAGGGTAACGATTGTTGGGCTATGTGTCCCGGCTTTTAACACGATTTCTGTGGGCGTCCACGTGGTGTTGTGCAATGTATTTGGAAACGTTGCACATCATTTAATGACATCATGTTGTGGTCGATCACTTTTACATTCAAAACTTAAGTTATGCTTCGTTCTTTTTTTTTTAATAATATTTAATGACATTTTTTGTATTAGATTTAATATTTAATGTATTTGGAAACGTTGCACGTCATTTTATAACACCATGTTGTGGTCGGTTACTTTTACTATCAAAATTAAGAGTAAAATGATAAGTTATGATACAGTCTTTGTTTAATAATATCTAATGACTGTTTTTGTATAAGGTTTAAAATTTTTATTTGAAAAGGAAAGTAAAACGAATGCTGTCTTATAAAAAACAAAATGGTGGCTTTCTTATCATGGAAGAGCGTTTTCAATTCACGAACCCGATGAGTTCAGATTGAAGATGAAATGATAATTTACGATTCTTTCTTTTTTAATCAAATTTAATGACTAATTTGGTATTGTACTTGGAAATTACGTTTTAATAAAAAAGTACAACGATAGTAGTGCAACAAGAAGCAATATAGCGAGCTCTTTATTATGTCAGAGGTGTTTTAAGTGGATAAAAAAATAATTGCAGTTTAAAATTTTTTATTTGTTTATGATTTTAAAATGAAGTTTTAACGCCTTGTCAACAGTATTTTGTTTTTTTTACGGCTATCATGGATTTCACCGGTAAAAGACAGGATTATGTGGTGTCTTGCCCAAGGACACTTCCACCGAAAAGTCCAGGTGGTGCTGGTTAGGATTGAACCCAAAACCCCGTCCTACAAGTTCAACATCTTAACAAACTGGCTACACATGACCTTAATTTGACAATTTTTCTTTTTAAGAGAAAATATTATATCGGTGACCAGTACATCTGTTATCAAAGTGGGGAAAAAATAACTCATATGAGCAATTTTTTTAGTTTTGCGTCATTTCAAATTCCAAGTAGCGATTGACAAAAGGTAGGCTTCTCATTTTAAAACTAAACCAATACATTGTTACAATAAAGAGAGTTTTTTTTTAAAAGTTTCATTTTTTGTCGAATTGACTTCTCAATTGCTGTATCTGTACATTCTATACTATAGCATTATGAAATGTTTGATCGATTGCAACTATACCCGAAGTGTCTTGTACTACAAAACTAGATCGCTGTGGTTATCGAACTGGATCGTCATCGATATGCAATGTCAATAATCATGCTTTACCGATTTAAACATTTATTGATTTGTCGAATAAACTAACCCTTTAAGAATTGACATACGTTATCATGTTCCCCAAAAATGACTTATTACTTACTCAACAAAGCAGAATTCCTTAATTTCGAGAGAAACTTACGTTTGAAATGAAAAAAGGAACTTCCCTGAGATGTGTTCTCTTGGAGTAATAATCGAAAACAATTTGCTTTTAACAATTATTGTCACTTAACAAAAGACCGTTTTCAATTAAGTTTGTATAAATACGATCTCCTGTGAGCATGTTTATATCTGGAACACGCACACAACATGTCACAATTTTGGTTAACCCATTACCAAACAAAAACGACATTTAATTTAATTGAAATTGCTCATAACATTAACCCAGCCTGCCGAATGCAAGTGTTTGGAATCAATTGAAATTAGCACTTTTATAATAATTAATCTACAGAGGTCTAGACAAAGGGATATTGTTATGCTTTGTTTCGTATTCCTTCTCTTACTTCTTTATTGTTGGAATTCAGATACTAAAACGATTAAACAGTGTATGATTTACCAAATGACATTTGAAGAAATTAATTTAAAAGATTTCAACATGCGCCAACCATTCTTATGAATTGCACAAGCTAACATATAAATCGCTTTGAAAACTGGATGCAGAATATTTTAACGCACACGAGTATTCGACAAAGACACAAAAATATACAACTTTCATGAAATGCTTTCGAAAATTGCAATTAGAATTTTGTAATGCACACGTACATGCCTAAAAGTAACATAAGTATATGCCTATGTTAATGACTCTTCGAAAAGTCGATGTAGAATATTTTATCACGTACCCGTATTTTTATTAGTATCAAACCTATATAATTCACCAGATGGCATTCATAAATTGAATGTAAAATGTTTTATTATTGCGTGTACAATAAAATACTTTCATATTCTCATGAAGGAAATATGTACATTTTTTTCTGAAAAACAATCAAACAAACAGCGTATAAAAGACTTTGAAATAAATACATATTTCCTGTGCTACCATAATTATAATAAATACAATAATTCCATTATCATTCAATGCAATGCTTGTCTTTTGAAAACACAGCATTCTTTGTAAGATAACAAACGGCTAGATCTTTGAATGAAAACATATTTGCAAAAAATCTCGGTTTGTTAACAAAATCCGCTACACAATCCAAAGTCGTTGTATTGTGTGTGTGTGTTATTTTTTCAAATCGCTTCAAATCTTTAGTTTTGAGAATTTACGAGTTCTCTACTAAATCTAAATCATTTACAATTTAATGACTGATACCATACACTGATAGATGCTTTAACTAAAGAATTCATATCAAGCACTTCATTCTTTTGTAACATTTTCCCCCCAAAGATTTCGTGTGACATTCATCTTTTGAAATTAATACCAACTTTTGGCATATTGGGGACATGGGTCAACATGGTTTTGAATAGGTATATAGAAGTCTGGATTACCTATCCTTTAACCCTTTACCAAACGCAAAATGTTCGACTGTTCCAAATTGAAAGCGTTTGCAGACGACATTTCAAAATGTGATGAAGTTGAAAAGCAATCCTCTGGTAGGGCAGAACACATTGTTGGGAAAGGAGGCATTGCTCGTTAAGAGCAATTTCGCCTTTTCCCACAATGTTTTCAAGAGTCGTTTTCAACAAACTGGTCAAATGTTGTTATTGTTTAGTAATGGGTTAACATTACTTGTATATTATAGTCCAAAGGGAACCAGACTAAGGTATAGAGGGTCTATTATATGTATTTATGTCCCAAGCCGTGGATGCAATCACCTTTGGAACCGTGACTAGTGTTTTGTATCCTTAAATTTGACACCAGAGATTGATTAGTTCCGAAGATCGTTGTACCATATACTAAGAACTTATCCATGCATAATTAGTTAACCCTGTTGTTCACAAAAATCGACAAGACGCGTCTTCGGTCCATATCGACAGTAAACGGAATCTTAATTGACTGGAATTTAAAAAAAAAGAAGGAACAAAGGTATTTTAAACATTATCAATTCGAACTCGTGGCATGCAGAGCTTGGAATAATAGGTCAGTAGAAATATTTACCACGACATATAGACATGTATTACTTTTTCAGCGTGAAAATGGAAATAATATCACTTTAAATACACAATCAAGACGCATCCAATTAACCGTTTGGAAACAGGGTGATATGGTTTTGATAAACAAAATTGTTTGGTTAGAAATAAGCAAAGACTTTGGGTAAGCGTTTACAAGTGTTATCTCCCGGCTTTGTTTATGCGTTGTACATTACTTGTATTTTACGTCCAAATATAATAATCAATGTGTCCTTTTTACGCGTGTATATTTTAACTGCTGACTATATCTTTGGCAGAACCTATTTTAGGACATGTTTAAGGATACGAATAACGATTTAATCAGGCTATTGATTATTGTCACTTGGGTCGGAACGTTGTGTCCTTATCAAGGTTTGACCATTTAATTTCTTTACTTATGTAACTATCTTCGTGTAATGGCTGACCCTTTTTCCATTTTTACAACCAAGAAGGATCAATCGTTCGAAATTCCGCTTTCTGGATTCACAATTAGTTTTCGCGACGTTTGTGGATTAATGAAAGGTGTCAAAGTGGGACTGGATCCTAAGATCAGATTTTGCTAGGTTTGTTCTTATTTTGTTCTTAAATTTATTTAATTAACATCGATTGTAAAACAAGTTCTCACAAATTAGTTTAATCCCTCTCGATTCTACTTCCTGGATATATTATCAGTACTCGCGCTGAATGTGGATTAATGAAAGGTCGCAAAGCAGATTCCATTATTCACAGGATTCGAACCCACTACCCTTGTGTCCAGAAGCCGACACTCTTTCCCTGGACCACTGCAAGCTTCGTTTAAGGGGATGTTTAAAGAGACTAACTCAGAGATTTCTGTTGGGGGTAATAGACGTTCAAATTTGATATGTACAATCATTGTCACTTAACTAAAGACCATTTTCAATTTCTTTACTTTAAGTTGCTGAAATCCCGTGTTTTTGTTGAATAATGTTAAGTAAGCCTTCGCGCCTGACAGCACTTTTATGGGAATATGATTTACAAATAGAGACAGGTATTCTTCATCGTGCATCTATCTAGCATCACGTGACCAGAGCGGCTTAACCTTTCCAGAGACCCATTTGATAATGTTGACTAAATCTACCACATACCTTTCTTAGTTTAGGTCAATGTTGACGAAATAAATCCGTTTAAACGGTTTGCAATATCTGCAATATGAATGTTTTACATCTTTTCTAAACTTAGAAAGTTGTTAATAATCTTGTCTTATGTAACTTAAAAAAATTCATGTTATTTCTATTGGTAGTAGATAATTTATTGTAAAAGGCTAGAATTCCCTATCTATGTGATAGCCCTTTCAAGAAATAAAGATAACTTTTTTCATCGAGGTATGGACGCAACACCCTTAGCAAAGTGTGTGAAAATGCGATTCGGTGGAGACTTTTATGTTCATACCCTCATGAAACACAAGTGATCTCCTCAATTTCATGTAATATGAATTCATTTTATCCCGAACAAAGTATTTCACCTATAGTAGCTCGTCATTCACAGATCCACAATGTTTTCAATAAACACACAAACACATAAAGAAAAAATGTTTCTGCAAAATGCTTAACACAATCAGAACTCTTCGGTAATTTCCGGCAGGCCGGATCATTGCGGCCTACCAACATCAACGAACAATTCTGAATGTGCTTAACAAAGTGTTCAACCAATGCAAAATCACCAAAGCCCATTGACTCAACCAATATTATTATAATTTCAGAATAACCAACCATGTTGAAGAGAGTTATACTGAAAAACTTCGTACACTTTTCAGACATAGAGATCCTTGATTTTGATGGAGGTCCGTATTTCTTCATCGGTGAGAACAGGTCTGGGAAAAGCAGTGCGTTCGAAGCGATTCGTCGATGCATGAGTACCTCTAAAAATATATTTCTGTCCTCCAGTCACGATGCAACAAAACTATCAGTTGTTATTTGTGCATACACCAAACCAGACGATAACTTTGTTTCTTGTTACTTTAGGACGCCGAACAAGCTCGGTGATGACTCGACCAACATAGCAGTCAAACTAGTTGCAACTAGAAAAGGTGAGCTATTTGTCGATCTATTGAAGAAAATGGAACATGATTATCCGGTAAAACATGAGTTCTTGCTGGGTAATAGTAACCCAGATCAACTAAATAAGATGAAAGCCCTTTTACGCCCTGACATAAGTTCAGTCGAAATTGAACGTCTTGAATCATTGTTGGAGATAATGATTTATGGCACGGAAGAGTTCAAGAAATTCCAATCAGGGAAGAGAGAAGCTAAGTACAGTGAGAAAACACAATGTGAAAGTTTCTTAGAGGTCAACATTGACCCTCAAGTTGTGATCACAAATCCAATGAGAAGCATCTGTCCTCTTCAATGGACGAATAGCTCAAAGCGAATGGACAGAAAAGATGATACAAAATTCCTCAATGAAATGAGCGTCAATTCAGAGATACTCAATTGGTATTTGGATCCAGAGGCTTCATCCATAACTGAAATCGAGCGTAAGTCTGTAGATTACTACTTCAGCATCCTCACAGAAGATAGTAAGATAAAGTTTATGAGGAGAGACGGTATTATAGAGGTAAAGGACAACGGTAATATTGTATCGTTAGAGAAAGTGCCCGAAGGAATTTTTGAAGCCATGACATGTGCCATCCTTCTCTCCATAGAACGGTTCAAAACAATTTGTCTTGAAGAACCAGGACGAGGCATGCATATACAGATGATTGAGCGGCTAAGAGACCTGATACTCAAAAAGATTGTCGACAAAACGGTTATCGTTATAACTCACACACAGGCATTCCTGACCTTCTGGAACGTAGAGCGTATTTTCTTTTTTAGGAAACGACAGGATGCAAATGGGCAAACATTCGCTGTGGTGAAGGGAGGAGATCTGTTTCATGATGACAAGAATAAGACTCAGAGAATGATGACGAATTATTCAATGTCAACCATCTTCTTTGCGCGCCGTGTTTTGCTTGTGGAAGGTGAATCAGAACTGAAATTCTTTTCGGCCTTGAAGTCGATTCTCTTTGAAGATGATTCGCTTATAGAGGAAGTTGTTCGTGAAACAAACAAGGCCGATGAGCCTGAAAAGGCAACCGAAGCAAATATGGCCGACGAGTCTGGACATGCAACTGAAGCAGACATGGCCGACGAGTCTGGAAATGCAACGGAAGAAAACATGGCCGTGAAGTCTGGAAAATCAACGGAAGCAAACATGGCCGAGCATTCTGGAAATGCAATGGAGGCAAACATGGTCGACCAGTCTGAAAATGGAACAGAAGCAAACATGGCCGACCAGTCTGGGAGTGCAAAAGAAGAACTTCGCCGTTTTCTCTCCTCTTTGCATATCATGTCTTTGAATGGTGAACCAAATGGCATCCGTTTCGAAAGGATATGTAAAATGCTGAAACTAGAAAGGTATCTCGTTCTGGACTTCGATGCTCTTCTCCGTAAAGAAAAGGGAGGCAAGGAACAGAAACCAGTCATGACCCAATTCTTCAAAAACTTCGGCCTGCAACATCTAGAGAAAAAAATCAAAGAAGAAGGGGTCGTGGTCCTGGAGGATGAAGGCATATTCATCTGGAAAGACCCCACAAATAAGAGTTACGAACAATTGAAAAAGAGTGACGGCACCATAGAACACGCATTGATTCAACTTACAGAAGTGGATACCGAAGGCCAATTAAAAAAAATATTTGAAGCTAACAATGCTTCACTTAAATGGAATCACGCAACAAAGGTGCATTCTCGCTATACACTATTCAGTAGCAAAGACATTACAGAGGAGAATATCGATACAGTGGTCAAGGCGGTTATTTTATGCTGCATTAAGCATCGAGAATCGGACGTTTTTAGAATGGTGAAATTTCTGGTTAACGCTAGCAAACCAAATGTCAAACGAATGAATGAAGGAAGGAACGAACGAACGAACGAATGAACGAACAAATGAACGAACAAATGAAAGAACAAACGAACAAACAAACGAACGAACGAACGAATGAGGAACGGACGAACAAGCAAACGAACAAATGCACGAATGAACGCACGAATGAACGAATGAACGAACGAACGACCGAACGAATAAAGAAACAAAGGAACAAACGAATGAACGAATGAAAGAACGAACGAACGAACGAACGAACGAACGACCGAACGAATAAAGGAACGGACGAACGAACAAATGAAAAAATGAACGAATGTAGGAACGGACGAACGAACAAATGAAAAAATGAACGAATGTAGGAAAGACCGAACGAATAAACAAATGTTGAACGGACGAACAAACGAATAAACGAATGTTGAACGGACGAACAAACGAATGAACGAATGAATGCACGAACGAACAAACAAACAAACGAACCAACCACCCAACCAACCAACGAACCAACGAACGAACCAACCAACGAACGAACCAACCAACCAACCAACCAACCAACCAACCAACCAACCAACCAACCAACCAACCAACCAACCAACCAACCAACCAACCAACCAACCAACCAACCAACCAACCAACCAACCAACCAACCAACCAACCAACCAACCAACCAACCAACCAACCAACCAACCAACCAACCAACCAACCAACCAACCAACCAACCAACCAACCAACCAACCAACCAACCAACCAACCAACCAACCAACCAACCAACCAACCAACCAACCAACCAACCAACCAACCAACCAACCAACCAACCAACCAACCAACCAACCAACCAGCCAACCAACCAACCAACCAACCAACCAACCAACCAACCAACCAACCAACCAACCAACCAACCAACCAACCAACCAACCAACCAACCAACCAACCAACCAACCAACCAACCAACCAACCAACCAACCAACCAACCAACCAACCAACCAACCAACCAACCAACCAACCAACCAACCAACCAACCAACCAACCAACCAACCAACCAACCAACCAACCAACCAACCAACCAACCAACCAACCAACCAACCAACCAACCAACAAACGAACAAACGAACAAACGAACAAACGAACCAACGAACCAACGAACCAACGAACCAACGAACCAACGAACCAACGAACCAACGAACGATCGAATATATTTGATATAGTGATATGTTTGGTATAATCAGTAGGATATATTTACGTATGCAACACACGGCCGCAATTATTCGATACGTCACTGTATCACCGTTTAAAACTGAAGAATAGTCATCGGAAAGAATAATAGTTCGTTCTTAATTCTTCAAAGTGTCTATACGCACAGTGAATTAACATGTATTTCAATCCCTAAATCTGGAAGTCTACCGCTTATAAACTGTACATACTTCGATAAATTGACGCTTCCAGAACCAAGAATGCTTTCAATACCTACTTTTAATTGTATCTCAAACATTATTACAAAAACAGTATTACTTTAACGACATATTATTTTGAGTTTAATAAGCACCTTTAAAGTTTTAAACAGGGTCCTATGTCCTATTTCTTCTTTCACGAAACAAAGATTATTAGGTCACTATTAAGGACATGTAGATCTTATAATGTTTGTTAATTTTCTTAAAGAATGATTTGGTGTCGTCTGCTTTCCCAAACCTTATGTATCTGATTAATTTCGTTGAGGACGATACTCAGAGTAGCAAAGAGGTTTGACCACGGGCCAGTCGCCACCCTACTTGGCGTCTGGCTTGATCTAGCATGTTTGCATAAGTATGAAGTCGGATTCAGCACTATAAGGGTTTAAACTTATTTTCTATTAGTGTGAAGCCAGGTCGTAGAAGTCCTATTAATCACGTTCGGTTTTGCTTCCTAGTTAACATAACCGGTACTCACACTGAATGTGGTCTAATGAAAGGTTGCATAATGAACCTCGCTTTTGACGGGATTTGAACCCATTACCCTTGTGTGCAGGGGCTGACCCTCTGAACCTGGACTATGGTCCTTCGCTTGTTGCTGTCGTTCCTTACTGTCAAGTTCAACTCCCTTCAGAACTTATCTAACGTCAAGCCGGTCAAATTAATTTGCATCCGAAGATTTAAAAAGAACGTTGTTAGGAAAGGAGAATTTACTCGAGACGAGAATTTCTCCTCTTGTTATAATGCATCAGACAGAGCAACATTCTTAAACGAATATAACTCAGAACAAATAAGTGTCGTCTGCTGTGGTATGATTTTGCTCAATTGCAAAACCCATAATCATGCTAAGGGTTTACCTTTTTTAGTACTCGATCATGAAAAAACTTCTTATCATTTTGACGTGGGAGTTACGACCTCTTATCATTGTCATTCCATTGTATCTACCGTTTCAGTTACAAGTACATTGTATTGCTTATGTCATTTTGCTGATAAATTCCTAGAAGGAAGATATATTCATTTTTCTTTGGTTTCGTACATATATAGTCTAGATCTTTATCGATTGATTTTTTGTATGAATTGGTTGAATTGGCTTGACAATGTTAGAACAGTTTTTCAATCGTTATCATATAACGATGATCAACACTCCAATGCACATACCATGTATATCTTCACCAGTACTGAATACAATTTATTCAAACCGCTGACTTTTCTTTTCATATTAACATAATTAATCTCTGATGAGAGACGAATACAATGTCTTACTGACTTCCTTCAACGTCGGAAAATCTTTTGGCCGAGTCAGAATTCGAACTTCACACCCTGTGTTCTAAGAACTAAGTGCGTTGACTTTTTGTTGTGAGGGCATATTTGTTTGTTAACATGTGGTTTAATAATAGTTCAGTTATTTGTTCTACGGCTTTTATGGTTTTCACCATTACTAGGAAGGACATTGCAGTGTTTTGCAAAAGGACACTCCAACAAAAATGCCATTGTTGCTTGTGAGGATTGCACTCGTTAACCCCGTGTAACAAGTTTTACACATCAACCACTGGGTAACACAGGTCTCGGGACAGTTATAACAATCGACGATAAGAGCCAAGATGTTCCGAGCTCGAACCCCATCCCAGGCTAAAAAAAAGGTCGTGGCCGATTGTCTCTGAGCAAGGTAGCCGAGTTGCCCCACCTAGTTTGGGAAGATTTCCTACGTGACAACAATATGTTGACCTTCTCCGTATTTTAAAAAAACTGCTGTTGACACTTCGTAAAACCGACATTGACACAAACATTACAGTAATGGTACTTTAAGTTGTAGAAATATGAGGCAAATATGTATTGTTTTCATATATGAAAGATAACTTGAGAAAATTAATCTTTATGAATTTTTTTTAAAGAGATACATCAATTTTCCAATTGGAACATTTGTATTTCAAACGAAGCTTGTTAATGAACTGATAAGCATATTGATTAGCTATTAATGGATAAAGACAGTTGCTATTATTCATTTTATTCAGTACAAATGGTTTAAAGAAGTTTCAACTTCGTTCAAATCATTTCACAGCGACATGACACAGGTTTCCCTCGACACCAACAGGTATTCTGTATTTCCGTGACGAGCAATTAATTGTAACCCCTTTGTTACAATCGTTTCTGTGAAATACATTTCTATTACCCTTTTCTATTGCTTTCGATTTGTACTTTTCGGGTATTTCCGTAATCTGGGAAACCTCGTTATATAAGTGCAGGGTTACCATATTTTGGGTGAATCGTCTTCGGTTAAAAACATTTTTCATTTTTTCGGCCATGTTGAGTAATTCATTTCATTTTTTCATTTATTTAATTGATAGTCGGCCCCCGGCCTTAACAATACAATATACATATAAAGATTAACATGTACAGCCAAAGGTAAAGCATGTTTAAAAATATACATAGGAGGTTGTTGAAAGCAATCAAAATAATTACAAAACAAAGTCTAATTCAATGTATATGTAACTCCTTTTTTTCAGACCATTTGAAAATATCACGCCTTTTTAAGGATTTGATACACCTATGCACTAAGATATGTATAGCCTTTTCCTTGTATGATCTCAACTTTGAACAGCTTTGCGGCAGTCGACATTTGAAGACAGTGTGACTAATAGTCGAGGCAAGCTTTTCGGAACCTAGATATTGTGAGTAACATGAAGTTTTATTGCTGGTTCTCAGTCTACATGTGTCCTGCATTAAATAAGCGAGGTTGACACTCTGCCAAATAGAGCAATTTGCATAATTTGCATAAGTTAAAAATGGTCGACGGTCAGAATCATGCTTTATCTATATGATACTTTTCAGAAAAAAATATGACATGTAAGTTGTCCTTTCTGTGGTTTTGTGGTATCATTTTTGATGTTTTATTTTTCATTTTGTCAAATCTTCGTTGAAAAAAAAACAAGATGGCGACCACAAAAAACGCCATTTTGAAAAATACAAAAATATCATTATTGGCTATTTGATCGATAGGGATTTCATGGATTTTTGCTTTCTGAACAATGTATACCATTTTCAGGACACACGGTTAAGGTTTAGTTAGACTATCATTTATTGAGACAAGATTTGATAGTACATACAAAAAGCCTTTAATTCAGAGGAACATATATTAGGGGAATAGAGGAACAG
This sequence comes from Cerastoderma edule, assembly GCA_947846245.1. Classification (NCBI taxonomy): domain Eukaryota; kingdom Metazoa; phylum Mollusca; class Bivalvia; order Cardiida; family Cardiidae; genus Cerastoderma; species Cerastoderma edule. Next base: position 61,475,949 of record OX401404.1, read on the forward strand.
TGTCATTTGTTTGATACTCAACACAATTATGTTTACTATCGCTATAACTTTTGTATTAAAATTACAAAGGAGTATTTCTAACGGTTTTGCATTTGGATTATAAATGATTTTGATTAAGCGACGTATCCCATGAAGTACAAGGTAAACATCTAATCTATTTTCAAACTAAAAACATGTGCTGCTGCAACAAAGCAAATGATCTGGCATTAGCCAGTGCGTTTAAAAGATGTCACTGTAGTTAAAACTTACATTGGCAAGTCATTGCCTAGTTGTATTTTTAAACTTATTCAAGGCTTAGATTTAAAATCCTATATCACAGCAGCTTGTTTGTCTGACTTGTATTTTGAATAAAACTGTATTGGATGATTTATCTGTGAGTATTCGATGGTGTTGCAATTAACTTCATGCATCTTTGACCGGAGGTATTCAAGCAAACTGAACAGTTTCTGGACTCTGTTGATCTAAATCCAACTTGATGATACTAAGTGGGCAGTTTCCTTTTGCCGACAAGAAAAAGAAGGGGTTATATCCATGTGAAGAACGTGACCTTGAATTATATGATGAAGAAATCCTTGCTTGCTAGAAAGGCACACAATACTTGGTATGCACTATCAGTTGATCAAAATAGGGAATTGTTTGTATACGTTATGGTGGTTTCTTGGATGCTGATCAGTTTGGGGTAGCAAGCTACAGTTAAGATTGGAAAATGAGTCCCCATAGACTATTTCCCGTTTATAAACGTACATAAATCGAACTTTTCTACACTTCCGTCTTTGTGTCAGGCTGCTTTAATACTGCCCGTTACTAAGACAACAGGTCATAACTCACATAAGCTTCACGAGGAAGAGATGAAGCATAATGTTCACAAAGTATGCTCATGATCAAAGCCTTATTCAAGAGGATAAGTACCTGAATCCCTTAAATCAAGTAGACCATACCTGTCAAGTCATGCAACTGCCCAGATCGGGAAAATGCTAATTTTGACGATAATATATGTATGAGAGAAAAGCATGAAAACTATTATCTGGTTCTACCTCATTGTGGTGATGTTTTGTGGTTTATGTGGTTTATTTTCCTGATACTGTATTTATTATCGTATCAGATTTGTTCTATCACATTGTTTGGCCGCATGGTGGAAGTTTTATAGACTTGATTGCATTTATCCAATAAAAACTGAACCCTTTTGAACCACTATAATCCTGCAAAATAACACGATTATTGATACTTTCAGGAGAAGTCACCATATAGCATGACTTTTTATAGCCAATATCATGCCGCATAGACAATTATTCAATGCATAGCACGTAGAACATAACAGGCTTCTTGCTAGTATTCATGGAAATGTCAGGCTTGGTGGGAATACCACACTAGAGACTTGAGATGATTGAGTATTCATGATGAGGCAGATAATGGAGTCTCTTATGTCTTGGAGATATCTAGATCCAGCCAGGGCGTCGTATATGTGCTTAGTGAAGATGTGGATATATTCGTCCTTGTTCACAACCACTTGCACTTAACAAGGGTTCACATGTTTAAGTGCATGGAGATTTAAATGCATGGCTAGCGAAACTTTATTTTATTGTCTTGTACTGAGCCCCCTGACATGTTGTCTGTGGATTTGAAACATCATACCAATATCGAAAGGGAACAGTTAGCGCATTGAACACAGCCTCGTGACATTATCTTGGACTGATGAAAAGGGTCAAGGCCCTATAAAACAACCAAAATGGCTTGCAAAAGCAGCAAAGGTGTAGATCAATGCTTTTTATGACCTTTCAGATGAGAAAAAAATTGCATACAGTTTGTTCTTGCCCTTTACACGGATATAAGAAATCCCAAGATAAGCTCTGCCTCTGCACTTTGGGGTTATTAAGTGAAAGCCAAGATTTAAGTATTTAAAAGCACATGGATGGGAGATAAAAAAGAACTGCATTGAAGATTACTCAGTGGGGATGGGCAGCCCCATCTAAGCTGTTTGGCATCATTTGTTGTAAATGCAATGCTCAGAGGAAGAAAAATATAACAGAGAGTCATGTCACAAAGTTGTCATAAACAGCGTCTCGTATGCACCTCATATACAACCTGTTCCGAATTGGAAGGATTACCATCCCATAAGGAAAAACAAACATAAATATTGATAAAGAAGAAAATAACCCTTTCATAGAGCAGTTATGATTGTTAAGCACGAGAACAACGATGCTGGTGATGATGATGCAGAAGCATAGGGATATACTATTGGTTATGGTATTGGATATATTTGGATACAACGTTAAGGTCAAGTCATTGACAAACGAATCTTATAACATGAGTGTGAGGTATTCTGTAAATAGAAGGCTTTTCAGGGGAACATAAAATGTAATTATTTTTTCAGCCTTTATTATCCTTTTGTGATAATATTCACATTCAAAAGAACTAAAGAAAACTAAGTAAATATTAATGATTAACAGATATTATTGAATCTGGTCATATACCGAATATTGCACACTGCATGATGTTTAATGTGGACCTTTGGCATGTATCTCACAATACGAAACAATCTTTCCCCCCAAAAATATACCCTTTGCCTTAAAACTATTTTTCACCTTACAAAGTGTAAAAGTGGATATTGTTATAAAAGGTAGCGATATTCTTTTTCTAGTCATTTTTCAAGTTTGTCAGGTTAGATCTGGCTTAGACCACGCAGTCCGTAGACACAACAAGTTTCCATTCTCTGGGTCATGAGATCAAGACTGGCTTCAAACATTCCGTTTGTTTAACAATCATATGAAAATAATACTAATTCATTGAACCTTATGAGATGCTGTTTAGTTAGTTGTTTTATCTTAATCAAAACACTTGATACTCTAATTGCATTGCCTAGTACATGAGTGGCTTTTTTCCTTCATTACCTAGAACTGGTCTAAACATTACCAGAACTGATCTAGACTTATGGTGTCAAATTGCAAGCATTTTCATAGTGAAATAAATGAACAAAATGAAACACAATTGGCTAAATTCTCTTTTTCTTTCCTTTCTGAGTGAGAAAATATACAAACAAACATCAATAATCGAATTCCAATACCTTAAAACGCCAGAATAGACAGATTTCATGTCATATGTTCTGAAATATCTCTCAATGAAATTTTTCAGAATTACTTCCGGCGGCTATTTTTAATCTATGCATATTATGCAGATTGCCCTAAGTTGCCAGAGTGGCAACCTCGCTCAATTTAATGTGGAACTCCTATAGACTAAGAATCAACTATAAAACTTCATGTTACCCACAATTTCTAGGTTGCCAATTGATCAAAGACGGGCTACGCTTCAAATATAAGGTGGAATTATACTTTAAAATTTTGGTTTAGTTAGACCTTGTACTAAAAGTACGATAGTCCGGATGATTAAGACTATTCGACGGAACATCAATGAATCGAAATGTAAGCTAAGTCGTTGGACATGTAAAAACATAATTGATCATTACAAAATGTAAATACCTCCAAGGGGATGGCCGAATCTAAGTTGGTAGAACATGTGGTCAAACCCCTATTGCTTAATTCATTTTATTGGTTGAATGTACATGTTTTCTTTGTAAATTGTTATGGCAATAAAATGTTTTTAAAGTAAAGTAAGATCATCAATTAATGCCAGTATACCCTGGATCATCCGAGCTAAAATTGCTCGTTCAAATATTAGAGAATTTGAAATTTAAAGTAAGATGTTGCTGAAACAATACAGTTTTTATTGCACGAAATACAATTAAATGTAGCTTCTGAAAGCATAGTCAATCCAGGAAGCGTCAATAATAAATCTAGATATACAAGGTCCTTATGCATTATCTCAAAACCCGTTGAAACGCTTTTGGATTTAAAGACATATTGATTCACTGTAAACAGGCAAAAAAAGTTAAATGGAAACAAGTTTACTTCCAATAAAAATTATTTTCATACGATACAACAATACAGCTGTTGCAACTTCTAAAGAAATTAAGTATTAACTTCCATATTCACTTAGATCTATGAACACACAGCTTTAAGAGTACAAACAATATCAAAAGGAACGAAAACAACACAAGACTGTTAATCCGCGCAATATGTCCGATAACTATTGTAACCCTACATAATAGAGACGACGCTTCTTATCTCCCTTTGTCTTGTATCTTAGTTGAACGTCAAATTGTCTAATCTTCTTGTTTCTTTCTTTATACTTCATTAGTTCGAAGCTAATGCTTCATTTACCTTTTTGGTAGTTATATTGCTGAACACGACATGTTAATTGTTTAAATTGGGCTTAATGTTATACCAAACCTTTATCAGTTTTGGTACGGCTTTTCTGGATTCACCAGCACTAGGGTTCTGAAGTTTCTTGCCAAAGGACACTCCAACAAAGAAGAAGACTAGACAGGCCTCGAACCTGGGACCTTCGTGTTCTAAGACCAACACCTTAACTAAAGGGCATTGTGTCTATGGAAATAGGTAAGATAATGAATAGCAAGCTACGCTTTTTTACTTTGACATAGTCCTTTTTTTAAAGATAGGAGTTACATTCTATGCTGTCAACAGTTGATCTGTTAATATGTTTAGTTTAGTTAAGTCTAAACTTATCTTATTTATTTCACATCGTTGTGAAACTTTCTGACGACTTAGATTTATCACTTTCGAATCTGTTTCCTGAATACATAACAAGTACTCACGCCGGATGCTGATTAATGAAAGGTCACAAGGCAGACCCTGCTACTAACAGGATTCAAACCCACGATCCTCGTGTCCCGACGCTCCACCCCTGGACCACTGTCCGTTAATGTGTTCCTCGATTAGAACATGAACCCATTAGATGCACCGAGTCTTAGAAAGGATCTCCGATTATGTAGTGATAAGTGCCAGGAACTTAGGTCCAAGCGTATTGGATTCTATCCCTGATGCTGCCTCACCGTTTCATCATAAAGTGTCTCTGAGCAAAGTTCTTTCTATGTAACTATAAAACCGGAAAAAGCGACATAATAAAACAGACAAAACCCTAAGATAATAAGGAATATTCAATAGTTAAAGAACATGAGTTGATATAAAGAAAGGTTTATGTATTTCCCAGCCAGGTCTGTTGCCCATCGACCCATAATTGCGGCATCTCAATATTTGGGGATTCCTGAAGAGCCATTACAAGGCCCATAAGGGAGCGCTTCAGCATATTTGTAGGGTATTTGTTTATGCCAAACTAACTTCCCTTTCACGTTTGTGAGATATTGCAGCGATATTCTATGTAACGCCACAGCTGTCTTATGTTCAACACTGATATGATGTTTGCTTCATTCCTGTGTTGTTGTGTCGAGTGATCATTATGTTTAGTTTATAATAACGCATGTTCGGTTAATCAATAATGTTGTTGAGTCTAACTATTCATTGTCCAGATAAACATTGGTTTGTTCGGTTGAAAGCACATGCTGTTGGGTTAAACTAATATGTTGTTAAGTTAGTACGTTGACTTGTTATGCTGCAAAATCATTATGTTCTGTTCATGTTGACATTACGTCCGGTTAACACATGCTGTTGTTGAGTCACATTAGCATGGTATTTGCTTCAATTTTGTGTTGTTTGGTTATTTGAGCATTATTGTATGTTAATAATACTATATATCCACTTAATAAACGGTGTTGTTGATCATTGTGTTTAGTTCATAATTTAGCATGTTCAGTTGATCAATAATGTTGTTGAGTCTAACTATTACATTGTCCAGTTAAACATTGTTTTGATCGGTTGAAAGCACATGATGTTGGATTAAACTAATATGTTGTTAAGTTAGTACGTTGACTTGTTATGCTGCAAAATCATTCTGTTCTGTTCATGTTGACATTACGTCCGGTTAACACATGCTGTTGTTGAGTCACATTATCATGTTGCGTTATCATGTTGTTGGGTTGATTTTCATTATGTTCATTCGGAACACATCGGAAGATATAATTTCGCGCGAGAATATTTTTTAGAACGTCGTCACGCTCCATTAGTTAAAATTAGTGCATAAGCGCTAGTTGTGTTTTGATGAGCTCCGATCAGACTGATTTTTCGCCATGTCTTACGCCAATTTTAGAAGAGGGATTAAACGCCGTTATACAGGTCGGAAACCGTATGCTGCCAAAAGAAGAAGGATTATGTTCCGTCGAAAAAGACGCACTTTCCGCAGAAGAAGGTTCCCCAGGCGATTTAAAAAGAGGTCACCGGTTATGCGTCAATATAAAAGGGTACAGCTCCGCTTTTTTAGGACTTCTCCTGATATTCTTCTTAATATCGCTGGAAATACTACACTTACTTACAAGTACCAATTTGATTTAGCTGAACTTGCAAAAGAACCTGGCCTTAAGCAGTTTATTAAGAACGCTGGCCTTGAGTTTGAACAGGTGAAAATGAACAGTGTTATGATGCACTACTATGTTAGCAACCCTGGACAATCCTTCAACACGAATGATTCCCGCCTTTTCCAGTGGAAAAGATATGATATGGATAACTCTGGGATCATGAATGAGTCATCAATCAAAATCGCCATGAACACCAAGTTCCGGACTATCGACAAGAGCCGGATTTACAAGCAGACGATCAAGCCAAGGTTTCCGAGTAGTGTTGGCCATGCAGTTGCCCGTAATGATGATTGGTTTCAATGGAGGAATGCTCGCCATGACAACCCCTGGTGGGATGCTGATGTACTGGCTGATAATGTTTCCCGATTTCCAAAGAGCAGTAATGGCTACCAGTTCTGTTGGCAGAACTCAGATCAAGACCCAATTACCATCAAGGTTTGGTACTAAATCATCATGGAATACCGCCTGAATAATTTGTACAAGACTCCCCGAGTAGCAGCTCAACCCAACAAGGATTAAGTGAACCCAACAACATGTTAAGTTAACCCAACAACATGTTAATTCAACCCAACAACATGTTAATCCAACCCAACAACATGTTAATCCAACCCAACAACGTGTTAATCCAACCCAACAACATGTTAATTCAACCCAACAACATGTTAATCCAACCCAACAACATGTTAATCCAACCCAACAACATGTTAATCCAACCCAACAACATGTTAATCCAACCCAACATAATGATTTGTTAACCCAACATAATGATTTGTCAACCCAACATAATGATTTGTGAACCCAACATAATGATAAGTCAACCCAACATCATGTGCTTTCAACCGAACAAACCAATGTTTATCTGGACAATGAATTATTGATTAACCGAACATGCGTTATTATAAACTAAACATAATGATCACTCGACACAACAACACAGGAATGAAGCAAACATCATATCAGTGTTGAACATAAGACAGCTGTGGCGTTCCATAATATTCCGATACAAAATACAGACATGTTCAATTTCCTCATATACAACTCTGTTACTATACCAGTGTTTACGCATTGATGTAAACCTATCACCGAACAATTGAAATAAAGCAGTTTCTTTTATGCTCTCGTTCATAGATGCCGCATTCTATCCAACGTTACAGGACCCGTTTAACAAAATCATCATAGAATATTTTATTTTGTTATTTATAGCTTAAAAGATAATGGGTAGTTGTTTAACACTTGGCACAATGAGCTGTTGTTAAAGTGCCGTGTCTTGATCAATTGTTGATGGAAAGGTTATCTCTGAATTATTATCCAAACAATTGTAATATTTACGCAATTGCTTTGAATTAAAATTTTCACAAACGTAAGTCAATTGATTGGCAATGTGGCATCTTCATGCTTGATATTAACAAAGTTCAGGAAGAATAAAGTCAACCTGGTTTTAAGCGACCTCTTTTTAGCCGTGCATGTGTATCTATTAAGCCTGAGGTTGTTTATATAGTAGACGCACCTCATTCAGAAAGATCCTACTGGAGCTTTCTGAACGACTGGTGTCCGTATTAAGGCGTTAGTTTTCTTATTCAGTACGATTATGTCTCCTTTTATTGTGGTCGCATTAAACAAAATGGACTATCGTCCTCGTATCATTGTATGAACATTTATGATCGCTAAAATCTAAACAAGCATTATATTACAAGTATCATTAAAAAATGTCCAATACTGCTTTACAATACACGGTACGAATGTCTTGTTGAAAGCACACAATTTGATAAGGATTCATAGTCACACATTGTCAATTGTGCATACCTTTTTATAGACTTTAAATTATGATGGGCTTTTGTAATACCATGTGATGATAGGAACATGGTATCATTGCAATAACGGCGCTTGCAAACATGATGATGTGCAAAACGACATTAACGCATTGTCCCTTAATGATATTGATTCATTGTCAACAAAACATAACAGGAAATTGTTTATCAAACGAGTACATAGGACATAGTCGCAATCGCACAATTTTGAGAATTTACGAGTTCTGTACTAAATCTAAATCATTTACAATTAAATGACTGATACCATTCACTGATAGATGGTCTCGCACCTGTTACGAAGTACTTCCGGGTCGTAGTACCCAAAAGTAGTCCCATTTAGAAATTTTGAGTTTCGACTTCTGGTGCATAGTTTTGCTAGTAAGAGATGAGCTGGTAGAACACTGATGTGTTTCCTGTATAGATTATGGTCCTGCAATGCTCCCAAAGTTTGTTTTGATTGCTTATTGCAGGACTATTTGTTTGGGATGTACGAACACAAATGCCGGTACCTCGGCTAGATTTGACAGCTAGTGCACTGATTTTAGGACGGTACTAATACACTTTGCTCCGTAGACAAAAATGAGACGATTGAGGTGTCCATTCTATTACAGTTTCTGAGAGTTAAATGGCCAAACTTGTTGTTTCTGTATATAACTAAGCTTAAAAAATACTATTCTCCCCTCAGCAGAGTCTTGATAAAGCCTGATTTAACATTGGAGTCAACGGGAATTCAAGATCTCAAAAGCAACAGGTGTATGACCAGATGCTTTAACTACATAGGAATTCATATCAAGCACTTCATTCTTTCGTAACATTTTCCCCCCAAATATTTGGTATGGCATTCATCTTTTGAAATAAACACCAAATTTTGGCATGTTGGGGACATGGGTCAACATGGTTTTGCATAGGTATATAAAAGTCTGGATTACCTGTCCTTTAACCCTTTACCAAACGCAAAATGTTCGACTGTTCCAAATTGAAAGCGTTTGCAGACGACAGTTCAAAACGTGATGAAACTGAAAAGCAATCTTCTGGTAGGGCAGAACACATTGTTGGAAAAGGAGGCATTGCTCGTTAAGAGCAATTTCGCCTTTTCCCACAATGTTTTCCAGAGTCGTTTGCAACAAACTGGTCAAATGTTGTTATTGTTTAGTAATGGGTTAAAATTACTTGTTTATTATAGTCCAAAGGGAACCAGACAAAGGTATAGAGGGTCTTTTATATGTATTTATGTCCCAAGCCGTTGATGTGATCATCTTTGGAACCGTGACTAGTGTTTTGTATCCTTAGATGTTACACCAGAGATTGATAAGTTCCGAAGAACGTTGTACCATATACTAAGAATGAGTCGTGCATATTAAGTCAACCCTGTAGTTCACGAAAATAGGCAAGACGCGTCTTCGGTCCATATCGACAGTAAACGGAATCTTAATTGACTGAAATTTAAAAAAAGAAGAAGGAACAAAGGTATTTTAAACATTATCAATTCGAACTCGTGGCATGCAGAGCTAGGAAAAATATGTCCGTGGAAATATTTACCACGACATAAAGACATGTATTACTTTTTCAGCGTGAAAATGGAAATAATATTACTTTAAATACGCAATCAACAAGCATCAAATTAACCGTTTGGAAACGGGTCTGTGTCTTTTCCATATGTGGCAAAACGGCAAAATGGCCATAGTGGTTAGCAACTACGAAATTATATAATTTTATGTCTTTGTATGGTTGGAAATTAGTTCTTCCCTACACAATTTTTGATCGCATTACGCACCGAAAAATATTGAATAAAATCAATGTTGCTCAGACACGTTATTTTACAATTTTGATATTTTATAGAAATAGATAGAATGAGTAGAATGAAGTGGTTGTTCAAACAAAATTAACGAAACTATTGACTAGCGACACGAAGATCGCGAGTACAAAGCTCTGGTCGACTTTGGTTAATTTTGTATTTCATTTTAACTCGATATTTGGAATTACTGCTCACGAAAAACAAAAAGCAAACATGATTGAATTCGTAGGAAGCAAGGATATGTATGGCCTCGAAAAATCTTGCTCAAATGCGAGGATTTTTTAGAGATATATGTCACTAGTGGCTTCGGGCAATTTTACTCAAAATTGGTTTTATAATACCGAGACCGGGTAACCTATGGCATCAGGAAATTTTCCTATAAAAACGAACCTATCAGCCCAACACGGCTGGCTGGCTAGCTGGCTGGCTGGCTGGCTATCTGGCGGCTGGCTGGCTGGCTGGTACGCTAGCTGAACCTCAGTAGCAATCGTCTGTCTATCAAAGTTGGACTTATTGGCCAGGCGCCGGGTCACCTATGGCCTCGGGAAATTTTCCTCAAAGTTGGACTTATCAGCCTGACGCCAGGTCACCTATGGCCTCGGGAAATTTTCCTCAAAGTTGGTCTTATCAGCCTGACGCTGGGTCACCTATGGCCCTGGAAAATTTCCTCAAAGTTAGCCTTATCACCTTGACGCCGGGTCACCTATGGCCTCGTGAAATTTTCCTCAAAGTTGGACTTATCAGCCTTACGCCAAGTCCCCTATGGCCTCGGGAAATTTTCCTAAAAAGTGGACTTATCTGCATGACACCAGGTCACCTATGGCCTCGGGAAATTAATTTTCCTCAAAGTTGGACTTATCAGCCCAACGCCAGGTTACCTATGGCCTCGGGAAATTTTCCTCAAAAGTGGTCTTATCAGTCTGACGCTGGGTCACCTATGGCCGCGGGAAATTTTCCTCAAAGTTGGACTTATCAGCCAGGCGCTGGGTCACCTATGGCCTCGGAAAATTTTCCTCAAAGTTGGACTCATCAGCCCTACGACCGGTCACCTATGGCATCAGGAAATTTTCCTCAAAGTTGGACTTCTCGGCCAGACGCCGGGAAATTTCCCTCAAATTTGGTCTTATCAGCCTGACGCTGGGTCACCTATGGCATGGGGAAATTCTCCTCAAAGTTGGACTTATAAGCCCTACGACCGGTCACCTATGGCCTCGGGAAACTTTCCTCAAAGTTGGACTGATTAGCCCTACGACCGGTCACCTATGGCCTTGGGAAATTTCATTCAAAGTTGGATTCATCAGTCTGAAGCTGGGTCACCTATGGCCTCGGGAAATTTTCCTCAAAAGTTGTCTTATCAGTCTGATGCTGGGTCACCTATGGCCTCGGGAAATTTTGCTCAAAGTTGGACTTATCAGCCCGAGGCCAGGTCAACTATGGCCTCGGGAAACTTTCCTCAAAATTGGAATTATCAGCCAGGCGCCGGGTCACCTATGGCCTCGGGAAAATTTCCTCAAAGTTGGATTTATCAGCCAGGCGCCGGGTCACCTATAGCCTCGGGAAATTTTCCTCAAAATTGGTCTCATCAGCCTACGACTTATCAGCCCTACGCCAGGTCACCTATGGCCTCGGAAAATGTTCCTCAAAGTTGGTCTCATCAGCCTGAAGCTGGGTCACTATGGCCTCGGGAAATTTTCCTCAAAGTTGGTCTCATCAGCCTGAAGCTGGATCACCTATGGCCTCGGGAAACTTTCCTCAAATTGCACTTATCAGCCTGACGCTGGGTCACCTATGGCCTCGGGAAACTTTCCTCAAAGTTGGCCATATTCGCCAGGCGACGGGTCACCTATGGCCTCGGAAAATTTTCCTCAAAGTTGGTCTCATCAGCCAGGCGCTAGGTCACCTATGGCCTCGGAAAATTTTCCTCAAAATTGGTCTCATCAGCCTGAAGCTGGGTCAGCTTTGGACTCGGAAAATTGTCCTCAAAGTTGGACTTATCAGCCAAGCGCTGGGTCACCTATGGCCTCGGGACATTTTCCTCAAAGTTGGTCTTATCATCCTGACGCTGGGTCACCTATGGCCTCGGGAAATTTTCCTCAAAATTGGTCTCATCAGCCTACGACTTATCAGCCCTACGCCAGGTCACCTATGGCCTCGGAAAATGTTCCTCAAAGTTGGTCTCATCAGCCTGAAGCTGGGTCACTATGGCCTCGGGAAATTTTCCTCAAAGTTGGTCTCATCAGCCTGAAGCTGGATCACCTATGGCCTCGGGAAACTTTCCTCAAATTGCACTTATCAGCCTGACGCTGGGTCACCTATGGCCTCGGGAAACATTCCTCAAAGTTGGCCATATTCGCCAGGCGACGGGTCACCTATGGCCTCGGAAAATTTTCCTCAAAGTTGGTCTCATCAGCCAAGCGCTAGGTCACCTATGGCCTCGGAAAATTTTCCTCAAAATTGGTCTCATCAGCCTGAAGCTGGGTCAGCTTTGGACTCGGAAAATTGTCCTCAAAGTTGGACTTATCAGCCAAGCGCTGGGTCACCTATGGCCTCGGGACATTTTCCTCAAAGTTGGTCTTATCATCCTGACGCTGGGTCACCTATGGCCTCGGGAAATTTTCCTCATAGTTGGTCTTATCAGCCTGACGTTGGGTCACCTATGGCCTCGGGAAATTTTCCTCAAAGTTGGTCTTATCAGCCTGACGCTGGGTACCCTATGGGATTGGAAAATTTTCCTCAAAGTTGGTCTCATCAGCCTGAAGCTGGGTCACTTATGGCCACGGGAAATTTCCCTCAAAGTTGGACATATCAGCCAGGCGCCGGGTCACATATGGCCTCGGGAAGTCTTCCTCAATGTTGGTCTCATCAGCCTGAAGCTGGGTCACCTATGGCCTCGGGAAATTTTCCTCCAAATTTGACTTATCAGCCCGACGCTTGGTCACCTATAGCCTCGGGAAATTATCCTCAACGTTAGTCTTATCAGCCTGACGCTGGGTCATCTATGGCCTCGGGAAGTTTTCTTCAAAGTTGGACTTATCAGCCCTACGCCAGGTCACCTATAGCCTTGGGAAATTTTTCTCAAAGTTGGACTTATCAGCCAGGCGCCGGGTCACCTATGGCCTCGGGAAATTTTCCTCAAAGTTGGACTTATCAGCCTGAAGCTGGGTCACTATGGCCTCGGGAAATTTTCCTCAAAGTTGGTCTCATCAGCCTGAAGCTGGATCACCTATGGCCTCGGGAAACTTTCCTCAAATTGCACTTATCAGCCTGACGCTGGGTCACCTATGGCCTCGGGAAACTTTCCTCAAAGTTGGCCATATTCGCCAGGCGACGGGTCACCTATGGCCTCGGAAAATTTTCCTCAAAGTTGGTCTCATCAGCCAGGCGCTAGGTCACCTATGGCCTCGGGAAATTTTCCTCCAAATTTGACTTATCAGCCCGACGCTTGGTCACCTATAGCCTCGGGAAATTATCCTCAACGTTAGTCTTATCAGCCTGACGCTGGGCCATCTATGGCCTCGGGAAGTTTTCTTCAAAGTTGGACTTATCAGCCCTACGCCAGGTCACCTATAGCCTCGGGAAATTTTTCTCAAAGTTGGACTTATCAGCCAGGCGCCGGGTCACCTATGGCCTCGGGAAATTTTCCTCAAAGTTGGACTTATCAGCCAGGCGCCGGGCCACCAATGGCCTCGGGAAATTTTCCTCAAAGTTCGTTTCATCAGACTGACGCCAGGTCACCTATGTCCTCGGGAAATTTACCTCAAAGTTGGACTTATCAGTCAGGCGCCGGGTCACCTATGGCCTCGGGAAACTTTCCTCAAAGTTGGACTTGTCAGCCAGGCGCCGGGTCACCTATGGCCTCGGGAAATTTACCTCAAAGTTGGACTTATCAGTCAGGCGCCGGGTCACCTATGGCCTCGGGAAATTTTCCTCAAAGTTGGACTTGTCAGCCAGGCGCCGGGTCACCTGTGGCCTCGGGAAATCTTCCTCAAAGTTGGACTTATCAGCCGTTCGACCGGTCACCTATGGCCTCGGGAAACTTTCCTCAAAAGTACACTTATCAGCCCTACGCAAGGTCACCTATGGCCTCGGGAAATTTTGCTCAAAGTTTGACTTATCAGCCGTTTGACCGGTCACCTATGGCCTCGGGAAATTTTCCTAAAAGTTGGACTTATCAGCCCTACGACCGGTCACCTATGGCCTCGTTATAATATCCTCAAAGTTGGTCAAAATTTCCAGAGGACATAGGTGACACGGCGCCTGGCTGATATGTCCAACTTTGAGGAAAATTTCCCGAGGCCATAGGTGACCCAGCTTCAGGCTGATAAGACCAACTTTGAGGAGAATTTCCCGAGGCCATAGGTGACCCGGCGCCTGGCTGATAAGTCCAACTTTGAGGTAAATTTCCCGAGGCTATAGGTGACCTGGCGTAGGGCTGATAAGTCCAACTTTGAGGAAAATTTCCCGAGGCCATAGGTGACCCGTCGTAGGGCTGATAAGACCAACTTTGAGGAAAATTTCCCGAGGCCATAGGTGACCCGGCGCCTGGCTGATAAGTCCAACTTTTAGGAAAATTTCCCGAAGCCCTAAGTGACCCAGCGTCAGGCTGATACGTCCAACTTTGAGGAAAGTTTCCCGAGGCCATAGGTGACCCAGCGTCGGGCTGATAAATCCAACTTTGAGGAAAATATCCCGAGGCCATAGGTGACCCGGCGCCTGGCTGATAAGTCCAACTTTTAGGAAAATTTCCCGAAGCCCTAAGTGACCCAGCGTCAGGCTGATACGTCCAACTTTGAGGAAAGTTTCCCGAGGCCATAGGTGACCCAGCGTCGGGCTGATAAATCCAACTTTGAGGAAAATATCCCGAGGCCATAGGTGACCCGTCGTAGGGTTGATAAGTCCAACTTTGAGGAAAATTTCCCGAGGCCATAGGTCATCCGTCGTAGGGCTGATAAGTCCAACTTTGAGGAATATTTCCCGAGGCCATAAGTGACCCAGCGTCAGGCTGATAAGTCCAACTTTGAGGAAAATTTCCCGAGGCCATAGGTGACCCAGCTTCAGGCTGATAGGACCAACTATGAGGAAAATTTCCCGAGGCCATAGGTGACCCGGCGCCTGGCTGATAAGTCCAACTTTGAGGTAAATTTCCCGAAGCTATAGGTGACCTGGCGTAGGGCTGATAAGTCCAACTTTGAGGAGAATTTCCCGAGGCCATAGGTGACCCGTCGTAGGGCTGATAAGACCAACTTTGAGGAAAATTTCCCGAGGCCATAGGTGGCCCGGCGCCTGGCTGATAAGTCCAACTTTTAGGAAAATTTCCCGAAGCCCTAAATGACCCAGCGTCAGGCTGATACGTCCAACTTTGAGGAAAGTTTCCCGAGGCCATAGGTGACCCAGCGTCGGGCTGATAAATCCATCTTTGAGGAAAATATCCCGAGGCCATAGGTGACCCGTCGTAGGGTTGATAAGTCCAACTTTGAGGAAAATTTCCCGAGGCCATAGGTCATCCGTCGTAGGGCTGATAAGTCCAACTTTGAGGAATATTTCCCGAGGCCATAAGTGACCCAGCGTCAGGCTGATAAGTCCAACTTTGAGGAAAATTTCCCGAGGCCATTGGTGACCCAGCTTCAGGCTGATGAGACCAACTTTGAGGAGAATTTCCCGAGGCCATAGGTGACCCGGCGCCTGGCTGATAAGTCCAACTTTGAGGTAAATTTCCCGAGGCTATAGGTGACCTGGCGTAGGGCTGATAAGTCCAACTTTGAGGAGAATTTCCCGAGGCCATAGGTGACCCGTCGTAGGGCTGATAAGACCAACTTTGAGGAAAATTTCCCGAGGCCATAGGTGGCCCGGCGCCTGGCTGATAAGTCCAACTTTTAGGAAAATTTCCCGAAGCCCTAAATGACCCAGCGTCAGGCTGATACGTCCAACTTTGAGGAAAGTTTCCCGAGGCCATAGGTGACCCAGCGTCGGGCTGATAAATCCATCTTTGAGGAAAATATCCCGAGGCCATAGGTGACCCGTCGTAGGGTTGATAAGTCCAACTTTGAGGAAAATTTCCCGAGGCCATAGGTCATCCGTCGTAGGGCTGATAAGTCCAACTTTGAGGAATATTTCCCGAGGCCATAAGTGACCCAGCGTCAGGCTGATAAGTCCAACTTTGAGGAAAATTTCCCGAGGCCATAGCTGACCGAGCGTCGGGCTGATAAGTCCAACTTTGAAGAAAATTTCCCGAGGCCATAGGTGACCCAGCGTCAGGCTGATAAGACCAACTTTGAGGAAAATTTCCCGAGGCCATAGGTGACCTGGCGCCTGGCTGATAAGTCCACATTTGAGGAAAATTTCCCGAGGCCATAGGTGCCCCGGCGCCTGGCTGATAAGTCCAACTTTGAGGAAGATTTCCCGAGGCTATAGGTGACCTGACGTAGGGCTGATAAGTCCAACTTTGAGGAAAATTATCAGCTCGGCGCCGGGTCACCTATGGCCTCGGATAATTTTCCTCAAAGTTGGACTTATCAGCCTGACGCTGGGTAACCTATGGCCTCGGGAAATTTTCCTCAAAGTTGGTCTCATCAGCCTGAAGCTGGTTCACCTTTGGCCTCGGGAAATTTTCCTCAAAGTTGGAATCATCAGCCAGGCGCTGGGCCACCTTTGGCCTCGGGAAATTTTCCTCAAATTTGGTCTTATCAGCCTGACGCTGGGTCACCTATGGCCTCGGAAAATTTTCTTCAAATTTGGACTTATCAGCCTGACGCTGGGTAACCTATGGCATTGGGAAATTTTCTCAAAGTTGGTTTTTTCAGCCTTAAGCTGGGTCACTTATGGCCTCGGGAAACTTTCCTCAAAGTTGGACTTATCAGCCAGGCGCCGTGTCACATATGGCCTCGGGAAATCTTCCTCGAAGTTGGTCTCATCAGCCTGAAGCTGGGTCACCTATGGCCTCGGGAAATTTTCCTCAAAATTGGACTCATCAGCCCGACGCTGGGTCACCTATGGCCTTGGGAAATTTTCCTCAAAGTTGGACTCATCAGCCCTACTACCGGTCACCTTTGGCCTTAGAAAATTATCCTTAACGTTAGTCTGATCAGCCTGACGCTGGGTCATCTATGGTCTCGGGCAGTTTTCTTCAAAGTTGGACTTGTCAGCCCTACGCCAGGTCACCTATAGCCTCGGGAAATTATCCTCAACGTTAGTCTTATCAGCCTGACGCTGGGTCATCTATGGCCTCGGGAAGTTTTCTTCAAAGTTGGACTTATCAGCCCTACGCCAGGTCACCTATAGCCTCGGGAAATTTTTCTCAAAGTTGGACTTATCAGCCAGGCGCCGGGTCAGCTATGGCCTCGGGAAATTTTCCTCACAGTTGGACTTATCAGCCAGGCGCCAGGTCACCTATGGCCTCGGGAAATTTTCCTCAAAGTTGGACTTATCAGCCGTACGACCGGTCACCAATGGCCTCGGGAAATATTCCTCAAAGTTGGACTTATCAGCCGTTCGACCGGTCACCAATGGCCTCGGGAAATTTTCCTCAAAGGTTGACTTATCAGCCCTACGTAAGGTCATCTATTGCCTCGGGAAATTTTCCTCAAAGTTGGACTTATCAGCCGTTTGACCGGTCACCTATGGCCTCGGGAAATTTTCCTCAAAGTTGGACTTATCAGCCCTACGCAAGATCACCTATTGCCTCGGGAAATTTTCCTCAAAGTTGGACTTATCAGCCGTTTGACCGGTCACCTATGATCTCGGGAAATTTTCCTCAAGGGTGGACTTATCAGCCCTACGACCGGTCACCTATGGCCTCGGGAAAATATCCTCAAAGTTGGTCAAAATTTCCAGATGCCATAGGTGACACGGCGCCTGGCTGATAAGTCCAACTTTGATGAAAATTTCCCGAGGCCATAGGTGACCTGGCGCCTGGCTGATAAGTCCAACTTTGAGGAAAATTTCCCGAGGCCATAGGTGACCCCGCGCCTGGCTGATAAGTCCAACTTTGAGGAAAATTTCCCGAGGCCATAGGTGACCCGGCGTAGGGCTGATAAGTCCAACTTTGAGGAAAATTTCCCGAGGCCATAGGTGACCTGGCGCCTGGCTGATAAGTCCAACTTTGAGGAAAATTTCCCGAGGCCATAGGTGACCAGGCGCCTGGCTGATAAGTCCAACTTTGAGGAAAGTCTCCCGAGGCCATAGTTGACCCATCTTAGGGCTGATAAGTCCAACTTTGAGGAAAATTTCCCGAGGCCATAGGTGACCAGGCGCCTGGCTGATAAGTCCACCTTTGAGGAAAATTTCCCGAGTCCATAGGTGACCCAGCGTCAGGCTGATAAGTCCAACTTTGAGGAAACTTTTCCGAGGCTATACGTGATCTGACGTATGGCTGATAAGTCCAACTTTGAGGAAAATTTACCGAGGCCATAGTTGACCCGTTGTAGGGCTGATAAGTCCAACTTTGAGGAAAATTACCCGAGGCCATAGGTGACCCGGCGCCTGGCTGATAAGTCCAACTTTGAGAAAAATTTCCCGAGGCCATAGGTGACACGGCGCCTGGCTGATAAGTCAAACTTTGAGGAAAATTTCCCGAGGCCATAGGTGACCCGGCGCCTGGCTGATAAGTCCAACTTTGAGGAAAATTATCCGAGGCCATAGGTGACCCGGCGCCTGGCTGATAAGTCCAACTTTGAGGAACATTTCCCCAGGCCATAGGTGACCTAGCATCAGTCTGATAAGACCAACTTTGAGGAAAATTTCCCGAGGCCATAGGTGACCCAGCGCCTGGCTGATAAGTCCAACTTTGAGGAAAATTTCCCGAGGCCATAGGTGACCCGGCGCCTGGCTGATAAGTCCAACTTTGAGGAAAATTCCCCGAGGCTATAGGCGACCCGGCGCCTGGCTGATAAGTCCAACTTTGAGGAACATTTCCCCAGGCCATAGGTAACCTAGCGTCAGTCTGATAAGACCAACTTTGAGGAAAATTTCCCGAGGCCATAGGTGGCCCGGCGCCTGGCTGATAAGTCCACATTTGAGGAAAATTTCCCCAGGCCATAGGTGACCTGGCGCCTGGCTGATAAGTCCAACTTAGAGGAAAATTTCCCGAGGCCATAGGTGACACGGCGCCTGGCTGATAAGTCCAACTTTGAGGAAAATTTCCCGAGGCCATAGGTGACCCGGCGCCTGGCTGATAAGTCCAACTTTGAGGAAAATTTCCCCGAGGCCATAGGTGACCCGGCGCCTGGCTGATAAGTCCAACTTTGAGGAAAGTTCCCCGAGGCCATAGGTGACCCGGCGCCTGGCTGATAAGTCCAACTTTGAGGAAAATTTCCCCAAGCCATAGGTGACCTTGCGTCAGTCTGATAAGACCAACTATGAGGAAAATTTCCCGAGGCCATAGGTGGCCCGGCGCCTGGCTGATAAGTCCAACTTTGAGGGAAGTTTCCCGAGGCCATAGGTGACGGGGCCTGGCTGATAAGTCCAACTTTGAGGAAAATTTCCCGAGGCCATAGGTGACAAGCGCCTGGCTGATAAGTCCAACTTTGAGGAAAATTTCCCGAGGCCATAGATGACCCGGCGCCTGGCTGATAAGTCCAACTTTGAGGAAAATTCCCCGAGGCCATAGGTGACCCGTCGTAGGGCTGATAAGTCCAACTTTGAGGAAAATTTCTTGAGGCCATAGGTGACCTAGCGTCAGTCTGATAAGACCAACTTTGAGGAAGATTTCCCGAGGCCATAGGTGGCCCGGCGCCTGGCTGATAAGTCCAACTTTGAGGAAAATTTCCCGAGGCCATAAGGACCCGGCGCCTGGCTGATAAGTCCAACTTTGAGGAAGATTTCCCCAGGCCATAGGTGACCCGGCGTCCTGCTGATAAGTCCAGATTTAAGGAAGATTTCCCGAGGCCATAGGTGACCCGGCCTACGTCTGATTAGACCATCCTTGAGGAAATTTTCCGAAGCCATAGGTGACTGAGGATTTATCACATTTTGCCTCTATTGAACATAGATGCTAATATCCTAAAGAGGGCCCACCAAAGACATGATTATACTCATTTGAAAAATTGTATTAGTGAGGATCGACTCAAAGGATTCAGGGACTGAGCGAACGACCGGTCTGATTGGATATAATTCTCCCTAGTAAATGTAACCACAACCTTTTCAAGATCAGACACCAGTTTGAACCAACGCGGAAATGACTGATACTTTATCAAGGGTAATATACGGTTCAAACTTTCTGTATGTTTGCCGACCAAGGATTGAATCCCAAATGCCCCTTTGTCAAACGCTAGATCAAAATGTATTCTGTTAATATTTAGAGAGAAAATATAGCAATTGGCTTAAATAAGATATCGCTTAACAATTAGAGGATCTTTATTGTTAGAGGAAACAGGCCTTTAATATAGTCTGTAATATTTTTTCGAGTCTCCAAAGCAGCCCTTGAACTCAGAACTCAGAACTCAGAACTCAGAATGTTTTATTTGTACAAAAAGGCCTCCGGCCCAAAATACATATCATAAGGACTCCGCGTCCAATAGCATACATTGTTATGTCCCTGATTAAACAAAACATTTATAAAATTTACTAAATACAAACTGCAAAATACAGTATTGTTCAAAATAACATATATGATAACCGGTTTCTATAGAAAACGAATTTAAACCCAAAATACAAATCAGCTAGATTTCTAAAAGAAAATATATATATTTGCATAATAGTTTTAACTTCCTGCAATCATTCAGTCGTAGAAGTTTGATTAAATCGAATCTAGTGCCTCCCTCGATGTGCCGTGATGAAAGATGTTGTGCTCGTACTCCTGCATACTTTTGACATACGAAAAATACATGATATTTATCCTCGACAAAAGTTTGATTGTAATTATTGTGACAGTAAAGACAAATTCTATCTTTTCTAGCTACGTTCATGTGTCTGCCTGTTTCCACTCTTAATCTATGGCTTGAGCAACGGAATTTCGCAAATGCTTTTTTGAAAGAAAAAGAAATGTCCATGTTCAGATAGGTTTCTGGTGTAAGCATAGACTTAAATTGCTTATAAAAATCACACCGCGTAGAGTTGTTAATATCGGATCGCCAATTTTGATTAGCACAGTCTATAAGCCTTTGTTTAAATTGTTTTACAAACATATTGCAATCCCCAATATTGTGAGATATCCAAACGATTCCAAACCCATTACGAAACAGAAGGTCTTTAACTTTGGTAGCCCATGTAATTCTTCCTGCATTATCCAGATCTTTTAACATCAAATAACACTGTTTGGGGTACCTTGAATCACGCATTTTAGTTAATTTACACCAATATTTTACTACTTTTGTTTGGTAAGTCACACTTAAAGGACGTCTACCGCATTCTCCGAGAGCAACACACGAGTTAACAGAATGATTTACCCCTAGAAATCGTTTACAGAAACTGTATTGTACAGATTCGATAATGTCGCAGTGCTCATACCCCCATATCTCCGCTGAGAAGCAAAGTATTGGTTTGACCAAAGAATAAAATAGTTTAAACATTTCATTATGTAAAAGATAACCGTATTTACGCTGGTAAGTATTAATACAAATTAAAGCCTTTTGTGCTTGTGCTGCTAATTTGGTTTTTGCAGATGTCCAAACTAACACTGGAGTAAATAATAGACCCATATACTTATACATTGATGTCGTATTTAGAATCTCCCCTTTAAAAGTCCACTTTTCATAATCTCTTAGGTAACCGCCATTTCTAAATACTATAACTTCGGTCTTATCTAAATTCAACTCCATTCCGGTTGTTGTGCAGAATTCCTCTATTACGTTAATTTGGCGCTGAAGTTTAATAGCGGTATCCGCACAACTGGCAATATCGTCTGCAAAATGTAGGCAGAGTATATCTTCTATTGCATTATTTATATATATTCCATTCCCGCATTTCTCTCTCATTAAGTCATATAGATCGTTTATGAACAGAGAAAAAATAATCGGTGAGCAAATATCACGTTGTTTTGTACCGATTCTGCAGGGAAAAAACTCTGTCAAACCCTTGTTTGTTCTTACACATGACCTACTATTAGCATAGCTTTTAACTAAAAAACGATAAAACTTTCCACCTACCCCTTTCTGTTTAAGAGACTTTAAAAGAACATCGTGTCTAATCTTATCAAAGGCTTTTTTAAAGTCTATATATACGCAATAGAAACGGCCTCCACGGCGGGATATGTATTTTTGTATCATAGCTTGAAGGGTAAAAACATTGTCTACTGTAGAGTATCCTCTACGAAATCCCGCTTGTCCTTCGGTGATTTTGTTATTATCTTCTGCCAATGTATATAGTCTACAGTTAATGATATTCGACATGATTTTGTAAAGAGTATTTAGTAGAGATATACCCCTATAGTTTTCTGGATTTGTCTTAGATCCCGATTTGTGAATAGGGCATATTATACTTTCACCCCATGAAGTGGGCACTGTGCCTTTATCAAATATAGTATTGAAAATGCAAGTCAATGTAGGTAATATATCTTCTATGGTATGTTTAAAGAATTCCACACTTAGACCATCCGTTCCGGGACTGTTACCAGTACTAAGTTTAGTAATACTGTCTCTTACCTCTTGATTAGATATTGGGATATTCAATTGACCAGTATTGTCATCTGGAATTATTTCCTCTATATTATAGATAGAAGCATTGTAATTCTCATCGTTGAGTAAACCACTAAAGTAGTTTAGCCATTCTTTTCCATTAATTGATGGATCTAAACTCTCTGCCTTATTTTTCGATTTAAGTAAAGTCCAAAATGTATTTGGGTTTCTTCTACTATCTATCAATTTTTGTCTTTGGGATTTTAGGTACTCCGCTTTTTTTTTCTGCTTGCAGACATATTTGAATTGGTTTCTTTTGGTTTTGTAAATCTGAAGATCCCTATGATCATTACTGTTCCTAAAACGTCGAAGGGCTGCATATTTCTGCTGTTTGATGACTTCACATTCGTTATGCCACCATTCTGGCTGTGTATTCTTAATCTTTCTAAAATTAGAATTTTTAGTCTTAACCTTCATACTCTGTGCAGAAGTATAAAATGCATCTGTTAATAATCTAATAATTTGGTTAATATCATGTGTTGCTAAAGTACATATTTCATCCTTAATAGCGTGGAAAGTTGTATTAATACTGCTCAGAAACTCTTCTGATTGGTCAACTGACCACTTAAACCTTACTTGAGAGTAATACTTTTCCTCTTGAGACTGATCACCTATTTGAGGTGGTGGTATTTTATTAAATGTCAATTGACAGTAAATAGGGAAATGATCCGATTCCGTTTTATTTTCTACCTTGAAATTTGTGCAATACTTAAATAAACCCGAACTACAAATATTATAATCGACTGTACTCGCTCCGTTATTGGCGACACATGTAATATTACCATCTGTATCCCCAAAAACTCTTCCATTAAGTATATGGATATCATAAACACGACAAAGATTACAAAGTGACTTACCAAACAAATTTAGTCTAAGGTTATCTTTATTTTGCCTAGGCATGTCAAAAGAATCCCCGTTATAGTTTGTGTCTCCAAATATATAGTTAATGTCATCTGCTGGGATATAATCTAGAAGGTTTTTTGTTCGTGCATTTAAATCCCCCGCTAAGAATAAGTAAGAATCGGGATAATCTGCTACAATAATAGAAAAATTATTTTGCAAAAGCTTAATACCATCTGTTTCTTCTTGATTTGTGTAGATTGGCGAACCCTCTGGCGATACGTATGCGAAATAGAGCACAACATCTTTCATATCATCGAATAAAGAGCCATTAAACAACAAAACAATAGAATCCCTGAAACGAGAATAAATTCTTGTTATTAGCTTTTTATGAATCAAATCATTTCCAACAAAGATACTAACACCGCCATTATTTCTAATAAGATTTCTTTGCATATTTCTAAAGTATCCAAAATGTGTATAACCATTTAATAAGCCATTAAAATCAGTATTTTGCTTACTCCATGTTTCACACAAAGCTATAATATTGAATTTGCTAAGGTAAGTTTTGAGTTGAACATCATTAATACATTTATAAAGTCCTTCTATATTCCAAGTTAATATATTGAGATTAAACAAGTCCGTTTTGGTTGAATTATTAGTTGTAAAGTCAGTACAATGTAGGCCTCGGCCATACCCCTATGCGAGAGAGTCGTTGTTACGACGCTCATCGGTAACCAAGGGTGGTGCGACGACGCTGTTCCTGTTCCCTCCCTCGGTACCTGTGTGTTGTGTACTTATATCGTCTGCTTGGTCCGTTAAACCACGTGCACCTCGATATCCAACCCTTCTCGCTCGCTGACCAATACACAAAACTGACCCTTTACTATTATCGTATTTAAAAATATCGTTGTTTATGATTAGTTTATCATACCGTACCACTGCATAATGCCCGTCCTGCCTTGCTTTCACCATTTCTTTACCCAATTCCCTTCTATGAAGCTTAACCCGGTCTGTGAAGTCCAGTTGTACTGAAAATCTCGAATCCCTGCTCAACACTTCTTTCGCTTTCTGAAAAATACTTTGATAATCTTTAAACTTGTTGAATTTCACAATTATAGGACGACGATCTTCATCTTCACCTGATCTTAACCTATGGGCTCTTTCAATTTCTACCTCTGACATTTCTGGCATCTTCAATTCAATAGAGAGGAATTCTCTTATCTTATTTTCAGTGATGTTCCATTCTTCTTCACAATTTCCGTTCAAACCATAAAAACGCAGATTGTTCCTTCTTGAGTGTGCCTCTATGTTGTCTATCTTTGCTGACAAATGCGAGACTTCTGCTTCAAGCTTCTGATTGGACTTCTTCAGTTTTTCATTTTCAATTTTGAGATCATTGAGGGAACTAGTTATTGTATCTATTTTTGTGTTCATGGTTGCTAAATCAGTTCTAACGTTTTCGTTCTGGCTAGACAATTCAGATTTCATGCTTCTCAGGAAATTAAACATCTGTTCTGTTGAAGATAAATTTAAATCATTGTGGATTTGAGAGCTGTCTGCTTGTGTGTGAGCATTTTCACTGACCCTAGGAGAGGGATGGTCATTTCGTTCCTGTGTTGCGAATGACAAGGCCTTGTGTGCGTACTGAGGGTTTGACGACCGGTCTTTTGGCTAAGATCGCACTGGAACACTTTCATACATCAAATAAAGAGATTAGATATATCTCCGGTGCGCAACTGGTTAAAATTTTCCTTGTTAAATCATTTCATGTTCCCGACTCATAGAATTAACCAAAGTTTTCTAACCTATGTTCGACACTTAACGATGGTTTAATGAAATTCCATCTTATCTTATTTTTGTGATCCTAGTCGAAGATCACATAAAACTTTAGTTCGCTTAAAGAGCATGGCCGATGAGGAAACAAGCATTGAATCTACCCATCACTATTTTGATTTTTAAAAGAAGAGTTATTCCCATGGTTGTTAAGCTTATTGTATACTGTTTATTCAGTGGAAGACTAAGGGTCTATCAGCTGAATGTGTGCTATAAAACACCGTAAAAGGCATTTGCTTTAAACCTTTTTTGATAATGACAAATATTAAGTAATTTTGTATTTTCTACAGAAGATACAATTCAAGATCTTACCAGAGGTTGGCTCGATTTGGTTAAACTAGAAGCTAAAGAAAACAGTTCTAAAACATATGAATCGTGTCACTGAAAGTTAAGGCCTTATTTGCGCTCATTTACACTTAAATTGTGAAGGTTCTAGAATAATTGAAAATTAACTTAAAAGTAATCTAATTTCCTTTTACAGAGGAATTGAGACTGTAACACGTTCGCATGATGCTTTAAAAAGAGTGAATACTATAATTACTTTTTACAATTAGCGATAAAACAATATCAGCCGTGAAACGTTGAAAACCAATAAAAACCAATAAATTCTCCATTTTGAATGTTCTCGTTGTTAATATTGGATACATGACAATATTTGTGTGTTTTTTCACGTGATTGTTCTAACAAGGTGATCGACACTCATTTATCCGAGCGCTCCATGCTATTTTAGATGTTACTCCAACATAAACAATGAAGTTAAATTGGTGGGCACCAAATTTGTGAAAAAAGGACTTTAAAAAATTAGATAATAAATAGTGCAGGCGTTATATTGTCATGATCCTGAGGATTTTCGCAGTTTCAACATAATCTATCATAATCTATAACTTATATTACCAAGTTTCGCAGTTTTTCTGAGCGCTAGTATGCTTTAAGTGCAGCTATTTCTAAGAACCACGCAGAAGGTGATTTATCCATGGTGACAGAATTGCAAAATTTTTAGCCAGATGTATAGCACTTATGACCAAAATAAGTTTGGCTGATTATTTCTTTATTCCTGTTACAGTTGCCATGGAAACGGGAAGTTTTCTTTTTTGCCATTTATCAGCCCAAAATGGCAAAAAAAAGAGGGATTTTTGGTCATTTTCACAATAAAAAAACATACATACACAATAAAAAAGGAGTTTATTTGTTAAATAACTTCTTCAGATTATCATATGGTGAAAAGAAATTTCAATACAAGTTGCTCCTCAACTTAATACTTTTTGACATACGTCAATTCAGGCTTCAACGGGTTTTGCATATTTGGGATTTTTAAGGATTTTTGGAAAATTGACACATTTCATCTCCAATTTTCTCTCAAGACCAACCTAGTACAGGGGGCTCATACTATTAAAACAGTAAAAGAATGTCTCCTCTTACATAAACATAAAAGAAAACCGCGTGTTTTTTCTTCTTTTTTGAGAAATCTTGAAAAAGAATAGGTACCATAGCAACAAGAATGAAATTTGTCTTTCCATCTTAAAGCACTCAGATTTAAATAAAAAAAGCAGAACAAAGCAATATAAAATGTGCATTTATAAGTCTAAATATGAATAAGATGAAATATTAAGACAAACATTGGTTGTCAACCAAAAAACAGTCTTTTAAAGGGTTGCCAAGGAAACAAAAATATAAAAAAATCACAAAAAACATCATATTTCGTCTCCAATTTCATCTTAAGACCAACCTAACACAATGGGCTCGTTATATTAAAACACTGAATGGATATGTCCTTATACTTTAACAAGAGAGAAAAGTGTGTGTTTTCTCTTCTTTTTGGATAAATCTCAATAAGGAATTGGTCTCATAACAGCAAGGATAGAAATTGTCATTCCATCATTAATCATACTGATTTCACTCAAAAAAGCAAAACAAGGCAATACAAAGTGTGCACTTAAAAGTTCAAATACCAAAAAGATAATTTGTGGAAATAAAAATTGGTTGTAGACTTAAAAAGACTGTTTAAAGGGTTGCTATGGAAACAAAAAATTGAACCCCTGCCCCCCCCCCAAAAAGGGCATATTTCATCGCTAGTTGTCTGCTTTGATACAACTTCTTCAAGAATGCAATACTGACAAAGAAACATAAACTTATATAAGTATTCAAACTGTTAGAAATATGTGTTAAGCTTCTATTGTGAGCATAAAAGTAAGAATCATCCCCCCTTACCCGTGAAAAAGCCTTATAATTCACAAGCCTTATAATTCACGGCAAAAACCAAATATTCTCTATGTATTGAATCTTTTTTGCCATTAACAGCCCAAAATGGTAAAAAAAGAGTGATTTTTGGTCATTTTCACATTGAAAATACATACATAAAATGTAAGAAATAGAGAAATTCGCTATAACAGTTTCCAAGAATATCATTTTGTGGAAAGAAATTTCAATAAATGTTGCTGCTCTACTTGATACTTTTTTACTGAGGTCATTTCAAGATTAAACTGGTTTTGCATTTTTTTTTTTTTTGGAAAATTGACATATTTCATTTTAGATTATCTCTCAAGACCAACATCATACAGAAAGCTGATATGATCAAAACAGTAAAAGGACATCTCCTCTATCAAAATCATGTAAAAAATCCGCGTGTTTTTTCCTCTTTGTTGAGATATCTCAACAAGGAATAAGTACCCTAGCAACAAGAATAGAAATAGTCATTCCACCTAAAATCATTCTATTTTAACTATAAAAGGCAACAAAATGCAATTTTAATTTGGTAAACAAACTTTTGATACTAAAAAGATGATACATGAATATATAAAATGGTTTACAACATGAGAAAATCATTTAAAATGTGTTGCTATGGAAACCAAAAAAAATGAAATAATTCAAAAATGGCATTTTCTTGTCTTGATTTTTTTCTTGATGCACCTTACTTAGAAATGAAACACATATAAAGACATAAAAACATGTTTAAACTAAAAAATTAAGCAAATAGAGATGTGCGTTTCATATCTGACCACAACTCATAAGGAACAAGTAATGTAGAAAGCATCAAATGAAAAATTTGAGCGACTGTGATTCAATATTTTTCACTCCAGTAAAGCTATCTGGACTTTTCACAAAATGCATTTGAACTCTTTTAGATTGATTACTGGAAATATTGGAAATATTATAAAAAAAACCCATCCCAAATTAGCATAATGAGAGAATACAAAATTTGGTAAAACTAACTTATTACTTAACAAAAGAAGATAAGCTTTGTTTAAGAAGACATTGGTCATTTGAGCATTTCTTCCTTTTCTCATTATACCTCTTATTCTACCATACCAGAGGAGGTGTTTTTGATTTAATTTTTCTAGCACAACAGGTTATATTTAGTTCAACCTTCTAAAAGCAGAAGACCCAAGACACTATTGAAACAAATTATCTCATTAAATCACAAAGTCTTCAAAATATGACACAAAAACTGCATGTTCAATACTTTAAAATTGTTGTAACTTCAAATTTGGACCAGTCAACCAATCTCCATGAAAGAACATTGAACTGTAAGAATTAAATATCAGCTATCAGCGTTTATAAGATAGACCATAACTACAGGGAACTTCTCATCAGTGCTGATTTCTGTAATAGATGTCTTCTTATGAGCATCATGGTTGGTCTGTCTTGTCTTTCACACAAGTTATTTCTGAATAAGATAAAAAAAAAAGGATGGGTAAATAAGTAAGTCAATATAAGACTAATAACATATTTCAGACTCAGTTAAAGTGAAGACATGTGCTGAATAATTTCAGAATGGAATGTAAAGTACATTGTGTAAATCAAAATAATCTATCATAGAAAATCAACCTCATGTAAATGGACTGCATGATTGTCTTCAAAACCAACTGAGAGAACTCAAATTTGGCTTTATTTGGCATGACTTTAGATATGAATTCAGAAATTCTTACACATTATTTCATACAACCATCACTGTTAAGTGGTTTGTTTGTTTGTTTGTTTGTTTGTTTGTTTGTTTATATATATATAGAGAGAGAGAAAGATATTGTGTCAACAATTTTTCAGTCATGTTACAGCTCACCTGGATTCATTAGTATAAGGCTAGAGATCTAGCTAATGTTGTGCCTTAAACAAGGGATCCTAAAGTACTAACACCAGCACCTTAACCACTAAACCAATCAGGACCCTTATTATCAGGTGGTAACAAGAATTCATCAGGTTTTTGATGTTATGGATTATTCAATTTTTCAATATACTTCATAATTTAAAAACTTGAAATAAATACTCACCCATTGCACAAACAGTCATTCCTACTTAGTCTAGTTGACTTTAATATAAGGAACACCTTTCTGTCATCAAAGGAGGGTCTCACCATTGCTTGTAGATGATATGTTCATGGAGCCACTTGGGCACAACCCTAAAGAAATAAAAAAACATAGTAAGTTACAATAAAACTCTACTGCATCTTATAAAGCAGATAAGTTCTTTTTTATACATAAACAAACAACTAGTGCATAGGTGTTTCCTTTAAAGATAGAATTAATGTGAAAAGGAATATTTGCTATAAGCCTCTTAAATTACCAAACCCTCTCCATATCTGTTAAAATCGTGGTAACGATATATTTGAATTCTCATGAGTGCTCGACTCTCGACGAGTAATGGAATTGGGGATGGCTTTATTTATCTTGACCGGCCCTGATGGCTAAAGGTAAAATAAGGGGGCTTCCTCCATCAAATTGCATCAATGATGAGTCGGGTATCCCAATATAACTGAAAAACTGTTGATATAATGTTAAATCCAAATAAAATACGACAAACATGAATGAGGAAATCCTTAGTTTGACAATTTGGCTTAAGAATTAAGATATGAACATTATGGGAAATGATCTTGAAATATAATATATGGCATATTTAGTAGTATAAGACAGGTGAATAATTCTGAACATAACAACACAATATGAGCAAAATACTTTACATATTACTTTAAAAGGAAGCTTATTTTCATCTCAAACTAAGTTTCTTCTAATCCATTGACCATGCGTGTTTTTGTAACTGATAGGAACTTAGATACGATGTCGTAACGTCTTGTGGCTTCTATCTGGTTGCCACCGACAGGACACGGTAGGAACATTACTTCTAATAGGAACTATGAAATGTCTTTCATAAAGACTTTTTTTTAAGAAATGATCATAAGAAATGGAAAAAAACACTCTTAACAAAATTAAGCATGGTCAGTGAGTCCCTTTAATATAAGAGTATCACAAACTCATTATCCAAACAATTTTTTTGACACAGTATGCAGAATTATTACCCCACCCATCACAAGGAAATTAATATATTTCAATAACATAAGATAAAGAAATCAAGCCATTTAATAGAAAATCATTTAAAGCATTATCTTACCTTTCTCCATTGCAGCTGTCTTTTGGGATAATTAAGTCATTCACTTTTTGTGACAAGGAAAACAATCTGTCATATCGAGACTCCTTCCTTCAACTTTTCTATCAGTCTAAAGCACTATGAGATTGCACTATAAAATATTTCCTACACTTTGTAAATGTGAACAAAGCTGAAGCCCTTGTGTCATCTTTATTATTCTCATCAATATCAAAAGGAGATTATTTTTAAAACAATACAGCCATTCAACAATGGGTCAACAACGTTTACACTGACAACAAACTTTAAAACCCGCCATTTTTGCTGTTGTTGTTGTTGTTGCTAAGGGAGTCATTTGTAAATAAATTGACAAATAAACAACTATCAATAAAAAGAGCAAAAACAAGTGGTTTTGATTTTGATTTGTATGATTATTAAATAGAAGCAATTTTTAGATGATAATAACATTTAGTTTGAAGTACTAGAAGATGTTATTGGAAAAGTTTTGATATTGATTACTACCTCCCTTTTGGGGAAGTAATCCATGAAACCCCAGGTATACAGAGTTGCTTCCCTTGGAAGTCAAATAAAATTGTTTTGTGTTAATTTTCATCAAAATACAAAAAAACACGCGGGTTTTAGATTTGAAATCAACAGATGATTACCGTATGTACTCAATGAAAGCATATTATTTGATGAACGAGGTTGGTCTTGGGAGAAAAATCGGACTGAATTTTGCTATATAAACCCTTTTGAATTCACCAAAAAGCCATTTTTTGAAACGCTTCCAGAATCCACCAAAATCAAATTTTTGAAGAAAAAATACTTGTTTGCTTATTTTTAGGCTGTTACCTATCCGAAAAACATAACTTTGTTAGATTTTGTGACATGCGATAAATCACTTTCTGCAGGTTTTGCATGGTTTTTAGGCGGAGTTGGACTTTAGGTCTATTGTCGTCCATTTAAGCTTTGGTGCCCATAATTAGGCATATTCGAATAATCTTCTTCGAATCAAAATTTCCGTAGAAAATTGAAACCCAATGTTCACCAGTATTTGAACAGCACAACATTATCGCTGTTATGGGCATAATCTACATGCATCTCCGGGACATACTCAGTAACACAAGTACAATCCCCACAATAGACTTATCATAGCCCCAGTTAAAGAGCATGTATGTTGGTCGAGCATGGCTTTAAGGTATCTATAATCGTTAGACATTGTTCTGTCACATCTCAGAAACTCTAGAACAGATGTGTAAATTAAGTAAACAAGTAGTTGAATTGAGTACCATGTTAGCATTATACCATTGATCCGGTCCTACTCACGAGTAAGCTTTAAAACTCTAAAACATCTAATATTTTCAGCATCAAGCACCCGATACTCCATAGCAAAATCCTCTGCCACGTTTCTTTCTATTGGGCATGTGATTTGTGATAGTTGACATTTCATGAACATAAAAAGTGGCAAGATGATGGAGATCAGGATTGGTATGTCACTCTCGTGTATTAATCCCAGTTTTGCCTGTATCATAAACATGGTCATACACGGCTATATAAGTGCTTTTAAATCTTAGATATTTTTTCTGTAAGTTTTCATAATATACTTTCCAGCTACATAGATACGTACTTAATATGTACTCATGGGTTAACAGATGCCGGGATTACACAAATGTTTGTCTTTTGCAAAATCATGACTGTTTTCATCTACATTGAAAATAATGTTTCCCTCACATTTCTCTCCATTCTTTATTATTATATCCCTGTGAGTCGTACAAGACTATCCATCAATGGGAACGTGCCGAATTAAAGTCAATTTCAAGTTACCAGATATGACATGCTGGTAGTAAGAGTTCGCCAACACTATAGGATTCTGTTCAGCAAACTTTGGGGCGTTCCTTTGTACTTTTCTATTGATGTGTGGCGAGATGAAAATCTGTTCAAAGTATACTCCTGTCTTTAAAACATGGGGAAATGACCATGGTTTACCATGAATACTGCATCTGATAACACAAATCTGCTTTACAAAAAGCTTGAATCTCAAAGTACATAAGTCATTTGGCAACTACAAAGCTTTTCTCTGAAATAATTCGTTTTGCTTGAAGGGGACATTCAAATACCTGTAGTTTCAATACAAAAAGAAAAACAAATACGAATACATAAATAATATTTTTCTTATTTATTTCTCACATGATAGCAATTATTTATTATACATTGAACAAGAGCTGTCCGTAAGACAGCATGCTCGACTATTCGATAATGTCGGAGAGGGGTTTAGGTCAGTGAAATATAATTTGTTTTAAAATATGAGGGTGCCCACAATGATTTCTTACAATAGTTGTTGAGAGAGTTAAAAAAAGATTTTCTAAGTACAAAAGACCGCATGGTTTGCTTAGTTCAAAACAAAAGATATGAAACTTGGTTGGGGACCTCAAATAATTACCCTGAATACATGTATGAAGTATTTAAACATACAATACAGTCGTTCATGAGAAACAAACTTGCACACAAAAACTTATCCCATATTTTCTAAGTACAAAAAGCTGAACAAGTTGCTTAAATTCAAAACTAGAGATATGAAAATTGGTCAGGGACCTTAGATTATAACTCTAAATACATGTGTGAAGTAAAAACCAATTTCATATGGTAGTTCATGAGATACAAACTTACACACAAAAGCTTAACAAAGAGTTTTCCAAGTACAAAAGGCCATATCATTTTCTCAAAGTCAATACAAGAGAATTGAAACTTGGTCAGGGACCTTAAATTATTACCCTGAACACATGTGTGAAGTATCAAACCATTCCATACAGCAGTTCATGATATACAAATTTGCATGTAAAAACTTAACCAAGATTTTCTAAGTACAAAAAGCCAAATAAGTTGCTTAAATTTAAAACTAGAGGTTTGAAACTTGGTCAGGGACTTAAAGTATGACCCTTAACACATGTGTGAAGTATCAACCCATTCCATACAGTTGTTAATGAGATACAAACTTGCACATAAAAACTTAACCAATGTGTGACGCTGGTAGCGACGCCTGTGTGTGTAGTCTAGCTACTTCGAATAGTCTAGCTAAAAATCAAAATTTGAAAATATCAATCATGCTTATAGAACTTGTTCATTTCAAGGAGATAAACCAGAACTTTCCAACGAAACATTGAGTTTCAGCATTTGAAAATAGAGC
Source organism: Cerastoderma edule (assembly GCA_947846245.1). NCBI lineage: Eukaryota > Metazoa > Mollusca > Bivalvia > Cardiida > Cardiidae > Cerastoderma > Cerastoderma edule. The sequence continues at coordinate 61,509,694 of OX401404.1, forward strand.
GACATAATCCAAATAAACTCAAATAGTAAGTTCGCTTAAGTGTTAACAACAATTGACAAAGAATTGCCTTAAGTTACTACTTCTTTGCCCATAAACGTCCATAATCAATAGCTTGATCACTTAAATATAAATGAGGCTTCCTGCCCATAATACAAACATAAAATCAACATTACTTTTCTGACATACATGGAGCGAGTTAACAAGGGAATTGAAACTGGATATCTGTAGCTGGTAAATTGCTATAATTCATCATTTGTCTAAAGGCTCAAAAAGGTTATCTTGTGAATGCCTTTTAACTCTTGACCAGCATATCATAAGGTTTTACATGTATTCAGAGTCGATACCATTGCCACTAGTGTTTATATGTATTTTCAAAGATAAAACCTGGTGCAGCATACTTGATGCCCAAAGGTACATGATTCCAAAGGCAAGATGAGAAGATGCAGGCAAAATCTTTTTGGTCAGTGACTTTACAAAATTCCGTTTGAGAAGTTGAACATGTGCAAAAATATAGCAGAAGTGTGATGCTGCAGAGTAGTCAAGACTCTTTTGAATAGCCAAGCTGTATTGATTTTAAATGTAAACTGTTTGAAATAACAAACATGTTAACATCAAAATCCTTCTTTTAAGTATGTAAACCCAGCTATTTTCTTACTAAGATCAATTTGTGTTTTTATTATACTTATAAGATTACTTATACCCTAAAACAAAAGTTATTTATATAATCTTTTATCTTTCAAAATCGTATATAAAACAAGATTGATTAAGGGTGTATGTTCAGTGAATAATAAACAATACAAAGGTGAATTAAAACATGTTCCTTTATCTTCAAATTTAATATAACTGTTTTCAAAATAATTATTTACCTTCATGTGTTTTGCTTTCATTCCAGCTTACTATTTTGTTACACAAAAAGCAATTGAATAATCTTTGACAACATTTAGACGTTGATCAAAAATAATTTCCATTATAAGTCCATCATGTCTCACACACAATGATCTCCAAAAATCTTTGCTAGTCATCTAAGAGGGAGACCTGATAACCCTGGAAATAGTTACCACAAAACCACACTTTTTATTCTTCCCTTCTTGTATGGAAGTATTCCTTTTCTTCTAGTATAAAAGATGGCCGTTCAAGACGAGATATGTTGTTTATAAATGTTGGCATGTTGTTGTTTGGATAGTTGCTGTGGAAACCACATTGCGCCAGGTCATGAATTGAGGAGATATGACACCAGTACAGCCATACTGGACACATGGACATATATCATTTCTTCAATATCTATAATGATCATCATCTCCTTCATCTTTCTTTCATCCTTAACTCAGCCTGACATGTCTCCTCTGTATGCAAGAAAAACTGCAACCTGGATGTTTTAAGGGCTTCATCTTTTCCTTTTTCGTTTCAGCATGCACACACGAGTCTCCCTCAAATAGGCTCTTATCGTGCTCCACGTGATCTGTCAAAGATGTGGTTAAAGAGTTGAGTTTATGTTAATATAAAACTATGTGCAGTCATTTTATCTATAGGTGACATTTTATTTTCGAATCTAAGAATTTTCTAGATTTTCGAATCTTCGAATCGAAGCAGTTATGTAGTCCATTAAAGCAATTGCATAGTCTTCATTTGCTAGTGAAAGAAGAAAACAACTTCTGATGATAACATAGTCTTCACCAAATCTTTCATTGCTCAAGAACTAATTTAGATTTTCAACTTATCACAAAATGATAGAGTCTGGAAAAACGTCTTCAAATCATAACTTGTCAGAGGAAATCTGACAACAGGTCAACATTTTAGATGCTTCCTTCGTTTGTTGTTTTACATGTAAGGTTTTAAAATAGGCAAACTATAGACTGTATAGACTACAAGCTTTAACCAAAACATTTTTTCAGGAAACAAAACAACGAGATATATATGTTACAGGGAAACTGTGAAATCAGGGAATTCGTGAAATCCCTGAAAATTTCAGCGATTTCATGAAATCCCTAATTCACTTAGGGATTTCGTGAAATCCCTAAAAATATCAGGGATTTCTCGAAATCCCTGAAAAAAGTCGTCAGGGATTTCACGAAATCCCTGAAAATAATTTTAAACTTATCTTAAACTTTTTTTTTGTTTCAAACTAGTTTGCTTATGAAGAAATTGTTAATGGAATTAAAGATAAGAATAACGATAAGTAAATATAAACATTTTGATTTTTTTAGATTTTTTTTTCACAAACAAATGACTATTATCAGTGGCTTTATAAATCAAAGTTATTCAATACAAAGATGAATTAAGTTATTCAAAATTTGCTTATAAAACATGATCAGTGAATAAAAAAGAATTAAAAGAATACTAATTGTATTTTTCATACAAATGTTCAGTACAAAAATGATTTAGATTAAAACTAATTGTATGCTAAAAGAAATATTTGTATTCTAATAAAACGTGTTCGGTGAAAAACCAGTGTAAGCGCCTAATGAAACACACAGGCTCTTAGATGTGATTTTCTCTTAACATGTGTCGGGTCAATGCAATAAGATAGTAAGTGCTAAAGATAACTTAGGCTATTGACAGACATTTAACGCTGAACTAACGATTTACATTTTAACACTTATACTTGTTCAGTGCAAAACAGTTGTAAATGCTGAATAAAATATGAAGCCTCTTGCATTCGATTTCCACTAAACCTATAGTCAGGTTAAATGCAAAAAGATTGTAAGTGCTAAAGAAAACTAAAGCTATTGACAAACATTTTTCGCTGAACTAATGATTAAAATTTTCGATGATACTGAAGTATTTGTCTTTAGGGATAAGCTACTTTGGAGTTTTGTTGTATTTCTCAATCAATTTAGCCATAAACTGACTCTCTATGGTTGACGGTATCACCTTGATTTTTTTGTAAGCTATAAACATGTTTTTTTATGTTTAATGCTGAATAGAATTATGTTATGTTATTAAAAGAACAATAAACTAATTATTTCAAAACAGAAGGGGCTGCTAAGCTATGATAGGAAAACGCAGTGTGAAAACAGTTGAGTAGATATTTTAGTTGGCATATTACATAATACACTGCCCATCTACCCCTATCATGTATCAACTATCTATGGCACCTGCAAGTTTGAATTAACACACCTGGGGATAACTTGACAGGTAAGTGTCCCCTGCTTATAACCAGCCCCCTGTCATATTTACCAGATGAATCCCGGACATTTGCTCCCCCGGACATTTGCCCCCTTTTTGGTATAGGGCGGACATTTGCCCCCTTGCTCTAATGAACAGGGCGGACATTTGCCCCCTCACTTCTTTTTTTTTAACTTGCTTGACCAAATTGTGTTCCGTTGTATTAAAATATATATTTAAATGAAAATACCATTTTCATCAGACTATCATGTCAATTTGGCTCTATTACTCCGATTGCACCTGGCCAATTTTGCTCATCCAACCGTGAAAGGGTAAAGGGTGTATAACAATTGATGACGCGCGAGGAAGGGATGACGCGCGAGAAAGGGTATATCCCATATTAACACCTTTGCACTTGGTCAATCATGTTTATCCATTGTTGATCGGTAGGGGAATATTTTCCAATATTATTTGTATTATGGTAAGGGTCTTATACATAAGAAAGCAACAAGTGTATTGAATATAAACATTTACTTTTATTTTTCAAAATGGTCAAATATGAATATGTTTATCGCAGACGGATGTGGCCTCCGATGGCGCAAAGGAATTCTTTTATAGACTTTATAGTTTGGCTAATTAGGGGTTGATAATAATTACTTAATTAAAGTTTAAATCAATTAAGGTATTACCTACATCTTCAAAAAAACAAGAGAACCAATTTAACTTAAAATAGCCAAATTAACGTCGAATCATCTTATGAACGTATACCGCCTTTTTACTGGTGGATGATCATAATTGACCAAGTGCAATCGGCATAATTAAGCCAAATTGACAAGTTATAATAGTATTTCAATTTCAAGTTAAAAAAAAGTGAGGGGGCAAATGTCCGCCCTGTTCATTAGAGCGAGGGGGCAAATGTCCGCCCTATACCAAAAAGGGGGCAAATGTCCGGGGGGGGGGCAAATGTCCGGGGGGGCAAATGTCCGTATACCTTCCCAGACAGAACAGGATACTAACCGTTTTACATAGCAAAGTTATTATTTACTGTCGGTTGCTGTAAATTCACAAAGTAGGAGGAGAGAGTTATCAATAAATAAACCACTTTAAGTTGCTTATATATTATACCAATAATTTCAAATAAGTTAAACTAAATAATTATTGTAATAAATTGAATTGAGGGCTTGGTTCAAAACTATTGTATGTCCTTCATAAAGGACTTACAATATTTTTGCCACTAGTCATCGAAATATAATTTTAATAGATAAATGATAAATGTGCATAACCACACCCTTAAACACGTCACCTCAGCTAAATACCTAGGATGCACCTTCTACAGCACACTCGATTGGGGCCAACACATTTCAAACATCACATATAAAGCAAGTAACACCATCGGCTTCCTAAGAAGAAACCTAAACATAGCCTCTACAAAAACCAAAGAAACTGCCTACAAAGCCATGGTAAGACCAACATTAGAGTACGCAAGCTGTATTTGGGACCCATACGAAAAAGGCGACATAGAAAAAATAGAAATGGTCCAACGACGAGGAGCTCGATTTGTCAACCACCGCTACCACAACCGCTCCAGTGTCTCCGACATGATACAATCACTCAATTGGAACAGCCTTGAACATAGAAGAAAACAATCTAGATTAATTCTACTATACAAAATCATCTGTGAAAAAATAGCCATTGACCCAGCAAACAACCTACAGAAACCAACCAGACAGAGCAGAACTAACAGCACCCTCTCGTATGCAGTCCCCTACGCCAGCACTCTCTCCCACCAGCAGTCCTTCTATCCTCGAACCATCAGAGATTGGAACTTACTTCCATATGAAGTCCAGTCAGCAGGCTCATTTGAGGCCTTCCGTGCCCAACTAGCCACCACCTATGCCTAACTTCATCTTTGTCTTTTATCTTCACCCTGTATATACTTCACTCTTTTAACTTTTTTACTACCTCTTTCATGCGCACACACATACCTGGTAAAATATTCAATATGTTGAATGTGACCAGTAATGGCAGAAGAAGAGTTTGAATGGATATATTCAGGATTTCATTAATGTATAAAATAAAACTTTTAATAATCTTATTAAGTATCTACATCAAAAGCGATGATGATCAATTTGTGACCGACTTGTACTTATATATGTCTTAATGCAGTTTAGGATATTTTAAAGTGTGAAAACAAATTAATAATGTAAGGGTACTATAAATTGGTTAATTACTATCACATTTCAATTTTTTTAATTACATTTACGGTCCACAACATAATAGGCCTGCAACCAGCTTGTCTGGGGGCAGAATACGGTCCACAACATAATAGGCCTGCAACCAGCTTGTCTGGGGGCAGAATACGCCTGGAGGAACCTTCAACCTTATCACTTATCAATTAACCAATTATTTCAAACCGATACTGTTTATAGTTCAAAGAGAAAGTTCAAAGACAGGTGTAAAACAAATGAGAATAAAATCCCTCAAGCTGCATTTTCCTGTTTCTTCTGTAAGAAATAAAACTTAAATCCTTTACTTCAATTTTTACAAATCTAAAATTATTATTTTCAATAATTTTTATTTGAATAAACTCATATATTTAAGATACTTTACTGTTTAAAGTTGATCACATTTTTTACTTAAGAAAAAGAAAAAAATAGATATTAAGCTTTCAAAATTTAAATAAATAAGTAAATCAAAATATGAAAGGTAATGAAAAATATTTTTTTTTTAAGAAATTAACAGTTTACATAAGTCTCAAAGTCAAAATGTACAGTTATCTATGAAACTTTTATAGTATCATTATATTTCACTACTTCCCTGAATCTAATCAAATGGTCGTCAGTGAAACTGTGTAATATGACCTCTCAATTTTCAGGGATTTCGTGAAATCCTTGACATTTTTAGGGATTTCACGAATCTCCTAAGTGAATTAGGGATTTCATGAAATCGCTGAAATTTTCAGAGATTTCACGAAATCCCTGATTTCACAGTTTCCCTGTAACATATACACATTTCACAACATAAGGCATACCAAAATAGTGTGAATTAGAACTGACCATTCTTTCGCTCATATGAAGAAATCACTCTTGTTCTGACAAAGTTTTCTAATTGAAATCAGAATACATTCATTCTACCATAGTATAGAGACTATGTATCTCCAGCTTAGTTATATATTATTTTAATCACTTTGAATGAAGCAGACATATCAAATTCTAAGCATCTCTTGCAAAAGTAGTTGGTGCCTTTCTTGGGAATATCTGTCTTGTTGATGCCTAAACAATGTAGATGAAACCACTCTGTGCATGAATTGCACAATATCATCAGACTGCTGTAATGTAAAACAAGAGATATCCATAAGCCATCACGCTCGACTATCTTATAATGTCGAAAAGGGATATAGGTCAATGTACAATGATTTGTTTCAGAAACGTTTTCTGAGTACAGAGGCTGGCATTAATTGCACCAAATCAATAGCAGAGTTATTGCACTTGGTCAGTTACCTCAGATTTTGACATTTAGTCCATGTGTAAAGTTTCAATTCATTCGCTAGCGGCTATAGCACTTTATGAGAAACAAACTTGCATGTAAAACTATAACAAAATCTTTCTTAGTACCAAAAAAGACATAATTTACTTAAAAGCATAGCCAGTGTTAAGAGATTTTGTCAGTGACCTTAGATTATGTTCTCAAATACATTTATGAAGTTCAAAACCGATCCTTGCAGTAGATTTTGATAGGAATCTGCATTTCCCTAAAAATAAAATCCAGAGACTTGGTCGGGGACCTTACATAATGACCCTGAACGAATGATTGTGTGAAGTATCAACCCATTCCATATGTAGGTCATAGTAGATACATACGTTCGATGCAAACGCCCCAGTGGTAGTATGTCTATCCATTTTCTTCAAAAAGTCAAACTAAAATTCAGTTGGGAATAAAAATTGCTATTTTTTTTTTCAAAATATATTTTGTTATTATCATATAGAAAGATTTAAATTAAAGCCATACTTGCGCTCATTTACACTTAAATTATGAAAATTCTAGAATAATTGAAAATTACTTTAAATTTCCCTTTACAGAGGAATGAGACTGTTACACATTATAGTGATGCTTTTAAAAGAGTGAATTCTATAAGGTTTGTTTACAATTAGCGATAAAACTAGGTCAGCTGAGAAAGGTTGGGAACTAATAAAACCCAAGAAATTCTCTATTTTGAATGTTCACAATGTTAATATTGGATACATGACAGTATTTTAATGTGTTTCACGTGATTTTTCAGGTGATCGCCACTCATTAATCTGAGCGCTTCTTGTTTTTTAGGTTTAACTCGAATGTAAATAATGAAGTAAAATTGGTGGGCACCAAATTTGTGAAAAAAGCACTTTGAAAAATAGATAACAAATGCTGCAGGCGTTATATTGTCATGATCTTGTGGTTTTTCGCTATGTTTCAATATATTCTATCCGACTATATAACCATTATTACCCAGTTTTTCTGAGCGCTAGTATGCTTTTAACAAAATAATTATCCTGTTTCAATAACAAGTAAGGTCTACATCTAACGATTAGATAAAAAACAAAAAAGAACAGGTTAAAAACTGCGTTAGAAATCAGTTTAAGTCCATGAAAGATTTAGAACATAACACATTTTATACATGCTTTTTATTTTCTCTCAATCTTCTTTTGGATGACAGTAAAAAATATTCTTTTTTGTCTTTTACACTAAGTCAACCATTGAATTGATTCAATTGTGATTCCTGATTAATAGTCCATAAGAAAAATCCCCATGCTTAAAATCACACATATTGATTACGACACGCCTAGTAGAACCATCAGCATTCTGTTTCATAGCCTAACTCTCAAGAAAATTCATATCTAAAAGTATTGGTATTTGTAATCATATAGATATTAGCATTGTGATTTCAAGTAAAGCGTACACAATTACCAAAAGGCAATGGTTATAATGTAGTAGTTAACAATAAAGCATTAAAGCTGTTTTACCAATCATCTGGTTGTTGACATAGACAATACAATCTCACTTCACGTGTCTTCTTTTCAATTGTAGGGTAAAAGAAGCTTGATCGCTTTCGCTATAAACAGAGAAAGTCAGACATTTTCTTAAAAATGGTTTTGCAAATGATAAAATGTGCCATATGAAAGAAAATTCAACAACAGTTTATAACTCTATAGAATGAAACAAAACTGACATTTATGCAATAATCTTAACATTTATATTTTCACAAGTTGATGTAAGAAATCAATAATCAATCCCTTGTTGAAATATGGGAATTTCTTAAACATTAAGCTTTAAGCAATGACAGGCAACAAAATATTCATTTCTTCTTAGTTGGTTCCAATGTCCTCTACAACAGTCAAGCAATGTTCATATACAAGATATGCTGACTGTTGTTTTATTAAACCAATGCAGCTAAAACAAAAGCAACTATTACAAGATCTGATCTGATCTTCAGCAGAGAAGAAAGATGTTGGTTTGCCAAATGATGGGACTCCCCTGTGGTTGGTATGTGTAATTTCTGACTTTCACATTGGAACTTTTTAACGTGTCTTTCAGAAGCGTAAAGCTTTATCTGCACCCCTAAACAAGCAGGTCACAGAAAAAAAAGAAAAAAGAAAAAAATGAAAAAGAGGTTGATGCAAATTTCCAATACAAGAAAAAACTTACCTTACATCCGGTCTTTCGAATGCAATATGGTTTTGCCTAAAAGGGAAGAGAGAAAAGGGAAAAAATAGAAGCACCAATTTCTTAAGTATCAATCAAATGATAAGCATTAAAAAAAAACAATAATGTAGATTTGGTTATGATGTAGTTTGTACTTAAAAAACATGCCTGCATAAAGTTCCAATTTAGCCTGTCTTGCTTTGAGCAGGTAGCTCATGAAGTATTATCAAATCTACTCTTAGGAGTATTACAAAAGAGGAAATACTTTGTCTAGATTTGACAATGCTCTAATTTTACAGATCACAAGTATAGAATCTTGCATCAAAAAATCAAACCACTGTGGTCTTCCCTCCCACATAGCATTATGTAGATTGAATATCTTTGGGGTCACTTCTTACATACAAAGAATTGGTATGATTGGTTGAATACGCTGCGGCAGAGAGATAAATGATGCACAGTATTTAAAGAACAGTTTGAGAGTAAGACAATTTGAAAAAAGAAGAGCTATCAAGACAGCACAATTGACAATTCAAAAATGGCAAGAGAAGGGAATGATAATTTGTTTTTGAAATTTGAAGATGCATACAAACTTAACAAAGAATTTCAGAGTACAGAAACTGGCATAATTTGTTGAGATCAGGTGCAGAGTTATTGCACTTGGCCAGTAATATATCAGTATGATCCATAGTCAATGTGTGAAATTTCAATGCACTCCCCTCAGTAGTTAAACCAAAGCATAATTGACTGTAAAGAAGTAGGCAAAACCAAATATTCTCATCTTACATTTCATAAATGGCGAAAACCCATTTCCTATGTTTATATATTTTTGTCGTATCAATCACTGTTCAAATAATCAAAGAGTTCAACAGTATAAACTAGAATGCCAAAAAGCAAAAGGGAATTTGCCTACCTCTAATTCTGTCTGTCCTATTAAACTGGTTTCATCTCTTACCATTATTGTTCTTGGCTCTGTAAGATGAGTAAAATCATAGCAATCCTTTATTCTCTAACTCATCTTTCAAACAAAGCTAGAATCTATCATACTGGAATTTCATACAGAAAATACTCCTATTATTTTAGAAATACTAAAATAAAGAACTTACATCATGTAGCGTACACCATTGCCAATCCTATGATAACTCTGTAATTCTTAAAGGATCCAGAACAACTCTCAGAATGCTCCATTTATCATAAGGGAAATGGTGTTAACATTTCATGATCCTTATTGATTTGAAATCTGTTACACAATGGATTATCTTGAAAATTAAGTTAAAATATCTTACTTGATACTCCAAGGAGAAAGGCAGCTACATACATCCGTGCATGGTTCACCTGCTTGTTTGTCCAATGGAAAGCTAGTGATCGTTCAGCCAAAAGGTTGTTGGCAAACTGCAAATAATTTGATCAATGTTTAAGGTCGATTATATATAAACTCAAATGGAAAATAAATGATTATTTCATCATTTTGATACATGGTAATCTTTATTTTGACTCTCATTTTTGTCATTAAAAGTCTTTATTGCACATATGCAAGTGTCTATCCAATTGTGTGTGTATAGTACCCTAAATTGTTTCCAACAAAGCAGTATCTCCTTTCTGAATAAAAGTTTTAAATTTTGAAAGCAATATGCACATTTCATTAAGCATACAAAACCGGTATAAGGCTTGCTCTATTCAAGATAAGGCAATCTCGTATGCTCTTAACAAATGACAGTTTCATTTCATGTTCAATTCAAATGATTCATTCCTGAAACAAATGTTATCAACATTTCTACTTGCAAGGAAAACAATAAATCATCTGCTTGGTTAAGGAAAGCATTCTTTAAGCTCCATGTCAACATAAAATGGGGCATTTGTGCAAAAGAGTTAAAATTGTTTGGCCTTTTTTGGTTTCATATCTCATACCTTTAGAGTTTTTTGAAATGCCTCAAATCCCACATCAATTTCAGATATGGTCAATGTTAATTATGGTACAAATGAAATTGAATTAATTAAATCTATTTCATATTGGTCTCATTGTTGAGAATGATTCTTTCTTGAAGAACAGAGCACATTCTGGGGAAGGACCCACTTCTGATAACGATAGATATAACATACTTTAAGCACGTTGATACCACAAGAACTCCCATCCATTTGCTTTGTGTGGGAGGGCACCTCTACATGCCATTCCTGGAGTACTTCAGTCAAAATCCCGTCATCAGTTCTGCTTTTCAAGAACTTACTGAAGAAATAAAGATAATATACATACATATATATAACATATATGGAAAATTTCCCAGGGCCAATGGGTGACCCGTCATCGGGCTGATTTTACAAACTTTGAGGAGAATTTCATACATATTGTACATGCAATAGCTTTTTTTTTCTTTAAAAAGAATTGTCATTTCTCTGTTGTAATCCACATCTCTTGTTTACCTTGTCCCGAGATCAATTATAGGCTGAGCCTCTCTGATCCGTATTGGATTGTTATTTTTGGATTCCTATATATTTGGTTTCTTATATTGAATAGCATGTATCGATTGGGTTCCCCATATCAATTTGAATATAACATTACATAGCAACATTGCGTCTAAGTTTCTCCAACATTGTGATTCAAATTGGTTAATAAAAGTCAGCTAAGTAATCAATTAATCGCACACACAAAAAAACTGCCATTAAGATTATGGTATTACCTTAATGACATTGATCAATGTGATATCATTGATTGCCGACTTTCTTTAATTACATGTCTTTATTCATACGATGATTATACTTATAAAGGGCAATCGCTTTCATTGAAATTTCACGCTTACATCATTTTTATCTCTCCTTACAAACAGTTCACAAATTGGATTGAAAATGGACAATAAAGCAAAGCAATCTATTAACGTATAATGCTATGCCATTTACAACCCATTTGAGGAAATTAATACGTATCTATGCAACTTTCTTCGTTTGTACTTGTGTACTGTGTATTGAATCACATATGTAAATATAAGGTAGGTACGAGTTGACCTGGAAAATACGAGTTAACCAAAGATTTGGGTACGAGTTAACCAAAAAGGTACAAGCTAACAAGGGTACGAGTTGACAGGGGTGCGAGTTGACCAGTAACCAATAAGATATAAGCGTAACATACTTGTGTGGCCAAAATCTTTTGAAGACGTGTAAACACAAAATCTTGAATGTGTTCTTAACTCAAAATCCCTCAAGATACTAAGCGCTTCCTCCACAGATCCAGCGCTGATCCCCTCGTTAACCGCCATGCTGGTTGGATGATGCTAGCCTGGGGTCCTGGCCCATGCTAACCCGCATTAGGGCCAGGTGTCAGAGAATGAATTGTCTCTTCTGATTGGCTAACGGATTGCCACTCGCATTATTATGAAAAGATGGCGTTTGAATTGTGCATTTACCCTTTTTTACCCTTATCATTTTTACCCTTTTCCAACCCTTATTCAGCCTGGGTAGCCTTTACCTTTTACAATTTTCATACAATACTCCATTTTTTATAAATTAATTGCATTTAAATGGATTTTGTTCATTTCATTTTATTTTTCTATTAATTTATTGTTTGATTTAAATATTGGGATTCAAAATATCAGATTAAATTGATATCTTTTGTAAAAGAATCAAACTTTTTACTTTAGTAGTTATCTCTGAATGAATTCTACCAAAACTATTGTTTATATATTCAAATGAGTTTTATATCACACACAAAACATATTGAATGGAAACAAATTGGAAACAAATATCTCCACCAATCAATATTACATATCATCTTAAATCCTTCGATGCTTAAATTTGAGGCTTGTGAAGTGTTAATAGGAGATTTTGAAGAAAGAAAGACCACATAAAAATGTGAAAAAATTGGGATTTTCTTCTATCTTTCCCATAACATGTTCTTTTTAATCAAATCCAACGACACATAAAAGGAAGGGGTAAAGGGTTTCACGTATCTCTGGTTAAACAATCACGAATTCAATTAACAGGCAATAAAGATAAGAATCCCACCGACAAGAGTTTTAGTATATCAACGGCATCTGTATTTATTCCCTTTATGCAGTTATAAGTTAGATAACAAACAAGGAAAAAGAACGTGATTTTTCTTTTCCAAATTATAATCAAAAGCCAAGCTTCTCGACAAATTAAGCACCTTTATTTTTCGTTTTGACAAAATCATATGAAGCCTACAAAATCAATTATAATTAGTATTAAACATTATCGCAATAAGCTTATTTAGTGTTGTTTGAAAGTCTGATTTAACATAAGAACCTGTAGTTGACGAAGTCATCAAAAAGGGGGGAAACGCATGAACTAAGAATAAACTGATTTGGACACATTTAGATCTCAAGAATTTGATATCAGAATTAATACTATTCTAACATATATTGCTTATCAAACGATTTTCCAGATATATTCTTGTCTCGTCATATCTCGTCTTTTAAAACCACGTTTAACTCTAACTTTGGAAGATTGACACGCCTTCCTTAATTCTGTAACTATCTTGTCAATATTAAGTACTTTTCTATAACCAATTTAAGCACACGACACCATCTTTTACAGACATTCCACCATAAAGTTTACTTTGATCTACTCCGGATTTGTTATATGGTAAAACACGACGCAAAGAGCTGGACTTTTCAATACTTGTGTCACAAACACAACCCTGTTTGGGTGATTTACGCGGTGTACTGCATTTGTGTTCCATTACAAAACACAACGCTTTAAAATACAATAAAAACCCGAGTCACTATTTCATCTCACAAGGATCCAACGCTAAGTAGGGTGTCTAAATAGGTACAGTTTCCCATGAATAAGCTTGCAGACTCTTAATCGACGCGCATGCGCAGTCGGTGTTGTTTCATTCGGAATACCTCGGCATAACCGAACACTATTGTGTTCGGTAAACTTTCTCTGACACCTGGCCCTAGTTCGCGGTATACGAACGGGCCAGGACCCCAGGCTAGGATGATGCAAGACTGGGAAAAACCCGGGAAAAAAAGGAGAATAAAGATTCAAAAAGGGAAATAACTCTTTATGAGTTTTAGTGGCGCTAGCCACTATGGCCATTTTGCCGTTTTGCCACATATGGAAAAGACCGTTTCCCTTTAGTCCGAATGATCCAGACGTAGATATTTCACTCTTGTGGATGAATGAAAGGTGTCAAAGTGGGACTGGACCCCACGATCAGATTTTGCTAGGTTCGTTCTTCTTTTTTTCTTAAATTATCTAATTAATATCGATTGTGAAACAAGTTCTCACAAATTAGATTAATTCCTCTCTACTTCCTGGATGGATACATTACCAGTACTCGCGCTGAATGTGGATTAATGAAAGGTCGCAAAGCAGATTCCACTATTCACAGGATTCGAACCCACTACCCTTGTGTCCAGAAGCCGACACTCTTTCCCTAGACCACTGCAAGCTTCATTTAAGGGTATGTTTAAAGAGACTATCTCAGAGACTTCTGTTGGGAGTAATAGACGTTCAAATTTGATATGTACAATCAGAGACATAGATAACATGTTATCTATGTCTCTGGTACAATCATTGTCACTTAACTAAAGACCATTTTCAATTGCTTTACTTTAAGTTGCTGAAATCCCGTGTTTTCGTTGAATAATGTTAAGTAAGCTCTGTAACAACCCAGTATGTAATAAAGTTGCACTATGTAATAATTATTACAAAACGGGTTGAAGTTTATTACATTTTGCGTTTTTCGATGCGAACCCACTATGTAATAAAGTTGCATAATGTAATAATTATTACAAAACGGGTTGAGGCGTATTACACTTTGCGTTTTTCGATGCCAACCCGTTATGTAATAAAGTTGCAATATGTAATAATTATTACGAAACGGGTTGATTTTTTTTTCAAAGTGATTTTTTCTTTACAAACCCGATATGTAGTAGTATTCATAATGGTAACATGGTGATATTTTCACACTAAAGGTAGCCTCTTCCAAGCCAAAACAGGCTTATAAGCAAAAACCAAACGTTCTTAAAATCTTTGTTTGAGCAATTTTCAAGCAAGGAAACCGTTCCAAATGACTAAACGTACCGTAAACAGTCAAGCCAAGTATCTTAAAAGCCGAAATGGGCTTATCAGCAAATTACAAAAAATATCTTAAATGTCTGTTTTAGCGTTTAGATGCTAAAAATAGCATCGCATGTGGCAACAAGTACCGACAAAAAGGCCAACAGAGATGCTTGAAAGCCAATATAGGCATATCAGCGATTTGTAAAAATATCAGAAAACTTGATTGTTCCCCAATTTTCAAACGAGGATACTGTTCCAAATGACTCAATGTACCTAAAGAACGTGACTAAGAATGCCAAAATGGGCTTATAAGCATATTACAAAAATGAATTTGTATGTTTGTTTTTGAGCTAATATGGTAAGAAAAACATCGCAAATGGCAGCACGCATGAAAAAAGAGTTCTATTTTCGCAGTAAAGCTGTGTTAAGTTGCATTAAGTAATAATTATTACAATACGGGTTGAGGTTTATTACATTTTGCTTTTTTCGATGCGAACCCGTTATGTAATAAAGTTGCAATATGTAATAAAATAAACAAAAATGATTGATATTCTACAAAGTGAATTTTTAGATGCAAACCACTTATGTTATAAAATTCATAATGGTTACGTGGTGACATTTTCACATTAAAGGTAACCTCTTCCAAGCCAAAAGGCTCATGAGCAGAACTTTGTTTGAGCAATTTGTAAACTAGGATACCGTTCCAAATGACTCAATGTACCGACAAAAAGTTAAACCAAGTAACTAAGAAAGCCGAAGCGAGCGCATCAGCAAATTACAAAGGCGATTGTATATATCTGTTAGATACGCTTATATAGTGAGAAAGACTTCGCAAATGGTAGCGCAGCAAAGCGCAATTCTTGAAGAGAAGCTGTTTTCTTTAAACGTTGAACTATGTAACAATTGTTACAAAATGGGTCGTGTTTTATTACATTTTGCATTTTTAGATGCCAACCCGTTATGTAACAAGAATCTATAACGGTCAAATACCGATGTGTTTACACACAAAGGATAATCTCTTCCAGGTCAAAAGAGGCAATATTTAGTTTAAAAATGGCTCAGCTTTGAACAAGCCTTACAAAATAGACACAAACCATTGTTTGGTGACCAAAACGGTCCTTTTATCAATATGAAAAATGATTTTACTTATCACTTTTTAGCTTGACTACTCGAAAAATAAGGAGAGCTCTACTTGTCACCCGGGCGTCGGCGTCACACCTTAGTTAAGTTTTTAACAGCAAGGATGTAAATTACGAGTTACTGTATGGAATGGGTTGATACTTTACAGTTGTGTTCATAGTCATAATCTAAGGTCCAAATTTCATATATTTTGTATTGAATTGAAGCAAATTATGCAGCCTTTTGTACTTTGGGTCATTTTTTTCACATGCGTTTGTAACTAATAAAACCACGGTATGGAATGGACTGACACTTCACACATTTGTTTGGATTGTACTTTAAGGTCCCTGACCAGGTGTCATATCTCTTGTTTTAAATTCAAACAATTCACGCTACCTTTGGACTTTATGGTTAATTTTGTATATGCAAGTTTGCATCTCATTAACTTCAGTATTGAATGGTTTGGTACTTTACACATGGGTTAAGAGTCATCGTCTAAGGTACAGTATTCATAACTCAGGTTATGAATTTAAGCAGATTATGTGGCCTTTTGTACGTAGAAAAGTTTGTTTAAAGTTTGTGCATTCAAGTTTGTACTCAACAGCTTATGAAAGGAATAATCTTAATCCTGGCACCTTATTCATTTTGTAAGGTCCACCGTCCCTGAAACAAATAATATTTCACTGGCATTTACCTCTCTCCGACATTATCGAATAGTCGAATACACTGTTTTATCGACAACCCTTTCGAGATTATATGCGTCACTTATACTGAAAAAGCTTGCAAACGACCAAAATAATGAAATACACAGACCACACTGCGTCCTTAATGATCTTAGTTATCGATGAACCTTAAACTACCGTCCCAACCAATCATTTTCGTAAAAGAATTACAATATATTCCTTCAAAATGCAAATCGCAAAGTAAAATGGGTCTTTACCAATATTGCAATTTATAGTAATTGACTGGCCTTTTAGGCCTGTCTATGCTGTCGTACGGAGCAGGTTATCCGGATTTCTCTTGACTTGTAAACACACTGTATGTTTTAGCTCGGAACCACTTAAGCAGTTTATTGTATTTTTCTAGCAATCGTGACGTTTCGACGCATGCAGGTGCATATGACAAACACCTCGGTATAGATCAGATCAGTTGCTTTTTATTGTGCTCGAGTTGTACAAAAAATTACAAGGCAACACTAACTCATAGAAATAAACCAAAATCAAATTAAATTTAATGACGTCTTCTTCTTTCTGTATCTGATTCTCACGTGTACAATGATGAAAACGTTGATTGACATTTTGTCGTTGTAGCATCCTGATTAAAGTTATAACAAAACCTTAACTATAGTCATACTCAAACTGTACCAGGCGCCAAATGAAGTTACTCAGTTAAAGTGTATGTTGTACAAAAGTATTATATTTGTTTTATCCATACATTTAACCTGACCGAAGTGTACATGAAATTAGCGGATGGATACATTATCACAAGCCTTTGTATAAGGGTATTTCTTTTTTTATACTTGGCCGCGACTTTACGTGCACTATAATATGGTTTATTGAATGCCTATACCAAAATAATCACTAAATACAGTTGTAAAGTTAAAGTATTTATGGAAGTGGGATGGTTATGTCATGGTTTAAAACCTTGATGAAAACTTATTAAGATGCATTTACAGCAGATGATCTTCCTATGACAATTATTTTGACATGACGTCTTTTATATCAAATGCATTCAAAGATTTCGATATTTTTAGTGTCTTTATATCAAAATGACGAGTAAGCTATATAGTACACGTATATCCGATGCAAAGTACATGTAAAGGAAAAAGGGAGAGGCTTTTCTTACAATATTTTCTACCCTTTCCTAAAACATCTCCCATATATGTCACAAACTAAACTGGTGTCTGCATTTCTTTTGAACTTAAAAAGATTTAACATTTGTTGTTTGTTAAATGTTTAATATAGGTATAATTTCCTGAAGATAAAACAATTTTCAGGAACAAGGTTTCTAGATTAGTATTCTTGGTACAAACGACGTTATCTTGACCAATGAATTAACACTTTTCTATAGACACTTAAAGGCGCTCTCTCAGAGCTGTGTGTATTTGGAGTTACCAAAAGTAAAAACATTGGTATTGAAAGTCCTTGTCACTAAACTAAAGACCGTTTTCCATTTCTTTACAAATAAGTTGCTAAAACCCCGTGCTTTCGTTAATTAACATGCAGTGAGCCATCGCGTTTGTCTGATCATCTTTGGGAAAGCCGGTTTATAAATAAAAGGGAGAATTCTTCTTCCCGCGCAGTTTGCTTCTGTTACGTGACAACTAAAAATATTTTCATATCAATGACCTCCCTTTACTTTTTAATTTTCACATTATGATTAAGATCACATGATTAAAGTTGTCAAATAAAAATGCCTTTCCAGGAAAAAAATTATAATATATAATCTGATTTGAAATGGCATTTGTTCTGTTAAGTCTTTAATCTTGTTATATATATAATGAGAGCAATACTTCTCATTCGAACGTGGGAGTCGGCGTCACATCTTGGTTAAGTTTTTACGTGCAAGATTGCATCTCATTACTTACAGTACGATATGGCTTAATACTTCACAAATATCTTTAGTGTCATCATGCAGAGACCATGAAATAATGTATGGTACCTGACAAAGTTTCAAATCTCTTGATTTTAAATTAAGCAAATAATGCGCGGCCTTTCGTGCTTAGAAAATCCTGGTTTGGTTTTTACGTGCAACTTTGTATCTTATGAACTACTGTTTGTAATGGGTTGATACATCACATTCGTGTTTGGTGTCGTTTTGTAAGGTCTTTGACCGAGTTTCATATGTCTTGTTTTGAATTTAAGCAAATGATGTCGTATTTTGTACTTGGTTAAAATTGTGCATGCATATTCTGTTACATGTTGCAACCTTATTGCTTTACTGGTTGGCATCGAAAAAGACAAAATGTAATAATACTCAACCCGTTTTGTAATAATTATTACATAGTGCAGCGTTATTAGAAAACAGCTTTACTTTGAGAATTTCATTTTGGTATGTGCTGCTATTTGTGAAGATTTCCACCATAAAAGTGTTAAAACAGATAAATAAAATCGCCATTGTAATTTGCTGATAAGCCCTCGTCGGCTATCTTAGTTACTAGGTCTAATCTTTTCGGTACATTGAGTCATTCGGAACGGCATCCTAGCTTGAACATCGCTCAACTAAAGTTTTCCGATGACTTCTGACCTTTGCTCATAAGCCTCTTTTGGCTTGGAAGCGGTTATCTTTTGTGTGAAAATGTCATCACGTAACCATTATGAATGTTATAACAGAACGGGTTGGCATCTTAAAGTTCGCTTTGTAGAATATCAACCCTTTTCATATATTTTATTACATAATGCAACTTTATTACAAAACGGGTTGGCATCGAAAAACGCAAAATGTAATAAAATTCAACCCGTTTTGTAATAATTATTACATAGTGCAACGTTATAAGAATACGGCTTTACTTAGAGAACTGCACTTTGAAATAAAACCATAGAGTTACCCCTTTTGAAGTCAGCATTTAAGTTTGTCATCGGAAAATCTTCATACGACATTTGCTATGTTTGGTATGTTCATAGCATTGACCACTGTGCTAAACCTAACTATCATATTACTTGTACAGCCAATTGATCTTATTGCTTATACGCCAATATATGCTGTTCACCAAAGGTTCTCGCCATATTTTGGTCGTATTCAATCGGTTTTTGTGTTTCACTTACATCAGAAAAAGAGATATTATAGTCCATTTCAATATCGCTGATAAGCTTTATCTTGCCGAAAATAACTTGATGTGTCTCGTTTCGAAAGGTTCTGCCATATATGTGTGCCATATCTGAAACATTTATCGCGAACAACCAAGTTTTCTGATATTTTTACATATTGCTGATATGCCTATGTTGGCTTTCAAGCATCTCTGTTTGCCTTTTTTTTTTCGGTACTTTTTGCCACTTGCGATGGGATTTTTAGTATCTAAACGTTAAAACAGACATTTGAAATATTTTTTGTAATTTGCTGATAAGCCCATTTCGGCTTTTTAGATACTTGGCTTGACTGTTTCTGGTACGTTTAATCATTCGGAACGGTTTCCTTGCTTTAGAATTGCTCAAACAAAGATTTTATCAACGTTTGGTTTTTGCTTATAAGCCTGTTTTGGCTTGGAAGAGGCTACCTTTAGTGTGAAAATATCACCATGTTACCATTATGAATACTACTACATATCGGGTTTGTAAAGAAAAAATCACTTTGAAAAAAAAATCAACCCGTTTCGTAATAATTATTACATATTGCAACTTTATTACATAACGGGTTGGCATCGAAAAACGCAAAGTGTAATACGCCTCAACCCGTTTTGTAATAATTATTACATTATGCAACTTTATTACATAGTGGGTTCGCATCGAAAAACGCAAAATGTAATAACTTTCAACCCGTTTTGTAATAATTATTACACAGGGCAACTTTATTACATACTGGGTTGTTACAAAGCTCTCGCCCCTGACAGCACTTTTATGGGAATATGGTACACAAATAGAAACAGAAATTCTTCATCGTGCATCTAGCTAGCATCACGTGACCAGAGCGGCTTAACCTTTTCAAAGACCCACTTGATAATGTAGTCTAGAAATACCACATACCTTTCTAAGTTAGGTCGTTGTTGACGAAATAAATCCATTTAAACGGTTTGCAATATCTGCAATTTGAATGTTTTACATCTTTTCTAAACAGCTATAAGTGGTATTGGAATGTTGTCAATAATCTTGTCTTATGTGACTTAAAGAAATCATGTTATTTCTATTGGTAGTAGATAATTTATTGTAAAAGGCTAGAATTCCCTATCTATGTGTTAGCCCTTTAAAGAAATAAAGAGAACTTTTTTCATCGAGGTATGGACGCAAAACCCTTAGCAAAGTGTGTGAAAACGCGACTCGGTTTCAAAAAGTGTTGGAGACTTTTATGTTCATACCCTCATGAACCACAAGTGATCCCCCAAATTTCATGTAATATGAATTCATTTGATCATGAACAAAGTATTTCACCTATATAAGCTCACCATTCACAGATCTTCAATGTTTTCAATAAACACACAAACACATAAAGAAAAAAAGGTTTCTGCAAAATGCTTAACACAATCAGAACTCTTCGGTAAATTCCGGCAGGCCAGGTCATTGCGGCCTACCAACATCACCGAAGAATTCCGATTGTGCTTAACAAAATGTTAAACCAATGCAAAATCACCAAAGCCTATGGACTCAACTAATATTAATATAATTTCAGAATAACCAACCATGTTGAAGAGAGTTATACTGAAAAACTTCGTACACTTTCCAGACATAGAGATCCTTGATTTCGATGGAGGTCCATATTTCTTCATCGGTGAGAACAGGTCTGGAAAAAGCAGCGCATTCGAAGCGATTCGTCGATGCATGAGTACCTCTAAAAACGTCTTTCTGTCCTCCAGTCACGAGCCAACAAAACTATCAGTTGTTATTTGTGCATACACCAAACCAGACGATGACTTTGTTTCTTGTTACTTTAGGACGCCGGACAAGCTCGGTGATTACTCGACTAACATAGCAGTCAAACTAGTTGCAACTAGAAAAGGTGAGCTATTTGTCGATCTATTGAAGAAAAAGGAACATGATTATCCTGTAAAACAGGAGTTCTTGCTGGATTATAGTAACACAGATAAACTAAATGAGATGAAAGACCTTTTACGCCGTGACATAAGTTCAGTCGAAATTGAAAGTCTTGAATCATTGTTGGAGATAATAATTTTTGGCACGGAAGAGTTCAAGAAATTCCAATCAGACAAGAAAGAAGCTGAGTACAGTGAGAAAACACAATGTGAAAGTTTCTTAGAGGCCAACATTGACCGTCAAGTTGTGATTACAAATCCAATGAGAAGCATTTGTCCTCTTCAATGGACGAATAGCTCAAAGCGAATGGACACAAAAGATGATACAAAAATCCTCAATGAACTGAGCGTCAATTCAGAGATACTCAATTGGTATTTGGATCCAGAGGCTGCATCTATAACTGAAAGCGAGCGTAAGTCTGTAGATTACTACTTCAGCATCCTCACAGAAGATAGTAAGATAAAGTTCATGAGGAGAAACGGTATCATAGAGGTAAAGGACAACGGTAATATTGTATCGTTAGAGAAAACGCCCGAAGGAATGTTTGAAGCTATGACATGTGCCATCATTCTCTCCATAGAACGGTTCAAAACAATTTGTCTTGAAGAACCAGGACGAGGCATGCATATACAGATGATTGAGCGGCTAAGGGACCTGATACTCAAAAAGATTGTCGACAAAACGGTTATCGTTATAACTCACACACAGGCATTCCTGACCTTCTGGAACGTAGAGCGTATTTTCTTTTTTAGGAAGCGACAGGATGCAAATGGGCAAACATTCGCTGTGGTGAAAGGAGGAGATCTGTTTCATGATGACAAGAATAAGACTCCGAGAATGATGACGAATTATTCAATGTCAACCATCTTTTTTGCGCGCCGTGTTTTGCTTGTGGAAGGTGAATCAGACCTGAAATTTTTTACGGCCTTGAAGTCGATTCTCTTTGAAAATGATTTGCTTATAGATGAAGTAGTTCGTGAAACAAACACAGCCGACGAGCCTGAAAAGGCAACCGAAGCAAATATGGCCGACGAGTCTGGACATGCAACGGAAGCAAACATGGCCTTGCAGTCTGGAAATACAATGGAAGAAAACATGGTCGACCAGTCTGAAAATGGAACAGAAGCAAACATGGCAGATCAGTCTGGGAATGCAAAAGAAGAACTTCGCCGATTTCTCTCCTCGTTGCATATCATACCTTTGGATGGTGAACCAAATTCCTTCCGTTTCGAAAGGATATGTAAAAAGCTGAAATTAGAAAGGTATTTCGTTCTGGACTTCGATGCTCTTCTCCGTACAGAAAAGGGACGCACGGAACTAACCACGACCCAATTCTTCGATGAATTCGGCCTGCAAAAACGAAAGAAAGAATTCGGAAAAGATCGGGTCGTGGTCCTGGAGCCTGAAAACATATTTGTGTGGAAAATCCCTAAAGTTGAGAGGTACGAAGAATTGAAAAAGAGTGTCGGCACCATAGAACACGCATTGATTCAACTTACAGAAGTGGATACCGAAGGCCAATTAAGAAAAATATTTGATGATAACAATGCTTCACTTAAATGGAATCACAAAACAAAGATGCATTCTCGCTATACACTATTCAGTAGCAAAGACATTACAGAGGAGAACATCGATACGGTGGTCAGGGAGGTTATTTCATGCTGCATCAAGCATCGGGAATCGGACGTTTTTAGAATGGTGAAATTTCTGGTTAACAAAGGAAGAAAGAAGGAACGAACGAGTGAATGAACGAACGACCAACTGAATGAAGGAACGTACGACCGAAATAATGAAGGAACGAAAAAACAAACGAACGAACGAACGAACGAATGAAGGAACGAACGAATGAAGGAACGGACGAACAAACAAACGAATGAACGAGCAAACGAACGAACGAACGAACGAACGAACGAACGAACGAACGAACGAACGAACGAACCGAACGAACCAACCAACCAACCAACCAACCAACCAACCAACCAACCAACCAACCAACCAACCAACCAACCAACCAACCAACCAACCAACCAACCAACCAACCAACCAACCAACCAACCAACGACCCAACAAACCAACGAATATCTTTTATATACATAGGCGTAGGAGCGTTTTCAATATTGGGGCCAACTTCAGATGAGAACCGGTAAATGTACCGGTAAGAATAAATGTTCCAAAACTTTTGCCATGACTTTTCATGCATCTACAAACTCAATACCATTTAATGGATTAAAAGAAAGCGTATGAAAATGTGTATCTTAATACAAAAAAAAAGTGAAAAAAAGAAAAATGGATAGGCCAGGGCTCGAACTCACGCGGCGATTAAGAGTGATGCATCTAGTACCTGCTGTCAGACTGTCACAACCACGGGTGCAATTGACATAGTTCCCTCTGAATTATTAAATTTTAACCTTTAGCTAACAATTGAATACAATATATTGGGTCTAACTACTTATAGGACACGTTTTACATCACTGTTTTTGTCAATCGAAACTACTCGGTTATTTTCGTGAGCTGAGTTTTCATTGAATAAACCCGATGTGTTCAGATTGCCATTTGCGATGATGGTGTCAAAAATGTTTTGGTTATTGTTCGTAACTAAAGGCAAATTGGTATTAGATAAAGCACAAAAAATACACACATTTATATTGATTCTGCTGTAAATTTCGTTTCTTTATTTTTTTCTTTTCAAATATCTTCATTTTCCATTGTGATTATTGGGGGGGCCAAAGTATACTCTGGCCCCCCCAGTCTGGATATTGGGGGGGCCGGGCCCCCCCTGGCCCCCCCGGCTCCTACGCCTATGATATAGTGACATGTTAGGTTTAATCAGTAGGATATATTTACGTATGCAACACACGGCCGCAATTATCCGATACGTCACTGTATCACCATTTAAAATTGAAGAATAGTCATCGGAAAGAATAATAGTTTGTTCTTAATTCTTCAAAGTGTGTAAACGTACAGTGAATTAACATGTATTTCAATCCCGAAATCTGGAAGTCTGCCGCTTATAAACTGTACATACTTCGATAAATTGACGCTTCCAGAACCAAGAATGCTTTCAATACCTACTTTTAATTGTATCTCCAACATTATTACAAAAACGGTATTACTTTGACGACATTTTATTTTGAGTTTGAAATTTTCGCTTGCACCTTTAAAGTTTTAAACTGGGCTCTATGGCCTATTTCTTCTACGAAACAAAGATTATTAGACCACTATTAAGTATATGTAGATCTAATAATGCTTGTTAATTTTCTTAAAGTAGGATTTGGTGTCGTCCGCTTTCCCAAACCTTATATATCTGATTAATTTCGTTGAGGACGATACTCAGAGTTGCAAAGAGGTTGGATCACGGGCCAGTTGCCACCCTACTTGGCATTTTTGCATAAGCATGAAGTCGCATTTAGTACTATAAGGGTTTAAACTTGTTTTCTATCATCTGTGAAGTCAGGTCGTAGAAGTCTTATTAATCACTTTCATTTTTGCTTCCTAGTTAACACAACTGGTACTCACACTGAATGTGTTCTAATGAAAGGTTGCAAAATGAACCTCGCTTTTGACGGGATTTGAACCCATTACCCTTGTATGCAGGGGCTGACCCTCTGAGCCTGGACTATGGTCCTTCGCTTGTTGCTGTCGTTTCTCCCTTCAGAACTCTTCTAACGTCAAGCCGGTCAAATTTACTCGAGACGAGAAAATTCTTCTCTTGTTATAATGCATATGACAGAGCAACACTCGTAAACGAATGTAACTCAGAACAAATAAGTTTCGTCTGCTGTTGTATGATTTTACACAATTGCAAAACCCATAATCATGCTAAGGGTTTACCTTTTTAGTGCTCGATCATTTGTCATTACTTGATTTACTAGAGGTATATTTAGATCAAACCTTGATTTTGACGTGGGACATATGACCTCTTATTACTGTCATTCCATTCTATCTACCGTTTCAATTACAAGTACATTGTGTTGCTTATGTCATTTTGCCGATAAATTCCTAGAAGGAAGGCATATCTATTTCTTTTTGGTTTTGTACATATATAGTCTAGATCTTTATCGATAGATATTGTTTTTGTGTATGAATTGATTGAATTGGCTTGAAAATGTTTGAACAGTTTTTCAATCGTTATCATATAACGATGATCGGTACCCCAATGCACATACCCTGTATATCTTCACCAGTACTGAATATAATGTATCCAAACCGCTGACTTTTCTTTTCATATTAACATAATTCATCTCTGATGAGTGACGAATACAATGTCTTACTGACTTCCTTCGACGACGGAAAATCTTTTGGCCGAGTCAGATTTCGAACTTCACACCCTGTGTTCTAAGAACTAAGTGCGTTGACTTTTGGTGGTGAAGGCATATTTGTTTGTTAACATGCGGTTTAATATTATTTCAGTTATCTGTTCTACGGCTTTTATGGTTTTCACCATTACTAGGAAGGGCATTGCAGTGTCTAGCAAAAGGACACTCCAACAAAAATGCCATTGTTGCTTGTGAGGATTGAACTCGGTAACCCCGTGTAACAAGTTTTACACATTAACCACTGGGTTACACATGTCCCGGGACAGTAATAACAATCAATGATAAGAGCCCAGTTGTTCCGAGTTCTATCCCCATCCTAGACTGAATTGTCACTGAGCAATGTTAACCTCCCCCGAAATATAACTAAAATTCTGTTTACACTTCTTAAAACCAACATTGACACACACATTTTAGTAATGGTACTTTAAGTTGTAGAAATATGAGACATGTGCTATTTTTCGTTTTATTAAGTACAAATGGTTTAAAGAAGTTTCAACTTTGTTCAAACTACTTCACAGCGACAAGTCACAAGTTTCCCTCGATACCAACAGGTATTCTGTATTTCCGTGAAGAGCAATTTACCCGTTTGTCGCAATCGTTTCTGTGCAATGTCGCACAGCAACTCTAGTCAAATACATTCCGATAACTATCTTCTATTGCATTCGATTTTTACAAGTCAGAGACCAATCGTAACTACCTGGGTATTTCCGTGATCAGAAAAACACACCTCGTACGCAAGTGTAGGGTTACAGTATTTAAGGATTCATACACTTTTGCAATAAGATATGTATAACCTTTTCCTTATATGATTTTGACTTTTGACAGCTTTGCAACAGTCGATATTTGAAGCCTTTTTGGCGACATTGTCACAAAAGTGGAATTATACTTTCAGATGTAAAAGGAATTCCGGTTTAGTTATACCTTTAGCCTATAGCATGAAAGTTCAGATGATTAAGATTATTCAACGGAACATTAATAAATCGAACATTGAGCTAAGGCATTGGACATACATGCATGCAAATACCTGCCGAGGGGACAGCCGAATCTAAGTTGGTAGAATTTGTGTCCAAACCCTTTAGCCTTATATTCCATTTGTTTGATTGAATGTACATGTTTCTTTTGTAAATGGTTATGACAATAATATACGTTTGAAGTGAAGTAATATCATTCAATTTATGCCAGAATAGCCTAGATTATCCGGGTTAAAGTTGCTCGTTCACATAGTAGAGAACTTGAAATCTAAAGAAATATGTTGTTGAAACAATACAGTTTTTATCGTACGAAATACAATTAAAAGTAGCTTCTGAAAGAATAGCCAATCCAGGAAGCCTCAATAAATCTAGATATACAGGGTCCTTATGCATTATCTCAAAATCCGTTGAAACGCTTTTAGATTTGAAAACATATTGATTCACTTTAAACAGGCAAAGAAATTTAAATGGAAACAAGTTTACTTCCATTCAAAATGTGTTTCTTTAATACATATCATGCAACAATTCAGCTACTGCAATGTTTAAAGAAATTAAGTTTTTACTTCCATATTCCCTTAGATCTATGACGAAACAGCTTTAAAAGTACATTCAACATCAAAAGGAATGACAATAACACGTTACTTCCGTCTTTTAGTTGGCCGCATTATGTCCGATAACTATTGTAATCCTACATTATAGAGACGGCGCTTCTTATCTCCCTTTGTCTTGAACGGGCATCTTAGTTGAATGCAGAATCGTCTTATCTGACTTGTTTCGTTCTTTTTATTACATAAGTTCGAATGATCAAGACGTAGATATGTTTTATTCTTTACGGTTACAGATGAGATCTTCCGAGAAAATACTTCATTGGCCATTGTAAGTTATATTGCTTGACATGGCGTATTAATTGGGCTTAATGTCATGCCAAACCTTTTTCAGATTTGATACGGCTTTTCTGGATTCACCAGCACTAGGGTTCTGGGTATCGTTTTACTAAACAACTTAAGGAAAACATTTGCGTAAGTCATTATTGATACAAATGGATTGTATCTTTAATGCAAGTACAATATTGCAATGTGCCACGTCATTGGAAGCGTCTCGGAGAAACTATTCCAACGATGTGTTACTTTGCAATAATGCTTTGCCCATTATAGAAATAAGAGGAATTGTTGTTTTAGACTTACGCAAATCTTAAGCGTTAACTGTTTAGTAAATCGGTACCCTAAAGTTTCTTGCCAAAGAACACTCCAACAAATCAGGAAAACAGGTTTGGCTCGAACCTGGTACATTCGAGTTCTAAGGCCGACATCTTAATCAAGGGGCATTGAAGCTATGTAAATAAAAAAGATAATGAATACATAAGCGTGACCTTTTTAATCTGACATATTTGTTTTGTATACTATGAGTTTAATTCTATGCTGTCGCTAGTTATATTGTTAATATTCTTCTCGATTAGAACATTAATCCATCAGATGCACTTAGTCTTGGAATCTTCCCTTAGAATGTTGTCGGCTTAAAAGTCACTGAAAGGATCTCCGATTATGTCATAATAATTGCCGGGAAGCTAATACCAAGCGTTTTGGATTCGATCCCTGATGCTGCCTTACCGTTAAATCATAGAGTGTCTCTGAGCAAATTTCTTTCGTCGTAACTATGATGCCGGAAATTCATCACAATGTAAAAAGAAAAAAAACAAGATAAAGAATTGGTGTTTTAGTGGATGAACCCCGATCCTAATACACCTATGACGGAGACAAATAAAAGATTGCATTATAGCCGATATAAAAAAAAAGTAGGTATTGAACATAAATTGATATAGGGAAAGGTTTATGTATTACCAAGCGATGTCTGTAGCAAAGTACTTCCTTCGAAACAATAATACCGGAAATGCATCACAATTAAAAGAAACAAGATAAAAAAATTGGTGTTTTAGTGGGTGGACCGCCGACCCTTTTACACTATGAGGGAGACAAAAAAAGGACTGCATAATAGTCGAAAGGTAATGAACATGAATTGATATAGAAAATGGTTTATTTATAACCCAGCCAATTTTGTTGCACATCGACCCATAATTGAGACATCTCCATATTTGGGGATCCCTGAAGAGCCATTACGAGGCCCAATAGGGAGCGCTTCAGCATATTTGTAGGGTATTTGTTTATTCCAAACTAACTTTAACTAGCAAGTTTAAGAGATATGGAAGCGATGTTCCGATACAACTAACAGACACTATCAGTCTCCCCATATAGATCTGTGGCACATGTACTGTACAAGTTTTTAAAGATGCTTATTCACTGATGTGAGCGAACCTAGAAGTTAAAAACTTAACTTCTTAAAAACGGTATAGCAGCTGTACTGTTATATGATAATATGATATGTACTAAAAAATAGTCATTGGAAGCAATATAGAAAATATGTCACTTGAATAGGTTGTTATCATGTAGAAAAAACTCAGCCTTTGAACTCGTTTTTTCGACCTGATTACAACCCATTCTTGTGACATATTTTTGATATCAATCGAAAAGGTTTATTGTCCTCTATTTCTTTAAAGTGTGTATACAGTGAATTAACGTGTAATTTAATCTAAAGAGATACGTCGTTTTTGGGATCTACCGCATATGAACAACGAATATCTGAATAATTTGGCACTTTTGATTTAACTTAGCTTTCAATAGCTACATTTAGCTGTATAGCAAACAACAAAACAAGAACTGTATGGTTGTAACCCCACGTTCCAGGACCATCAAGACCAAGTAGATAGAGCACATATTTCTCCTTCATTATTCTTGTTCTTGTTCTTCTTGCTTGTTCTTGCTTGTTCTTCTTGATCTTCTTGTTCTTGTTCTTCTTGTTCTTGTTCTTGTTCTTCTTGTTCTTGTTCTTGTTCTTCTTGTTCTTGTTCTTCTAGTTCTTCTAGTTCTTCTTCTAGTTCTTCTTCTTGTTCTTCTTGTTCTTGTTCTTGTTTTTGTTCTTCTTGTTCTTGTTCTTCTTGTTCTTGTTCTTGTTCTTGTTGTTCTTGTTCTTGTTCTTGTTCTTCTTGTTCTTGTTCTTGTTCTAGTTCTTGTTCTCGTTGTTGTTGTTGTTGTTGTTCTTGTTCTTGTTCTTGTTCTTCTTGTTCTTCTTGTTCTTCTTCTTCTTCTTCTTCTTCTTCTTCTTCTTCTTCTTCTTCTTCTTCTTCTTCTTCTTCTTCTTCTTCTTCTTCTTCTTCTCCTCCTTCTTCTTCTTCTTCTTCTTCTTCTTCTTCTTCTTCCTTCTTCTTCTTCTTCTTCTTCTTCTTCTTCTTCTTCTTCTTCTTCTTCTTCTTCTTCTTCTTCTTCTTCTTCGTTTCTACTTCTTCTTCTTCTTCTTCCTCTTCTTCTTCTTCTTCTTCTTCTTCTTCTTCTTCTTCTTCTTCTTCTTCCTCTTCTTCGTCTTCCTCTTCTTCGTCTTCCTCTTCTGTGCTCAATATTTGTTGATCATTGTTATTTCTGCCTAAGGCATATTCTAGGTTATTGTGAATGATCATACACAAACCTTTTCGACTGCCAATAAAGAAAAAGAAATTTGTGTTTGGATAGAAAATAATCAAACATTCAGCAGCCTGTATTTACTTCTTACATCTTTATACATTATTTTGCCACATCTGCTGCAAAGATCTTGGGGAACCACTGGTATATGATAAAGAAAACATATCATTCAGTTAACGTTAAAGTTATATAATTTGATTATTAAACGCCTATATATACGAAAATCATATTTACCGGCGTTGTACAACCTTAATCAAACTTATCTATTATATTATAAAAATGATACATTTGATGATTAAACGCCTATTGCTTTGACAATGATATGCAACGGCGGTGTACAACCTACATCAAACTTATCTATTATATTATTAAAATGATACATTTCATTATTTAACGCCTTTTGCTTTGGAAAGCATATGCAACGGCGTTGTACAACCTTAATCAAACTTATCTATTATATTATAAAAATGATACATTTGATGATTAAACGCCTATTGCTTTGACAATGATATGCAACGGCGGTGTACAACCTACATCAAACTTATCTATTATATTATTAAAATGATACATTTCATTATTTAACGCCTTTTGCTTTGGAAAGCATATGCAACGGCGTTGTACAACCTTAATCAAACTTATCTATTATATTATAAAAATGATACAATATCAGATCAACTCTAAAACAATAGATACAAGTCTTTAAAATGATGAGTATTCAGATTATTTTTGAATGACGTTATACTAATTGAGATTCTTAATTGAAAAGCAAGCTCATTCAACATTTTTTTCCCGAAAGTGCTGAAACTTATATCGTTAACCCTAATAGTGCTCGAACCGACTTCATGCTTATTCAAACAAGTTAGATCCCAGCCAGCCGCCAAGTGAATTGGCGGCTGGCCTGTGATGTAACCTGTTTGCTACGTTGAGTATCTTTCCTTAACATAATATAGCAGGTAATTAAAGTTATGGAAAGCAGACGATACAAAAACCTATTTCTAGAAAATTACCCAGCATTCTAAGGGTTAAGTTTTCGTTTTTGGACTAAGGGTGCGTCAGGACCTTAGTCCATTGAATTTACATACCACCTTTTTAGGGACGGTATTTTATCGATACACAAACAGCAGTCTGACCCCAATTGCTCATTAAACATCCGCCTTCACTGTGCGGACTAATACCTTCTTGGAACTAGAAATGTAGTCCGGATTTAATCGCTTTGTTTTGCTCTATATCATAATAACTGTTGCCTCATGGGAAATCGTAAAATGTCCAGATGTTCGAAAAAAAAGACTATCGTTCAGTCTCTGTTCACAGAAATAATAATTATAGTAATGGTGGTAAAAGGAGCAGCTGTTTCCTTGAGATGTTGCCCAAAGAAATTTTTAAATGTATCCTCAATCATCTTGCCTTAAACGCACCTTAGTCCTTCAGCGCTATCAGCGCTTTGATTTGAAAGACACTTCGTAGCAACCGTTGAAATGAATTTCATGCATTGTCGTCTGCTGCTACTGTCAATTTGGAGCATTAACACAGTTCGTTATGGGGGTTCGGGATTCACCATGCTTGTTGCGTTCCACGCCAGTGACCTATTACCAATTTGGTATCGACCCGAGAGTTCCAATAAATTCGCGGGGATTTAGCGTCACGGGCCACTTTTCCCTGAGTATCGGAAACCCGCTAGTGTCCTGTGTTAACCGAACACCCGAATTTGACGTTCTATCCACACGTTTACGTCTTTGATAACAGAAGTAAGAAACTTTGTTACATATTATTACTTATCCGTTATTTTTCATTATTATTGTTATTTTATTATGTTCACAAGAATTGGACACTTTGTGTATACAGTAGACAATATCTTTTCCTCGAACTTCTGATTTCCGAACTCTTCTAAACGTCGAGGTAAACACGGGTTCCCAAAATATTTCTTTTTACTTGTAGGTTTTATTATTCCAGACATATGTACTTCAAACTCTCTCTATCTCGATCATGTTTGGTCTCTTCGTATTCGAGTTATAGAGATTCCACTGTTACTCAGTGTGTTTTGAAACGATTCATAGTCGTTGTAGATGAAGAATGTGTCTTACATTTATTAATGGATGTCGTTAATAAGATTCGCAGTGGGGGGATGTCATGGCCAATAGTTTATAATATTCTCGTTTGACTTTCATCTTGTAAGATGTGAATAAAATACCGAAGTCACAATTGCCAGGTTTGTGGGATAACATGCTATTTTAGCGTACATTTAGCGCGCGTTCAGATTATGTGCCGATGCTGGAATTATCTATTAAGTTAAAACGTGAAGAAAGAATGTAGTGAATTATAATGAGCAACGAATTTGTAAAGAGTAAATGAAAGTTGATAAAGAAATTCTAATTGTAGTAAACGACTGATAACAAAAAATGATGCAATTTTATCCAAGGAAACTAGTCACAATTAATCTGTAAATGAAAAAAAAGGAAGCAATAGTTTCTTCTTTTTCACAATGTAACAATGTATTTACATCATTTAAAGATAAGTTGATTTTCTATAATGCTTTTTGTGACTCGACACTTCCGACTGTCGACTTTAACCAACGGACTTTCGACTTTCATGCCTGCTTCCTTTGACATGCCAGCAATCGAATAATTGACCTAATTCAGTGTGAGAAAAGGAAAAATTGCTTGTCACGAGCAATTTTCCTTTTTATCAAAGTCGCTTGGTCTCATTTACATATAGAAATGACGATTTTCAAGGCGTTCCATTGTCGCCTGCCATTTCTCATTTCGTCACAATCAAACATACCGAATGCCACAGATTACAAATTGTCATTTAATTATATCTAAATGGTTATTTTCTTTTGATAGTGTAACGTTCGTTAAACGTTTATGCAAATTAGCAAACCTAATGCATTGGTGTAGAGAATATGTTGGTTTATATGTATAAACAACACAATCGCTAATTGAACGACAGTGTTTTGCTGCGAGTACTGGTTTAGCATCAAGGAAGCAGTGAGAATGAATTTGGTAAGATCCAAGCTTCCGTCACAATCGATGTAAAATAAATAAGTTTTAACTCATTTCATCGATTAAAAGCCGCTATTGCAATACTGTTCAACCCAAATACAGTTGACAGATGTAAACTTCTATCAAGCAAGGACACATTTCGCATTTTAATTCATTATTTCGTACGGGCGTCCTTCAAAGTACCAGCAAAACGCATTGAAAGATAAAATATGACAACCAAGTGATTGTGCATAACAAGTACGTGCTCAGTTCTATCTAAGCGGCGTTTACTTCATTCAACACAGCAAAAACGGTTTCCATATTTTTCTTTCATGGGTGTCTGTATGTCCTGTCAATTCGGATCAGTAACCTATTTCAAAAGGTTGGAATGACCCGAAATACCTTATAGTAATTGCACAAAATAAGCATGTTTAGAAATGTGTTGGCCAGAATAAATGCAAAGAAACCCGCCACTAATTTGTCGCGAATGTAACAGATGACTGGAGAAAATTGTTTTACATGAATAACCTTAGGTAGAATAGAATACACATCACCCGCCATTTTGAAACGCATTCTTTCCTCGGATTACTTCGGTCGTTCTCGGTGTACATCGATCGGGGCCGAAAATATCCGGCCCTGACTAGTGCATGCCGAGAGCGACCGAAATAATCCGACGAAAAAATGAGGTTCAGGAAGGCGGATTGTGGATATTCTACCTGAATTGAAGACAGTAATTATTTCTCACAAAATACTGTATCTCGTATGTCTTTATACATAAATATATGCAAATTGTTTCTGATTGTCCCATAATTCTGTCTGGCAGGTGTTACCACCATCAAATTTGACTGTATCATATTATTTGCCCAAGGGAGGGAATCCTCTATTATATCTTTCCGTATTATCTAATCTGCATGCAGCTCAAACAGTGACAATACCTTAATATTTCTACACATGGAGAAATTAGACTAAACAGCTAATGGTGCATAATACTTATTTACCTTTCTTCTACACATGAGATTATCTGTTTAATCAAGACGACATTTATTGTGACTTAACCAATTACCAAACAATAACGACAAATCACTAGTTCGTTGCAGACGACTCTGGAAAGTATTGTGGGATAAGAAGAAATTGCTCTAAACGAGTTATATCTTCTTTTTCCACAATGTTTTCCGCCTTATCAGAAGACTGTTTTCTAATTTCATCACATTTTAAAATGTCGTCTGCAAACTCTTTCAATTTGGAACAGCCGGAAATTGGCGTTTGGTAAAGGGTTAAACAGAGTTTTTAGTTCCACTTTGTCTCTCGATGATGTATTACTTCGTATACTGCCGTAGCCAATCTCACTAGGATTCGTAATTTCAAATCTATGATTGTAGAATCGTCTAAACCCTTGAGTACATGTATCGGTGGTAATTATTTTGTGAATAAAGAATCAATGCGTTTGATACTACAATAAAGACTTCGCATGTAGGACTCTATGTTTCATTCACGTATAAGTAAACGATTTTCTGAGGTACTTATTTACTTTAAACATGTGTTATTGCCATAAGAATTTACATGAGAAACATGTACATTCATTCAATAAAGCAAATGCAAATGAATAATAAGGCAAAAGGATTTGGCCACAAGTTCTACCAACTTGGATTCGGCCATCCTATTGGCAGGTATTTACATATTGTTATTATCCAAAATAGTTCATGTGTTGGTACTTATTTATTATTTATATTTAAATTTACGAGGAAACCTATCGTACTATAGGTATCATACCTAACTATCGCACCTAACTATTTTAAGACGGGTCCATTGGCTTTATTCGTACCAGCGCTTCGATAGAGCAGCCTTATTTCCTTCACGTACATAAGGGACGGAGCATTTGGGAAACAGACTACGGAATAACTCGACACCTATATGACCTGTCGTTAGGAAGATGCGTCAAAGGAAAATCCAATGACTATTCATAAACCGAATTCTCAACAAAAGCACTGAAAAGCGAACAGCCAAGTTTACATTTCTCTGTAATAAAACAACAGTTTTTGAGCATTCTTAAAACTAAGACGTTGAAAATGATCATTTGTTGAATGACTAGAATTGCATAAACAAATCTTTCGAGGTTTGCGAAACACAGAAAACAATATTATCATGTAGTTCTTTAATAAACAATCTTTATAGTTCTAGCATTTAATTGTTGACTCGGCAAAGAGAAGCGAGACTCTTCTTGCGACTTTCCGTTATTCCACATTGTGCGTGAATACTGGTTGTGTAACAAGGTAGCAGAATCGAAAGTGGTTAGTCAAAGTTGTAAGGACTTGTTTCACAATCGATGTAAAATGAATAAGTTAAAAGCTAAAGCAACTTGACAAACTCTTTCCTGCCCAAGTAAAAAACTAACATAAAAAACGAGTTTCTTTCGTAAACACGTTAATAATTGTACTTTATATTTACGACATGGGTATAAAAGGGGCGAAAATCGTATCAATGATAAAGCTCTATGTAACTCTTTAGATCTGCGATGTATCTTCTTTCAGAAGAGGATTTCTTATGTTAGAAAGATAAAAACCTCAATATGTGAGATAGTCCGTTTTAAGTAACTACGCTTTACAACATATTCGGCTAAGGACCAGGGTACCGTTTTACTAAACAGTTTTACGCTTCAGATTTGCGTAAGTCTAAAACAACAATTCTTCTTAATTCAATATTGGGCGAAGCAATATTGCAAAGTAACACATCATTGGAATGGTCTCTCCGAGACGCTTCCAATGACGTGTCACATTGCAATATTGTACTTTCATTGAGGAAACTATTCATGTGTATCAGTTATGACTTACGCAAATATTTTCATTAAGTTGCTTAGTAAAACGGTATCCAGCTTCAGTACATCTAGCCAGTTTTGTTCGTGCTTATCGATTATGGGCGATTGAATAAAACGCCCGCCGATATTCCAAAGCCTCACTCGAAACCCCTGTCAAGCATCGCACTTATAACAGAAACGTCAATAATTCATACCAAACGGTGCTATTAAAGGTGCTTGTTCACACATGAGGACATCCAAATGTTAACATAAAATATTGACGAAACAATACCCATTGTTTAATTGTGGTATAATACTTAACCAAAACCAGTAATTGCAACAAACTAATTCCGAATGAGTCTATATATATAACAATGTACACACATTATGTGACATATTTCGAAACTGTTGGAACACTTCTGGATCTAAACACAGATGTGTTCATTGTAAAGTGGCTCTAAATACTTAAAATACGAACTTATTTCACCTGCAATGACTATTCTCCAATAAGTCACGAAGCACTCGCCTGCTTTACAGTTCGAGAGAAATAACATTTCAAAATCCAAGTCTCCTCGCATCTGTGAACAAGCAGCTTTAAAGTCGACGGTTGGATATTAATAATTCCGATTGGGAAACCCACTCGGGTACAATTACGCCGTTGGTGCGTAACGCTGGAAAAACAAATCAACAAGATTGATCATGCAAAACGATACCGGTGTGCCAGAAGACCAATCTCTAACGACACTCGTGTGAGAAAAAATCATCCTCTATCCAAGTAAATAAGTTCCCGCTACCCTACATCAATCGTAACTACTCGGGTATTTCCGTGACCGTAGAAATACACCTCGTATATATAACTTATGTGCTTGCACAATTTGTGTTAAATATCCCGCATCAACATTGAGTAGTTCAATGTATAT
>OX401404.1:61551777-61611471 GCA_947846245.1 Cerastoderma edule
GCATTTCCTCTGTCATTCTGCACTAATCTTCGATGCGATAGAGATAACATTGCATGCTATGGCTGCTTCAATTGACTTTGCAGCATGTATACATAAAATGATGTTCGAGTCATACAAGTATTTTTGAAGCTGAAACAAATAGACAACGCATATACAATGAGGACAGTATATAGTCGAATTTCCATTGATTTGTAAACGAATCGTAGGTAAATCACAACCCGTTATCTATCATTTCTTTACAACCGGTCCAAATGGGCATTTTTAAAAGAGCTATCTAAATCGAAAGTATTATATAATAATAATAATAATAATAATAATCAAAAGTAGGCTAAAAAGATATGGTGAACCAGGAAGAAGCATCTTAATTAACTAGCATTGCAGCGAATTTTAATCGATAATTTAAAAACAGAATATCGAACTTCACTGTGATATTGGATAGAAGCTATTATACAAAGAGGGAGAATTTTCTCGTCAAGAGCAATTTCTCCCTTTTTTGTCAAAGTGATATCTGATATGCTTTATTTTGAAGTTAATTGAGTTTTAATGGAGAAATGGCTTAATGCAATTGAAACAGATGATTCCCCATGTTCTGCGATTAAATGGGATAGTATGCTTCGGGGATAAATTCTAAGAAAATATTCCTAAACTTTTAATGTGGTTTTAGAAATACTCAAAAAATAGTCCTAAACGTTTAACATGGTTTTAAAACTACAATGTACAAAATCCAATTATTCTCTGATGCGGTCTGACATATTTCGGAATTCGATAATAGCCGATAACTAATTCAGTTATTCTTTAGAAAGATTTTTCTTTAGTTCGGTTGCCGTTTCTCTTGCCTGTTAGGGCTTTATGAACTCAATTATGTTTAGAATTCGCTGCAATGTTAAGATGCTTCTTTTTGTATTCACTCTACTTCTTTTGGATTTTATTTACTCTTTTAAGTAAGCTTGAAAGAACCAAACTGTACTTTTGAAAACTGAATAAATTACCCATCACAAGCATCTTTCTTTTATTCTTTCGTAACGATTTTAACCAAATCCAGAACGACAGCACGCTTTAATATAAATTCAATATATCAACTGGATACTTTTATTTGAAAAAGGGACTCTGAAAATTCCATTCAGGAAAAGGAAAGAACCAAAAAATAAGCCATGCAAGTTCTTCTATAATCTTGATAAGTTTAATGCACGTTGCAGTAAAACCGTATTAAGGTAGAATACACATAATCCGAAATTTTGAAATTCATTCTTTCATCGGATTACTTCGGTCGTTCTCGGTAAACATCGGTCGGTGCCGGGACCATTCGCTTTTCATTAAATAGTTCCGGTCCCAATCGATATATACCGAAAGTAATCGAAAGTAATCCGACGAAAGAATTTCAAAATGGCGGATTATAGGTACTCTACCTTAATTTTTTCCTTAAATGTTGTCAATTGTAAAAAGTTTATATATTCGAAGACAGGACCAAAATGTATGCTACTTCAATAATTATTGATTAGAATACATAATCATAATGATAAATAGAGAATAGATGGTTGGTGTCGTGAACCGGAAATGTTATCGGGCAAGGCTTAGGAATATTATCCGGTGAGCCGAAGGCGAAACGGATAATAATCCGAAGCCGAGCCCGATAATTTTTCCCATTCAAAGACACCAACCATCTATTCTATTTATCCTGTTACCTTCATGTATTCTTTCAAACATACAATATGTGTATAAAATACGAGAAAAAAAGAAAAAAATAAGTAGAAAATGATGTAAACATGACGTCATGTCGTTCTTATGACGTCATGAATCGTCACGTGCATGTGTTACATGGTTACTGCCGGATATCACAAATGTTATACGGCACTTAGTTATCGGTCCCAAGATGACACTAGTGACAGGATAATAGTTGATACCGTTCTATGAATCCATCTACCAAGTGAGAATATAGATACGTTAAGAACACGTTTAGTCGATCTTGTTTTCAACGACTCCTCTCAAACAGTTCACGAAAAGGTATTAAGCCTGAGGCTATCTAAAAAAACGTCATTCATAAGGCATTCATAAAGCTCTTACTGGAGTTTTCTAAACGACTGGCACCCATATAAAGCCATTTAAAGCCATTTGTTGACTAAAACACCACGATTTTGTCTCCTTTTACAGTCGCAGTTCAAAACAAGATTGTCTTTAGTTCATATCGATGTCAGATCGATGGAAAAACTTTAGAGTACAAGCCATGTACTTTAAATGTCGTATTTATAACGCCTGTCTTGGTTCTCGACTACTGAGCGGAGGAAGGATATACCCTACACGTGTTTCATTAGCAGTTTCAATCACAAAGACAACTGACATTGACAACTTTTTGACATTTATGGGGAGTAAACCTGACGGGAGGAGAAATGTTTCTTGATAAGAAAAATACAACATGTTGCATTTTCTTAATCGAAACTTTGCCCAGTTGATTAGATATACTCGTTTGAGCTGTACTCAACAGTATTTCAGTTTAAAGTCTTTGTATATTACTCTTGATATTTCACCATTTGAACTGTATTTGATTCTTCACTCATGATACTATTTAGACTTTATTCAGACTTTTCAATCTATGATGGCATCGAGATCATTCAATACCAAGATAGGTGTTACATAGCACAATTCTTTTAAGCTATAAGAGCACGCTCAAGAATCTTGTCGTGTCGGTTTGCGCTCGAGCCCGAAACCCTGGAGAACCAGTTAACCACATTTACCACTGGGTCATACAGGACCTTCCAATCCCTTTCGTAGCTATCAAACCAAAAAGGAACATCCTATTCAATGAAAAACAATGCGATGTTTTTTATTTTTCTTTACTTGGAAGCTCCGTTTTCTATTCCCACAGTAGGCGAACCTGGTCAAAGATACTTGTTTCGGACTATTTAAGTAAGTGGCAATTCGGTCATTTCTACCCCATTCAACCACTGCTTTCATCTTTGAACAATGTAACCAGTCGTAAAAGGGGTACAGCGCCGGACCCAGGACAAGAGGGTTGAGAGTTCGAATCCAATGGGAAACGAGGGTCCCTTTCGCGAATATCCATTTATTAAAATGTTGCGTGAGTATCGGGCAGGTATCCATGGAGAGAAATCAAGGGTACTTGAAATTTGTTGTTAGACCTTGCTTCAATCGATGTAAAAGAGAAAACTTAAACTGTCCCTCTCAATTGCAGTAATCCCGAACTGCTGTTAAGAACATTTGATACCATGGCCTGCCAGCTCCATCTCGTACTGCCTGAACTCGTCAAGTCAAGATCGAGTGACGGGGAAAGAGTTTCGAGTAGAAGGATAGACCGTCACTTGAAGCGACGCTGTCTAACACGATTGCTCGGTAATCATTCAAACTAGTTGGGATGACCTTCTGCAGTTTTCGCCTTTGTCGGGAGGGGGGGGGGGGCGCAGTCTAAAAGTTGCGTGTTTTATTCATTATTCAGACATGCAACATGTCTGTGACTCTTGTGTGAATTGCATTATATTTTGCTATTATCAACGACACTTTCATTTTGTCGCAATGTTTCCTCTGTCATTAACCAATTGCAGAAATAGTGGGTTTTCCCTTCTAGACATGCCAAAGTTCTATTTCTCTAAAGAGCGTTACCTTTTACTACAATTAATGGTAATTTGCATTTTGTCACAATGTTATCGTCGCCAGGGACATATTGCAGAATATGTGGGTTTTCCCTCCAGGAATCCAAAGGAGCCATATCTTAATAGTACATTACCTCTTGCTATAAGCATTTTGTCACATTGTTTTCATCGCCGGGGACCTACTGTGGAATATGCAATTTTCCTCTCCAAACATGACAAAGTTCCATTTTGCTATAGTACGTGACCTCTTGTTATAATGAATGACATTTCTCTTTTTGTCATAATGTTTTTATCTGCGGGTACCTATTGCAAAATAAGCGGTTTTCCCCTTCAGTCATACAAAAGTTTCCATGTTTCTATAGTACGTTACCCTTTTCTATAATGAATGACATTTCTCATCATAATGCCTTCCAAAGAAGCCTTTAACAAAAGAAGTGACAATTCTTTTCTAATATCTATATCCAGCAGCCCCATATCTTCTACAGATATTATAGTTACCATTTTCATACTGATTAATTTCCATTTGACTATAGATTCGGGGATAACTTTCATCCAAACTTCTTTTACACACCTGTTAAAGAACATACAAACACGCAATACAAGAATTGCGGGTGAAACTGTACGTTATAATGTCCCATTTTATCAGAACGTTTTTTACCCAATGTCACGATGGAGAAGGTTATATAAACGATATATCGTTAACAATTGCCGTCTGCTGTTGACATTTAACAAGAACCAGTCACAAAATCCTTTCTTTAGGGAATCAGTAACAAATCATTAATACATTCATCTTCAAGGCTAAAGCTAACGACCTAAGGAATTCGTCTCTGTCGCAAGGATTGGAATGACAATGTACGGAAATGATATTCATCTAATAAAACGTCTTATTCTCATGGTATTATCCATTCCAAAGAAATACCTTGGTCTACCATTTGATGTCATATACTCAGTTACCTTCAGGACTTTAATAAACGATCAAAGAAATTCGTTTTCGTCGAAAGCAATTGAATGACAATATACGAAAATAACATTTATCTAATTAACAGTCGGTTTCTTATGATATAATTTATTCCACGGAACGACCTTGGTCTACCAATGGATATCATACATTTACGTTTGGGACCATAATAAGCGACCAAAGAAATTCGTCTTCGTCGAAAGGAATGGAATGACAATATACGAAAAGCACATTAATCTAATTAACAGTCGCTTTCTTTGATATAATTCATTCCACGGAACAACCTTGGTCTACCAATGGATATCATACATTTACGTTTGGGACCATAATAAGCGACCAAAGAAATTCATCTACGTCGAAAGGAATAGAATGACAATATACGAAAATGGCATTCATCTAATAAAACTCGCGTTTCTATGATATTATCATTTCTGAGGGACTGATCTTGGTCTACCATACGAGGACATAACTTGTGACAGTCGAGTGACACTTAGTTCATAAAATGTCAATGCTTGTGATGAAAGCCGCATCTAATTAATTTGAAATTAAGTAAACTTGGTATATCAATTTGAACATAACCGATTAATATATAGGCATAGACTTGCGAATGCTTTCTGATGATGCGTCTTGTTTCTACAATGTGAATAATGTCGCAGTAAAATCTTTGAACTTGGGTATTTCATACAATTTCAAATACGGGAGCGACTCAATAAGTCAATGGTTCCTAGACAGGTTATATTAAGTCTGGATCTAAATCTTGAAGGCTCTAATATGTAATGCAAATTCAATTTGGTTATCTGATTTCGACAGATTCTATTAGGGGCGAACGAGTCTAGCTATTTCTTAACCCACTCTTCCATGCACGCGATGGTTTACGAACGTACTTAAGAAATTCGATGCAGCTAACAAGAAGATTGTATCCGCAATGTTATTTCACAATGAATAGAGAAACTATTTTGACTGTTTGAATAATCCGAAATTGTGTTGTGTATTTCTTTGTGATATTAGATAGACCCTCTACAGACACTTACAAAAAAAAAAAAGAAATATAAATGTTTTCACTTTTGAAATTTAAAAAGAAGTGGTTTCAAATTACTTCTACGGCAGATGTGTAAAAAATATTGGGAATTATTGAGAAGAGCGCTACAAATAGTAAATACCCACATGTACCTACGATAAATAGAACATGCCATTGGTGCTTTCAAAAGCCTAAAAGCATTCGTTGCCAATCATACACGGGAAAACAGGGTACTGTTTTACTAAATAGTTTACGCTTAAGATTAGCGTAAGTCTAAAACAACAATTCCTCTTATTTCAGAATTTGGAAAAGCAATATTGCAAAGTAACACGTCATTGGAAGTGTCTCTTTGAGACGCTTCCAATGAAGTGTCACATTGCAATATTGTACTTTCATTGAAGATACTATCCATGTGTATCAGTTATGACTTACGCAGAGATTTTCCGTAAGTTGTTCAGTACAACGGTACCCAGGTCTTTCGAGAAATCGATGAATCTCATACAAAGGAACCTTGAACCAATCGAGCATCTGTATGAAAGGATTGCCAAATAAATAAATGACATTTTGACAGAACGAAGGAGATTGAATGCTCTAACTCGTTTAATTGTTTCGTCTATCACTTAGAAAACCTGGATTTACCGTTATATCCTTACCATATAAAGTTATGGATGGGCTTGTCTTTTCTTCCATTACTTGTAGACTCTGGGCAGGAGAGCATGTTTCAGTATTTCCTTACTCAACGAAGCATGTTTATGATTCCTTGTTTGAAAGGGTTTTTCAACGGGTTGAGATTGCATTCATCTTTATGACAGAATTTGTATTCAACGAAGAAGTTCAAAACATAGATACTTAAAGTTACATAAAACCTTGAATATTTATACGTCCCATCGTCATGTTAACAACCTTTTGGTAGAGATATGATATACGTTTCTTGCTGCTTTGAAGACAAGATATTACCCGTTCCGATGATTTCGCT
This sequence comes from Cerastoderma edule, assembly GCA_947846245.1. Lineage (NCBI taxonomy): Eukaryota > Metazoa > Mollusca > Bivalvia > Cardiida > Cardiidae > Cerastoderma > Cerastoderma edule. The sequence continues at coordinate 61,558,332 of OX401404.1, forward strand.
TGACGGAATTAAGGTTGACATATGCAAAGTCGACCGTTTGTTGGACACGCTTGATGATGGTATCTACAAATATAACTACTTACTTATTGGTTTAAATCTATATAATTGTTTTCGAAATAAACCGTTAAAACAATACTTTAACTGCAACATAAAAGGTCATATATCTGCCACACGATTATGCATGAAATAAGATGATATATTCATCAATGATCTAGCTTTATGTAACTGTATATATCTGTGATATTATTTCATCCATGATTATAAGACATTAATAAATACCGGATGAACACAAGTTATTGTCGGATATTGGAGTTGTTATCCCCGTTACCCATTAAACAAGTTCGTTTGCTATGCTTTTACAGGTGAAATACCACCGACTTATGAACTTTTTACTGGCTATACAACGACCTCCGGATGTAAATCATGAGTGGTCTCCCACCTACAGTGCGTCTACAGTATAGTCGCGATGTCCGTCTCATACGCGACAAAGGTAGACGCAGTAGAGGGAGTTATTTTCCAAGAAAAGATCGAAAGAAATTGGCATGCCGGGTAGAGCAGTCAGCTTTCCATCAGTTAGCCGGAAGACAACGCCTTATGAAAATTCAAAACTAACTTTACAATGAATTAAAAAAAACCCACACAAATAGGAGACACAGTTTCTGTTATCTAAGCAATCGGCCACGGAACCTCCTTATTATTCTGAAGTACATGCAAGAGTGTTCGTTCAAACTTGTTCATATTATATCGATTATGACAGACGCTTGAAGCTAATTAAATCCACCCTCGATGACTGATCCTAGATATTTGACCAGTGCTTGCGCCGATTTGTTGGTTGGTCCGCTTGCAAGGATCAACCTGTGACCCTCAGTATTAGAGGCCGACGCTCTATCACTGACGGATTATCGTCCCGTAGCTGCTTTGATACGAGTCGGAATATATTGACATGAATGATAGCATCTGGGAAGCTTCTGATAAATATCTTATACAATATTGCAATGCATGAAAGATATAACATTAGCTCGTACCACATTAACAGTACATGTATTCAGTCCTATTGAATTGGCATTTTGATTTCGCTCATGCGAAACTAATCAATTACATTTCGGTAATGCGCAAAAGCACGACTTATTTGAAGGGCAAATCATCTGAAAGCTCTGATTATATTTGGTGAATTATTGAATTATCAGTGAACTTTAAGACAAAGGATTCTCGCCTGTGAACATTTTATCTCGTCAATTTTCAATATCTCCCATTATGGTAATTACATCATGACACGACTAGCAATAATCGAAGCGTTACAGGAAATCCGGTTTTTAACCGGATTTGCCAATTCGGAGTCGTGTAATGTGATCAAATACAAATCATCAGAAGCAATTTTATATTGTTGTGAAAATATGAGTACTTTTGGAATGATTGAGCTGATACATTTCTCGATTAAACGTGTTTTTTCTGTTTCATTTCAATTTCTATGATGGCTTTGTGGCTTTGTCCCAATATAAAAAAACTTCAATGGAGATTATGAACCGTTAATTACCCTAACTGGGTATCAAAATATTCCGTTTAATCATTGAATTAGACTCTTGTTATCGTAGGATAGTATACCCTTGGTTACAATTGCTATCTAGAGTAAGTTATTTTAATGTCATAGTTATTCATGTTAAATGGTTATCTCCGCCATTCAAATACATTTTGTCCTTAAGTGAGACTATTCACCAACTCATGTTGGTTTTTGTGCTGTTTTACAGCAACTGTCATTTCGCCGCTTTCAATTGTGTGATACATCATGCGAAATAACTGCTAAATGACATAAAATATTGATGCGTTTTTTTCTACAATGACAAATCGGATCATTTGAGGCCCTTTTATGGGTTTTACATAACATAAACATTATTTCAGTTATGTAGCGATGCCCAACTCTTAATGATGGAGGAAGACCCCATACTCAACTGCTCATAATGGCTGGTAAAAAAAAGGCGGGTAGAACCATCGGCATTCCGTAAGTCAGTCGGGAGACTGCCTCTCATGAAAATTCTTATCCCTCTCAGGATTTGAACCCACGCGGAGAGGAGCCATATACTGTACTCTGACCACTAGGCCACGGAGGCTCCTTACCAAGGGAATACTTTAGTAGAACATTTGATTCGGGATTACCGTTTCTGGATTTCGAATAGTACCACTTCTTTTTACAATAAGACCCCTTTTTCTTTAAGTATGTTACTTTGATCCGCCTGCTAAGTCGTCATCCCTACGGTACGGATATGTAAGGGTCGAAAAAACACAATTCCTTGAACTCTTTGTAATACGGTAATTGAAATAGACACCACAGTAGTACAGGCGTATAACCATGTACGACATTTGTAAACCTTTCCGAAGATTATAAAAAGACATACCTTCGCAAGCCTTGTATTGGGGAAACTAGGAAATACATGACATAACTAAAATAAGTATTGACAATATTTTAAACCTCATTTGAACAAATAAAACCCAAAAACAATCGCATTATTTCGAATGAAATACAGGAAGTAGGCATCCATGTACAGGGTTAGGCACACTTGCCTTCATCCATATGCATATAAGCGAACTCCTCATAGTAATCTCCCCTTGCTACGCTGCATCGATCACTCCTAAAACAACATTTATTTCTTGATTTGGATAAAATTTAAATGATGTTTTTTTAGTTGTTACCGGATGCATTTGTTGATTTAGCAGTAATGTCTTCTTATGTTGATTTCTGACCAGTTTAATTGAAAATTCGTTCATTTTCTTAAAAAAATAAAGTACAAATGGATGTGTCACCGCCATCTTTAAACGCCATATTCGTTTCTAAACAGAGGGTCATGTGCCATTCATGGTTGCAGTAACTCAATTCCATAAAGGGGGATAACTGTGATATTTATTGATATTTCGATTCATCAAGTCGTCATTCACTTGTCTTGTTATGCCTGTATCAATGCTATACACCATGTGTGATTTCTGCGAGATGCCATGATTATTCTTCACTGTATTCTAGCCAATGATTATAGGATGATGAATGGGGACCGTGTTAAGGTTATATTTATCCGAGGAGAAAACAAGAGTCTTGAATGTTATATCCCCTGATTCTGTCTGAAAGGTATAGAACCTATCAAAGGCAGCTAAGTCTGTGCCAAAATGTCAAGTCAAATGTTGTACCTCAGCACCATAGATATGTTGAACTTGATAATGTTTTCAAATGGCCACTGACGCAAACAAACGATTTTGTTTTTATACTCGTATAAGCGTTTTGGTGAACCTAAATTTGAAATTTCTGTTAACCACCGGAGCTCCGAAAAATGCTCAAGATGATAACCATTATCGAATAGGAGCTCAACATCAGATAGCTTAACTGGAAATGGTATTTCATCCTGTCACTAGTGCCATTTTGGGACCGCTAACTAGGTGCCGTATAACATTTGTGATATCCGGCACTAACCATGTAACACATGCACGTGACGAATCATGATGTCATAAGAGCGCAATGACGCCATGTTTACACCATTCTCTACTGATTTTTTCCTGTTTTCTCGTGTTTTATTTACATCTTGTTTTTTTTTGAAAGAATACATAAAGGTTACAGGATAAATAGAATAGATGGTTGGTCTCTTTGAATTGGAAAAGTTATCGGGCTCGGCTTCGGATTATTATCCGTTTCGCCTTCGGCTCACCGGATAATATTCCTAAGCCTTGCCCGATAACATTTCCGATTCACGACACCAACCATCTATTCTCTATATAGTAGCAAATATTGGATCACCCTTTTAAGGAACATTTGTTTGAAAAAAAAAAAAACATCATTAGAATACTGCTCTTTGATCATACACTGAAGATTTGAGGGAAATATATCGAATAGTATACAATTGCTTGCTTTTTAGTAACACGCATGCGTATCTAAACTACATTTCCTTAAGATAGCCATGATGGCGGATGTCTCTGGCATTAGGACATGTATTTACATCAAAGCGTACTTTTATGATCCGTTTTTATCATTTTCATGCAAATCCTGCGTATTTGGAACCTGTTTGTTCTTACTCTGATTTATATCCCTTCTATTTTCCAAGACGCAAGATGTGATATTATGTTTGATAAATGGTTGAGGATATTTTTACATTCTGTTCCAATTAAATTGGAAGATTTTTAGATATCTGCTTATTGCAGTAATCGTAGTAAGATCTTTCACCCGTTACAAAGTACTTCCGTGTCGAATGACCATTTATAAACTTCGAGTTCCGACTTCTAGTGAATAGACCTGCAAGTAAGAAATGACCTGGTAGAAAACACTGATATGACTGTATACAGATGATAGTCATGCAGTGCCCTCAAAGTCGGTTTTGTATACCTATTGTACGACTATTTGTTTGGATGTATGAACACAAATGGTGGCACCCCGGCAAGACTTGACAATTTGTTATGCAATTTTCGGACGGCACTGTAACATATTAATTCGTAGCAAAAGTTGTGATGAAACTTGGTGTTTCAGCATATAGCTAAGGGGAGAAAACACTATCATTAATTCAACAGAGCTTCGAAAGTACAACAATTAACTTTGTACTAAATGAAAATTTTAGTTCTCAAGTTATTTATTTTATCATCTGATGTTTATATTTTGAGCTAATTTAGGAAATACACGGAATCTGTCGTTCTGTCTGATTGTATTCGTTCTGTCTCTTCGAATAAACAACAATAAATGTCGTAAATGTCGAGCAAATTCCCTTTTTTGGACAGTTTTTGTAGGTTTCTTCCAAAAACAATTCATTTCCTATCTTAAATTTCCGAAAGCGATGGGTCTAGATTTGAAACGGTCACCACGTTTCAAATAAACGAAACAGTCTACAATCCCAAAAGGGCCAATTTACTCGATCATATCAAGATCCCAAATATTGCTTTGACATCTGTATAGATACAAAGAATGATACCGGATAAAAGAAAAACGCTCTTCAATAGCAAAAAGCCGACAATATCCCTTGGCTATTTGGTAGATCAAAGCTTAAAGTAATAAAGTAATCGTGCTTATTTCCATGCTACGATGTACTTTTTTTTCTAAACTTCGAAATGAGAGGGAGGGGTGTTAAGAAAAAACGACGCAATTTGTAATTCTGTTGACGTTCAAGAGAGCGAATAATCATGTCGTAATGAGAAGGCGCCCAGAATAATAATTAATGAATTGCGTCTTCCGTTTAACTTGTTGTCACGGGAAACATTCTTAACCCATCAACATACAATAACGACAATTGACTACAAAAAATGTAGTTGATGCAAAAGACTCTTGAAAACATTGTGGGAAAGGAAGAAATTGCGCGTGACGAGCAATTTCTTCTTTTCCCACAATGTTTTTTGTCCTACCAGAAGATTTTCTTCCAATTTCATCACATTTTAAAATGTCGTCTGCAAACTCTCTCAATTTGGGACAGTCGAAAATTGGGCGTTTGGTAAAGGGTTGAACAACGGGCGAGAAATGGCCTTGTAATCCAATTTAAGTAACGTGGTCGCACGGCAATTCCCTTGTAATGGTGATCAATGGGTTACTCCTGCACGAACGATCCATCAAGTCGGGGACTTCATGCGACTTCACAATCGGAACTACTCGGGTATTTCCGTGAGCTGTGAAATACACCGTTTCTAGGCGTGCAAGTTAAGTAGTTCAATGTATATGGAAGTGTTTGACATCCTTTTAAATCATTTTTCATCAGTAACTCATACTAAATAGCAAAATTATAAGTTGTGACATGTATAGTTGTTTCCTTTATCAATTTAAACTTCTTTTTAGATTTCACTTTTAAGATCTATTTTTGAAAAACGAAAGTGAGGTGATGTCATTCGAGGGAGCCAATATGGCGTCATCCCTATTATTTCAGAGGTGTTTTCATTGGATAAACCCGATGTGTTCATATTGGCGACTTCATACGATCAGTGGACTTCCCTTGTTTGTTTTTCTTAATTATTTATTTACTATTTAACTATGTTTCTTTTATTTTGTTTTTCTTGCAAATATACAAGATCAAATTATGCTTACCCTATATACAACATCTGGATTAATGTTGAAAGTCGCATATAGAACATATTTTTCGATGCCCATTTTCCAGTGTCTGTAGACACCCTACTGATAACATTAGACCCACATGTCGGTGGTAGAGACACAGGGAGATGAGTGAGTAGATATATGAATTAAGAATCATCTTCTTTTGCAAAAAAGTTTTTCCCATTTCCTTTTTTATTTTTTCTTTAATATTTAAATATCTTAAATTTCAAAGGCAAATGTCTATATTTTACCCTACCACGTTACGTGAAACTCTGGCTCCTAAATTGAATCGCTTTTTTATACCTCATTCTGTACACATTTTACCTGAGAGATTAAAGAATTGATTGTTCTGTTTTGTTCTGTACAATGTATGGACCAAGTGGTTATGGTACTGAACTTGAAAACACTTAGTCCCTCTACACATTTGGTTCAAATCACAATTTTGAATATCAAATATCATGGAAGGTAGGGCTCTAAATGACCAAGAACATACTGATGGTTTTATCCGTGTGGGCTTGCTACATGTATATGAAAAAAAAGCATTCCAAAGAAAGTACCAGACTACTGCAACCATCTCTTACAATGGCTGTAGTCATGAATACCTGCTGAGTAAGCATATAGGTTTCTGAAATAAGTGGTGTTATTCACGTAATAGATAATAGCCATCTTGAGTTCCTAGCATTATAATAAGCAATAAAAAGAAAGGACTCGTTTGTGCATTTTCGAAAAGGGATTTCAGAATAACTCTCTGTCATATAAGTCTATTTCGGAATATTTACGTTAAAGGTAAAGATATTTGCCATTAAAGCCACAGCTGGATGCAAATGTCTTCGTTTGAGTTAACTTGAGACTATGATACCAATGTGTTTGATCACTTAGATATCTTTCATGATCACACCTGTAAATATCTTGGATGTTATGGGGACTTTTTATGCGCATTGTATTTGTACATTGCTAAATGTTAACTGTGCCAGATATATCCTTGCGGATTTCTTTATTAAAGATTAAGGAGAATTATCTAACGTACGCATTTAACATTTCCCTTAAAAGTTATTAGCTTATCGTGTGTGTTTATCTTTTCTTTCGTTTTTTAAACTGTCTACATACTTTCTATCGTGTGACGACGAAAATCATATACCAATAGTTTTGTTAAAAGGGGATTCCGTCTTTTTGTTATCGACGTATTTTCCGCAAAAGGAGACCAGTCTGGGTTTAATAAATCCACACGTAAATCAAACGTCCTCAATGGACGCTTTCCAGTAGACGTTATATAAAACGTTCGCTTGACACGCAATCGACCAATACGCAGCCTCCGTTTTCAATAAATATTTGTTGTAAAGCCAAACTTGACGTATCGCATTTACGTTAGAGAGGGAGATAAGACAACGTGGCATCATACCACTAGTATCTCTAAAGATTTATATATTCCTTCTTATGAAACGTTAGCCTTACCAATGCCCCAAATGTGTCTGAAAGACGGATGTTTAAGCAGTATATTGTATGGAATGTCTTTTTCTTGTTAGGCGGTTTAACCTTGCGTCAGAATTTGGGGGAAAATAACCATTTCGGAAGTTTATTTATTTCCTTTTACATATATATGGGTCTAGACGCCGTATCAACTATTTTGCAGTTGTGTAATAGCTTTCCTACATTCACAAATACTAGGCTACGGCTCTGGTGTATATGGCCAAAGGAAACCACATATAATCCATCGGTACCGTCGAGGCTCGAACCCGCGACACCCTGGTTCTTGGAAACACCTACTCCATGTCCTTTTATATTTCAATGCGAACTGATACGAAATGGGATGCAACATGTCAGAAAAGACATCTACCTATCCTATCTCCATACCATTCGATTGTAAACGAGGTATCACTTATGTGCGCATGAGTTGTCGGTGTGAAAGATATTGGCTGTAGCTTTGAAGGTAGCAACTTAATTCCATCATACCACACTCTGCAAAGTCTTGTACAACTTATACATGTTTTTGATCGGCGAGTTTTATTTGATGCTGGGGCAAATGATCATAGCTTATCTAAATGTTGGTGGGAAACACTGTACGAATGGAGAAACTATGTGTTGCTTTCCAAAAATCATTACTTCACAATATGCCTGGTTAGGAAGGCTGTATGGGGACTTTTAGACATAAGAAGGCTCTTTTTTATATGGGATTGGACGCTCTGTCAACAGTTTTTCAGCTGTCTTCCGACTTTCCTGGTTTCACGAGTACTTGGTTATGGATCTAAAGTGTCTTTCTACATGACACTTACACGAAATCAAAGGTACAGATGGGGCACAACCTAGGGACTTAATGTTCTTAGACCACTGCACTAGTTAACCACTGGGCCACGCAGTTCCCTCAAGACGGACCGTGTTTTAGAAACACATCAATATTCTGAAAGCAAGCATATGACACCGTCACAAACAAAACGTTCGCATGTAGGTCTCTGGACGAAAACTTGAACAATTTGTAAATAGAAATACTCTATAACTACGTTGTATTAAGTCAATAACACAATTTTAAAACAGACGTCTATATATGTGATGTCTCATGAACAACAGCTAGCATCGACGATGTTGTTTTTGGACTAAGTGTGCGTCAGCACCTTAGTCCATTGCATTTACATAACACTTTTTGAGGGACGGTACTTTATCGATACACAATCAGCGGTCTGACCCAAATTACTCATTAACCATCCGCCTTCACTGTGCGGACTAATACCTTCTTGGTACTAGGAATGTAGCCCGGATTTACCCGCTTTGTTTTGCTCTATATTATTATAACTGTTTCCTCATGGGAAATCGTAAAATTTCCAGATGTTCGAAAAATAGACTATCGTTCAGTCTCTGTTCACAGAAATGATAATTATAGTAATGGTGGTAAAAGGAGCCGCTGTTTTCCTCGAGATGCTGCCGAACCAAATTTTCAAAAGTATCCTCAATCATCTTGCTTTGAACGCACCTTAGTCCTTCAGTGCTATCAGCGCTTTGATTCTTTAAGAGAGGACTGTGACAGTATTTGATTGAACCGTCTGATAACCATGATTGGTTCAATTTGTATCGTAAGCCGCAAAGGTTCGTAGTATTTGTGTATCTTTGTTGGTAGCGTTTTGTATAATACAGGTCAGAATAGACATTATTATATGGTAAAACGTTCAGAATCAACGTATCAAAAAAGAAATACTAGCTTATTAAACTGTTCTCCTTGTTGTTTAATGGTTTCTTAAAGGCACATTAAAAGAGAGGAGTACAAATAGATTACTGAAAAAGTATATGGAGTTCTTTTATTATGTTCATAAAAGTCATGAGAATTAGTTTAGGAATTCATTGAGACCCTATTTGATAGACTCATTTAAAATAATGTTATTTTGTGCTTGAAATATAGTTGTCTCCAATTCAATCATGTTTATCAACAACCTGTTAGTTTACATATTCAAAATAACGAATTCTGATTGGTCGGTTAAAAAATGTGTGTATCAACTGTCAAGATCAGAGGTAAAGAATCAGGAAATCTGAATCATAAAACTTGTTAATCTGGGATATTTTCTGGTTTACTTTCACATTTAAGTTGTGCTGATGATTTTTTCTGGTGATAACTATTTGAATCCGTCCAAACGTTTACCAAATAACATAATTTGATATAGCATTAATATCCGTAAATGGGCCTTTAAGCGTTTTGCTGCGATTGTATAAGATATCACGACGTAATCATAGCTACATAGTAAAACTTCTGTTAAAACATATTCATTTCACATCGATTGTGAAACAAAGTCTAACAACATAGATAACTCACTCTCAATTTTACCTCCCTCCTGGATGCATAACCAGTACTTGAGCCGGATGTGGGTCAATGAAAGATCGCATGGTGAATCCCGCTACTAACGGGATTCTTACCCCCGACCCTTATGTCCTGATGCCTGCGCTCTTCCCCTTGACCGCTGTATTCCGCAGAGTGAAAGTCACATGCTTGATAAGGCTTTGGATTCGTCATGAGTAAATACGGCTTCTCTTCCACGGGACACTGGGTCATAGGGGTGACCACTTGAGAAAAATGGAGAGACGATTCCAATTGGTTTTGGATACAGTGATATGTTTTATGAATGTCTTCAAACAATTATTGAAGAAGGCACTTAAGTTAAAGATGCTGGGTTAAAGATATTATGAAAACTGGAAGTAAGAACCAGATATCTTTAAAGCTTTACAACACCTTGACAGTTACATTATACGCACTGAAGAGTGTTTAAACGTTTAGAGCCTGTTAGTGTAAAGTGCATCGATATGTAATTCGCGTCCCAAAACCGTTTTGAGATCCACTGGACATCGGCTGTACACACTTATAAATATCCACACCTATTAAATGTTTTTGGCTTTAAACAACTATTTTCATATACATTTCATACAAAACTACAAAAAAGAAACTTTATTATTTCAACGGCAATTTACTTTGACTTTCAATTCTTCTTATATGTATACGAATAATCAATTTAAAAGAAACCACACAAACTTGTTGAAATTTTAAGATTTTTGGCAGATGAGTGTGTGGCCTTATATATGTCGTTTATGCTAGACGCAGGGCAGTCACGAACGTCTACGATTTGTTCACTATAATGGCGCCTCTAATATTCGCGTAGGTCGCAGATAACGCAGATGAATGATCATTGGTTTATTTGGCAAGTCAATCGAGCATGGCCCAAACTATCTACAGACACGCCATGACCAACCGGAATACTCGAATGATCCCAGCTGTAAATGTGTTACACATGTAGAATGAAATATCTACGTCTGGATCATTCGGAATAATGCAGACCTGAAGTTTGGCCCGATTTTCAAGACTTACCACGAGATGTTATTTGTTACTATTGTTTGTAAACTTGTTATGCAACCAAGCATAGTTTGTATTCACTAGATTAGAGTTCAAGTGCATGTAACTGTCTATAGACATATTCATAGAAATGGCCGTTTGACCCAACATCACAGTTATCCATTATACACTTCTGACTATTTTTTTGTCAAACGTTTTCTTTTTCTCAATGTTTGTTATATTAGTTTTCTCATTTTATTATAGAATATTCAAAAACATTATACAATCAAATATATTTCTTTGTCTACCGTATATGGAGGAGACGGTCTTTTTAAGCTTAGCTTTCGTTCGAACCATTTTCATCTTTTTATAAACAAATGTTATCAAATCTATTAATAAATATATAATGATGAAATATAATATGTTAAAACTAAGAATTACCAGGATCTGCCTTATCTATTGGCTGGAATACAGAATATGAATTAGTATGATCACTCTCCACGTGGGTTCAAACACGGTGGTGATAGACTTAAATTTTCATGAGGGATAGTCATTCGGAACACCTCGGCCATTTCTTAAAATAACCTCGGAGGCAATGGGGAGCCATTTTTGAAAGTAGGTCAGCAACGAAGGGCATGTCCGTTTGCAATCGTATCTACTCTGAAATCCCCGGCACAAGCCGGGGATTGCCGAGTAGATACGATTGACAAAATATGAATCAAAGATGTGTTGATATGGTCATCTTTAATGAAAAGGGTAAAAACAAACATTCAATTGTGATATATAACCAATTTGTGTGTATTTAGATACATATTTAGTGCCTGTGTGCATTTTGCGTTAGCCGCCGGAAATAAGGCGAATTACCCCAGGATTTCTGGTGTATTCATGTACTGCCTACGAGGTATATCTACCGACTTGTTACGGGGATTGCCGAGTAGATACGATTGGAGGGATAGTCTCCCGGCAGATTACCAGAATACCGATGGTTTAACCCTTCATGGCCGCCATGCATTAAGACCCGAACATCCCAATTTAAATGAAATACTGTTTATGCAAATGAAAACATAAACTAACAAACTTGTTTCTTATGATAAGTTAAAGGGTCTTCCTTGATCAGTGAGTAGTCGGGCAACGCAATATAACTGATTAAGCTATGAAATAGTTAGATAAATAAAATATGAGCCTTTGTTGTATTTTAACAACAACTGCTACGGTGTCGAACTCCTTGACATGGATTCAATCGCATATACCAATCCGTTTTAAAGCTGTTTTACACTTACTTATTCGACTAACTCAAAATGTGATCTTTTTGCTTATTTCTTTTTCAATCTTTTAATTTATTTTTTCATTTAACGTTAAACAGCTCTTAAATTATCTTTTCTACATCCAGTCCGGACGAAAACTTGATACTTCTTTTACAATGTCCATGTATAAAGTTATCTTTTCTACATTTCGTGGTAATGGTCGAAAAAGAATAAGTAATTAGATTGCAACTTCGACTTATCTATTAACGCCTAGGTTAAGGGTCAAATTGACAACAGGTGGAGAAATCCGTAGACTCAAATGATGTCGTCACTTTACAAAATATAAAATGTTTATGTAACGATTGTCTAAGTTTTATGTGTGATGATGCGTATTTTGATATCTTGAAGAACATTATGGTATACGTTTTGATCTATGATGGCTTTTTTGTCGACCGTAAGCCACACACACATTCTCTAGAGGCCTATTTGGATGCTTCTGAGAAAAATGGGTGTTAAGTCAAAGAAATGCGCATGCGTTCTTTCTAAGTTTTGAATCAGCAACTTTAACGAAACGATCTTTCTTGTTTTTGTGGTCCAAAAAGGCATAGGTCTACTTACATTTCCCCTTTGAAGAAACTAAGAGACAACACCTCCTTTATTCAAACGAGGGAATAGGCTGTCTATTTGATTGGCGGTGTCTGTTCATGAACTAATGTTTGTTCCATTAGTATAAGTAAGGATCTTGTAATGAGGGACTCGGCCAGTTGCCTGGAATCGATTCTATCATGAAGACGCAACTGTTTATTAGATAAATGTTATACCGCTCCATCCCATTGCGTCCCATCTATTGATCTTAATGGCCCTGTTTGTACAATGCAACAAGACAGTTCTTAACCATAATATTGCCGAGTTACTTTCTAAAATTAGATTTTGTGGCTTCTTCTTTCCAAAACCTTAAATATCTGCTTAATTTTGTTGAGGAAAGATACCCAAAGTAGCAAACAGGTTAGATCATCGGTTAGCCGCCAATTTATTTGGCTGCTGGCCTGGATCTTATCTGTTTGCATAGACATGAAGTAGTTTCCAGTACTATAAGGATTAACACAATTTCCACGGTTTAACTAGAGATGAGCTCGCTCTATCCAAACATTGCAAGCGTCACCGCTGTTTGATACAACGCAATGATACATTGTTTACGTCAGCAAAGAAGCATACATTATAACAGCTCCATGCGGTCTTTAAGACCACGTTGTAAAGTGTATGCATACCCTGGGGGTTTTGTGCGCTTGTATTAGAAATATGAAATTATTCGTAACGTATGAGATGAACTTTTTGTGCGTCCTTAGTCTTGTTTTGAGCATGTCATGCAAACATAGTGAAATTATAAGCAAACAAAAATAAACTTATTTGTTAAACCGAAGTGGGGAGAAAGGCATATTACATACAGCCATTATCAAACCAGATTCTTTAATCATACGTTGCAATTTCAAGTGATGCCTGAAAACATCACGGCGTCCTTTGGAATCATTGATCGAATGACAATGATGAGGTCATTGCAAATCTAAAAGACACATGACGGTTTTATCGGGTGAAAACCTCAATTCGACGGAAGCAATTGTTCAAACAAATAGGACAATGTTTAAATGCCATCGATCGCGACTTTATTATCCCGGCAGTATATCTCGCTTTATAAAAACAGAGCATTGTTAGAAGTTACAATATCATTCAAATCAAGATAAAGATCGTTTACTCTAACGACATAATTGTGGCGATCCTCAATTTGAAATCAATATGGAAATCCAAAACAATAATAGCGACAACGATCAATATATATACGGTCCAGTGAAAAACAAAATAAAGTATCAATACCATGTGAAGGACCTGTTATAAGGCTTACACTGATCCTTCAACATGATAGTCAATCAACAACAGAGGACGATTTAAGATGCATGTTCTCAGGTGTAAGGAAATTTAGAAGTTAGGAAATAATTCCCTTAAAACTGCACTTCAGCTTTACAGTTATATAATAAAAGTCAAAATAAAATACCGTAGAAACAATGCAATTGTATGTTGTTTGATATAGATTTAAAAGGAGGTATGGAAAGCATTATCAATTCAAGAAGTCAATATTTATTAAACAATGTATAGTTTTTGGTGCGGTAGATCTCAAAAGCGATGTCACGCTTTTGGATCGAAATGCATTTTGATTCACTGTATACACACTTTAAAGTATTTCAAAAGATCTAAGTTTGCTTTCAAATGATTTTCCTACAGTGCGTATTATAGAGTTGTTTCTCTTATGTGAACAAACACCTTTAAAGGTTCTCTTGAGATGGCGCGGCTCTGATCCCTTATAGGAATCAATATACAACTCCACCACCAACACAATTATTGTTGATTATACTTGAAAGGGGGCTCTATTGGAGTAATAACTGTCAGATCTCTGGGGGGAGGGGGAGAGAGGGAGCGCTGTTCCTGCAAACAAAAGTACTTATAGTTCCTCGCATACAGGATAGGAAAAGTTAAAATGATTCCGTGTTATTTTGCACGTATTATGGCTCAGGACAATTTTAGAGATGTCCGAATGGTATTCGAACATCTCTGCAATAGTCGTAGGCGATCGTACGTCCGAAAGGTTGTGTTTGTATGACATGTGTTCCATTTTGTAATGCAACCATTAAGATGTATGCCTGCTCTTTGGGGCAATTGTAAGACTAATCACAGTGATGCAGTGAATGAGGTTCGGTCTCTTGTACAAAGGGCCCTAGTTTCGATCCCCGTAAGCGTATTGCCGGGAGTAATCCACAAACGGCGCGAGTGCTGGTTAAGTACCAAGGAAGCAGTGATCGAGGGTGATTTTAATAAGCTTCAAGCTTCCGTAGCAATCGATGTGAAAATAAAGAAGTTTGAAAAAAAAAGACGACTATTTGTTTGTTTTCCGACTGATCTGTTTAACAGACTCCACCCTCAAAGAATAATGATGCAGACAAACAAAACCAGTTTCCTAACCCATTAATTCAACTTGACTTACGTTGACGCGAGTAGAAAGTTGTCCATTGTGAAAACCATGACAGCATGAATTATTCAGAACATTCTGGGTATAATTTGGAGCTGATGACGTTGTAAACATCCCATATTTGCGACGGCATCGCAAAAACGATACCCTGTAAACACATATTCTGTCACTAAGGTATACAGTTGGTCTATGGAGCCGCAATGACTAAATTGTTAAACCATAAAGCATATATTCTGGAAAACCGCGTCTTGGATTACCGGTTTTACTGCAAACTCAAAATTAGGTTGAGAAGGACTTTTTCAAGACAAGTCAAAACTTGTTTTTAATCATTTCTTTCGAAGAGTTTTGAAATTAACTATACTTAAACGCTTTTTAACATCTTCATCGATGTATAGGTTATGCGTAAACGTGTGTAAGTCGTAATGAACAGTTCTTCAGTTAATTCACTGTTTTCAATTTTCAACACATTCATGGATACTCGAAAAGTATCTATACTGATTCAATTAAGACAAGTAAGAAAAAAATCAATATGAAGGGCGTGTATTAAGTAAATCATTCATCATAAACTGAAGATGAAATTATATGTACAAAGGCTTTCTAGTTTAATGTTTATGCTAACAAATACATAGCATAATAATCTTGTTGTGATCCAACCGTATATACACATGTCTTTTCAGTAGATCACGAAAGATGATTGGATT
Organism: Cerastoderma edule; assembly: GCA_947846245.1. Taxonomy (NCBI): domain Eukaryota; kingdom Metazoa; phylum Mollusca; class Bivalvia; order Cardiida; family Cardiidae; genus Cerastoderma; species Cerastoderma edule. The sequence goes on from OX401404.1 coordinate 61,574,128, forward strand.
TAAAGACGTGGCTACATGGATTGGCTACTTACAACTTAAGAAATCAGTCTTAGTAAAGACGAAGTAGTTTATGATATGATTTCCCTCTGTGCTAACCAATGACTTCTATTCTAACTGAAGCCTAGCCCCAAATAAGTTTCGATAACAAGTCATGTTCAATATGTTTCAATTTAGGCTAACCATTGAAAGTGTTTAGCATGGCAGAACGCCGATCAAGCATTTGATATGTTCATTTCCCTCTATGTAAACCAATAAATTCTACTCTAACAGAGGACTAGCTTCAAATAAGTTTCGATTACAGGTCATGTTCAATCTTTTTCAATTAAGGCCAGCCATTGAAAATGTTTAGCTTGATAAAGATTCAATAGGAAGTGCAGACAGCGCAAAATGATATAATGAATAATGAAAGCGTTCAAGGGACCCAGCCAAATTGTTAATAGGAATAGCTAGGATTTCTGCAACTACAGCTGTATGTTCTCAACATCCCCATAACACCATAGATACGCAACGTATCGCTATTACCGATTTTTATTAAAGATCGGATGGTTAGCGTTTATCTAACTCGGATGATCTTTGTAGAATGAAATATCTACGTTAGGATCATTCGGACATGCGTATATCGTGTTACATTGATTGTCGTTGAAACATGTTTTGCAATGATTTTTTTCGTGACATTTAAAGAATGTGATTGCTACTCACAGCATAGATATGTGAAAATTCACGAAAAATGCTGATTGATGTACTTTGCGTCATAGCAATATAGAATTTAAGAAACGACCTAGAAAATATGTAGTTGTTTATGGCGACATAATTGCAATGTATCCCAAATCCTCTGTAAACGAAGGACGTGTTTGGGATCATTTTCATATAGACTGGTTTCCATACAAACAGTTTCGTATAAGCCAAGAGTGCAAACCACAAGGCTACCAGTCCAAATCGATACATTTCAGACGAATATTTGTTTAAGCCTTTGCCAAATATATTCGGGCTTTATGGGTTTCGTGTCTACGCAGATGGTCATTTAAAATACTTTTATTAACAGGAGAAACTGCACGTAAATACACTGCCAACAAATCAATCTTTTGTCGGCTCGAATGGAAATTGTTCGAATTCGGGAAAATAAGATAATGGCTTATTTTTGTTTAAAAGGGGTAAAGCACTTATGTCAACAACTGTTCTGTTATGTAACAGCTTTCTTTGATACTTTCCTAGGCAAGGCTTTTAAATGCTTACCAAAGGACAGTCCTACGAAACTGAAGGACTCAGTGGGCCTGACACAGGCGCCTCAACGTCCAAAACTGCCACGCAAGACCTTCAAAGGTAAGGTGTAAAATGGCAAAGGACAATAAATATATACATGTATATGGAACCCTACCTAGATAAACAGCCTAATACATATCGTCTGTCCCGTTCCTTTGGAAATAACCGTGTCTGAGTAAATTATCCTGTCACTAGTGTCATTTAGGACCGATAACTAGGTGCCGTATAACATTTGTGATATCCGGCACTAACCATATAGTACATGCACGTGACAAATCATGACGTCATAAGAACGACATGACGTCATATTTACATCATTCTCTACTTATTTTTTCGTTTTTTTTTGTGTTTTATTTACATCATGTTTGTTTGAAAGAACACTTAAAGGTAACAGAATAAATAGAATAGATGGTTGGTGTCTTTGAATGGGAAAAGTTATCGGGCTCGGCTTCGGATTATTATCCGTTTCGCCTTCGGCTCACCGGATAATAGTCCTAAGCCTTGCCCGATAACATTTCCGATTCACGACACCAACCATCTATTCTCTATGTATCTGCTGTAGCAATTGTGTTAAGGTAAGTACTTGTACCATTGGAACCTTCAAATTGAATGGCATATTTATCCGATGTTATTCGCTCATATTTACCAAGATCAACGCAATCAATTGCGGCCATTCGATAGAGCGGAACTTTGGTTTCCTGTGGGATTCATATCTATTCGTAAAACCGAACTATTTTAACAGAACGATAGAGTGTTGATGTCAATTAAAGTAATGGACTCTATGAATATTTAATAATGATAAATACGAGTTTGGTCGTTACATTTGGGACGAGTTTTTTTTATTTCAATCTAACGACCGTTATCTGTCAACTTGTGCGACATACACGCCGCTGATCCGATATATTATTAACGTGGCTTATAATGCCCGGCTTAAGGGCTCGTTTGGGCTCAGAGAACACACCAATGCAAACTCTAGACAAGCTTTGTGCGATATTTTATGAGAGAACACACCAAAGCAAGTCTAGGATTACCATTACCAAACAATAACGACATTTGACCAGTTTGTTGCCGACGACTCTTGAAAACATGGTTGGAAAAGGTGAAATTGCTTTTAACGAGCAGTTTCCCCTTTTCCCACAATGTTATTCACCCTATTAGAAGATTATTTATCAATTGCATCACATTTTGAAAATGTTGTCTGCAAACATTTCAATTTGGGACAATCGAAAGTTTGGCATTTGGCAAAGGGTTAAACGAACCCCATGATCGATACGGTTGAAAGGAATTTACCGATGACAAGTTTTGAAAGCTGTATTACATAAAAGTCATTAAGTATGCACTCAGCAAATGAGTCAACCTAGGGTTTTATAGAGTAATGGAGTTGATTCTTTGTACAATATCGTCGAATTGCAAAGCATGATTTTCGTGGTAGTATAAAACGAAACACATTTCCAAACCCATTTGCAGTACGCCTTCATCTATATAACATTGGGATATATACTTTGTACAATATTGGCGAATTACAAAGCATGATTTTCGTAGTAGCTTAAATTAAAATACTTTCCAAACGCATTTGCAGTACTTCTTTCTCTATATAACGATACCAACGGCAGGACATCATATAGGCTATTACTTGACATTCGGAGTACAAACGAATACTGACAAAAACACTCAAACGCGCTCGTTTTCCAGACTTGTCAAGGGTAGGTGTCTCATTTTCGTGGTCCAAATGAGATTTTCTATTAGCACCGTCAGTCCTTTCACAATTCCGGCAAAAGTGGGAACCAGGTCTTGCCAAAAGTTGACTTACGGCAAACGGAATGCCCATCATGTGACGTCGTTAGCTTAACGCAGTTATTGTCGAAAGCACTAATCTGTGAAAAATAACATTTTCTCTATTAAGGACGTTCTCGGTAGTTTTATCTGCACACTTCATCTGCGCATCAAAGGGGGTTAATAATCTGTACCGGAGAGATACTTGCATAGAAGTCGGATAAACATTTTTATTCGGATGAAATTTACTGTATGCAATTCTTTTCAAAGAATAATCATATTATCCATAGAACTATAAAAGTTTATTTACATTGTTATATATTTCTCATGCATATTGAGCCCCCAGCTTCTATTTTTCAAGTTTCAAGTTATTTTAACCGGTATTATAAATGATTTTTCAAATACCGTTACCATGGAAACTGCCATTTTACAGAAAAACTAACTCGTCAACATATACTTTTATTTGCATTTTGTATTTCAAAATTAAATACTTCACATACAAAAAAATAAGAAAATTCTATGAAAGGAATTTTTAAATATCTTCATTTATTGGTAATAAACATATCAATTTTTCATTGTTTTTTGTCGATTACAAAAATTTGAAAAACTAATTTGGATTACAAAAATTGGTCAGATTGTAATAATTTGAAATAACATTGAATTATAAAGTATTGAATGTATGAAATCATGTTCTTTTTGTGTTAATAAACCTTCCACAAATTATTATTTTGCCTTTGAAGATGGTATGGTAATTTTGACATTTTTGCCCCTAACGGTTACCATGGAAACTGTCATTTTATGAAAAAACTAACTCGTTGACCTCCATTTTTCTTTGTAAAATTTATAAACTGAAAAAGGGAACAAGAACAGTCAATCTTGTGTTAAGCGAAGTTATAAAAGGAGGCAGAAGCTTGGTGTAAAAGAAAACTAACGGCTTAATACGGACGCCAGTCATTTAAAAATCCCCGGAAGGAGCTTTCTGAATGACTTGCGTCCGTAGTAAGATAGCCTCAGACGAAATAACGTTTGATCCACAGTTTAAGAGTGGTAGTTTAAAACAATATTGATTGAACATCAAGCAAGCTGCGTTCCCAATAACAATGGTATCAAAGGTTACTGTGAAAAGCATTAAACAACATAAGACGAAGTACAAATACAAATTACATCAATTTACAGATGCAAGTGTGAGCTCTTACATTCCAGAACGGATCAAAAGGAACAAAGGACGTCTGGCCCATAGGTCAAGTTACCATTAACAAATTGTATTTGCCCTGGAAGTTACATTGCAAGGTCTTGTCTGGACAGCGTCTTTCAGCCAATCGTCGCCGCCCGTCTAAGCAACACCTATCTCCTTCATTACGATTAATGAAATGTTGTCTTTTAGTGTCGACCGCACCATTATGCGGTTTAGGCTGTGATCTGTAATGTATTAGATGGCCATGACCTACAATGAAAGGGCAAAAGTGCGATAGAACTGTAGATTTTCTCGGTCAAATAAGACTAGGACATTCAATTTTCTGACTATTTGATAAAGATATGTTCAATTATTCCCCGTTGTACTGACTGTATGATTCAACGTTATGTTGCTACTACAAAACTGGACTTCCTTTTATATCTATAAAAAAGACTTTGAACCCTTATTCTTCCGATTACTTAAATAGAAAGTACATCTAGTTCTGTCAGATATCATTCCACAGAGAATATGATTGTTTTGTCGCACCTATAACACGAAATCGCTCATTCAATCTATATAGTGATTTCATGCCGATTGTGAAACAAGTTCTGACAACTTGTATTAACCACTCTTGAACATATATATCCTCGGTGAATAACCAGTACTTGTGTTGATTGGTAGCTAAAGCAAACGTAATTTTGCAAGTCGGAATTCGATAACAACAGGATTTGTACTTACTACCCTTGTGTCATAAAGCCGAAGTTTTATCCAAAAAAGCAAGTTGTGAGTATTTCGTAAATAGCATGGGATTCGATGATTATTCTACATCATTTTTTGTATGTGTCTTTGTTTTTGGACTGAGGGTGCGTCAGCACCTTAGTCCGCTGAATTTACATACCACTTTTTGAGGGACGGTACTTTATCGATACAAAAACAGCGGTCTGATCCCAATTACTCATTAAACATCCGCCTTCACTGTGCGGACTTCTTGGAACTAGGAATGTAGTCCGGATTTACTCCCTTTGTTTTGCTCTATATTATTGTAACTGCTGCCTCATGGGAAATCGTAAAATGTCCAGATGTTCGAAAATAGACTATCAATCAGTCTTTGTTCACAGAAATAATAATTATAGTAATGGTGGTTAAAGGAGCAGCTGTTTTCCTCGAGATGATGCCCAAAGAAATTTTCAAATGTATCCTCACTCATCTTGCTTTAAACGCACCTTAGTCCTTCAGCGCTATTAGCGCTTTGCTTTGGTTACCAGTGTCATATGAAAGTTACTCCGAAAGCATGTAGAACACATAACTTTCGGCTACTTCTGCAAACTCCGAATTGCTGCGGAACCGTTTCAGATCCAATACTCGCTACCATACATACACATAAAGACTTCAAAGGAAAGCCACATCCAATTGGCAAATAACGAAGGAGTTTTCATTATGCTAAGATAACTTCTATCAATATTTCTGCAACGCCTATGTATTATCATGGGTGTCGTAAAAGTGTGCATATCAACGAAACCTTTGGCCATCCTCATGAAAGTTTCACTCCGTTAATTAGCTTTGGTGAAAATCAATTGGCAACACTTAGTTCATATCCCAAGCTTCTACGCTATCGTACTGAAATACTCGAGTATTCTACTAATACACAATTAACATGCAATCGGATGCTCATCTTCGCTAACATACTATTCTGATGGACGTTCTTTTCCCAATAAATTACTTTTGGTTAAAATCAATTTGCAATATTTAGTTCATATCCCAAGCTTCTATGATAACGTAATGAAACAATCCAGTATTCTACTAATGTACACATAACATTTAACATGCAATTTGACTCTTATCATTGCTGATTAAATATGCTGATGGTCAAACACATTAAACAGTAAAATGTTTTCCCAAAACAGTTCGAAAATGTTTTGTCCAAATTAGACTCTTAAAATCCCTTAAACGTTTATTAATATTGCGATGCCCGACTCATAATGAATAAGAAAGACCCCCAATTTGACAAAAGGGATGGCCAAGACGGATGGAACTTCCGCCATTCTAGAATTTGAACACTCCCGGGGCCTTCGAGGCCTTCGATAAGACCACTTCATTACACGATCGTTGCAAATAAAAGATATGATTATGAACGCTAGGCCGTTGCAGATAAACACTGCACTAATAACACCGCTCTGTGGGGAATGCTTGCATCAGATACGATAATATTCTGCATCGTTAAACATTGAGTTCAGTCTGACGAGCTATGTCACTAGTGTGCAGAATTCATGTACGTAGAGCCTAGTTTCGATAGCTCCGACGGTAGCAAATTCTTCTGTTTATAATGGGGTTTACGCCATGACAACAGTTTTTCATTCATATTATGATCTTCTTCAAAACTAGACTAGGGCTCTGAAGTGTAATGTAAAAGGACCATTCCTCGAAAAAAGAGGTACTGTTTGGGCTCGAACCTAGCACCAACGCGTTCTAAGACCGTCACCTTAACCAATTGACCACGCATATTTCATAAAATACATGTTTGATGAAAACACACGTTAAAATGAACGCTAACAACGGTTGAAATATAATGACGTCACATACTCTCATATAGCATGTTGCATAACACACAAGGAATGTGCATATAATGTTTCCGATAAAAATATTAGATTGACAGCACACAATTTACTACTGCCCAATCATATATATGCATATCATGTTTTTTTTTTCAAATTACAGACACTTTGTGGTCTACACGGATTACACAATATATAAAAAGTGCAAATTAAATAAATTACATAAGTCAAGTAACATTAATTCTAAACAGAGAAGTGAAAACAATGATAGAATACATTGAAAGCATTATTTCCACTGGCAATAGTTGAGTTGGAAATAGAGTTGTTTTACAGTACAGTGTTTCTAATCCTGCAAGCATCCTTCATATTTTTTGCAGTATCAAGTATAACACTTCTTTTTCGAGATGATGAAAATTTTGTTGAATTTATCAACTCTTGGAAGAGATGTATTTCTTTTTCTTTTAAATCATAAAGCTAAACTTGTACTATCTCGCATGCTTGTTCCCGGAGTATTTCGTTTTATATAAGCTCTATATTTCCCGTTTTGGGTAAACAGATCAATTATATGACGATCCATATTTGTATCAAAATAAAGCCTCTCTGATGAAAAAAATGTCTTGAGTCCTTCTTTGTTACTCCCTTTGTAAAAGGTTAAGAATTTGTTCATTATAGTCACCACTATTGAAAGGGCCAGCCAGTTTGTCTTATGAGAGACTTCTCACTGATCAAACCAATTATCTCCCAACTTCTATCACTATGCTAGGTGCAAAGGGGACATAAGTTGGTTGGTAGCCATTAATTCAACTAGCTCACGGCTCAGGAACCGGCCATTTCGGAACAAGTTCCACGAGAAGTATATACTGGGAAAAATGAGAACACTTCCCTCGGGGCTCGAACCTTTGACCTCCGGGTCCCAAGGCGGACGCCTTAACCCAAGGCCACGATATAAGGACTGTTGTGATATTTCTGTAGATTGGTCTTTATTATCTCCATATCTTTCTTTCCCATTATCACCTTTCCTCGTGACGTGGTACCTTCGTGCTGACGATTAATAAGACATTTTAAATATACTCTTTTGCCATGATACTATACAAAAGAAACATGAAACTAGTAATTAGGCATAAGGGTTTGGCCACAAGTTCTACCGACTTAGATTCGGCCACCCCATGGCAGGTATCTACATATTGTCAATATCAGTATTGCTTTCCTATGTCTTATTTTCTAATTTAACCAATAAGACTAGTGTAAATAGCGCAGTCGATGACTAGTTACAAAGAAGAATAACGGGTCCCCAGATCGAGCAAAGGCTCTGCCAATATTGTTCTGACAATTAATAAATGTAACCAGATATCATGTATCTGTTTCTTACCACTGGACTTTTGCAGCAATGCAGGAGAGCTGTTGGGTACCCACGACATTCAACAACGAGTCACAAATTACCTTGTACCTTTCTCTTTGGTTGAAACTTTCCACAGGTTCGAGTTGTATATTTTTGTTCAAGCGTAAACCGGAAACGCATACGCATACCTTAGAAAATCATATATGCATACGTTATTAGAACCATAACACTGAACCTTAATGTTTCTCTTATTCCTAGATATATAAAAAAAGAAAACAATGATGTTTTGTTTGCAAGACACAGTTAAACAAGAAATCCTCTAACATTGACTTGACTTAGACTCACCAGTACAAATCCTTGTGAGAAGAAGACCTGCTCATTTGCAACTTTTGGATATCCTGTTGATTTTGGCCTCTTTCTTGAGGCGCGGTTCCCAATAGAACACCTCTAAGTCTGCAGAATGAAGTATACAGAAACATCTCTCCCCTAAAAAAGCTTTACGTAACAACTCACGCTTATTGACGACCTGTTATATATGATATATCACCCGGACGTTTTGTTGGAGAAAACACATAACGTGTTATGCGTGCCAAACGAGGGGGGCCTCCGTGGCCTATTGGTTAGAGTACAGAACTTGAAATCACATGGGCCCTCTCTGCGTGGGTTCAAATCCTGAGAGGGATATGGATATTCATGAAAGGCAGTCTCCCGACTGACTTAGGGAATGGTTCTACCCTTGACCAGCTCTTATGGGCAGTTGAGTATGGGGTCTTCCTCCATCATAAAGAGTCGGGCATCCCTACATAACTGAAATAATGCTGATGTGATGTAAAACCCATAAAAAAAATAAAAGAAAAATAAATAAAAAAGTGCCAAACGATAGCCGACGCGTGGTGCATTAGTTGATATGTCATTCACCACAAAATGTCGGCTTTAAGACAATTACAATGGCAAGAGTTCTATTTTCGATTTGTATTTTTAAAGGTTTATCACCAATATAAAAAGGTTAATTTTAAACATATCATTGATGAAATGTTAAGGTTATTATAAATATATTCTCAATATATATTGGTCTTAGAAACCGAATTTCAGTACGACAAGACCAAACCGACACGGGCCCTTATACCAAAAAACTATCCTGTAAACATCTTAAACATTGCGATGTGAGGGCATTGTTTGAACAAATCATGCAATACCTGTATAAGGCGGGTCGACAAATGTATTTCCAAAAGCTTTGTCAATAAAAAATGTTAATAAAAAATGCGACCAAGATTGCTTCTGATGGAAGAACCAGTGCAACAGTTATGCTTGATCAGAGATAAATACTTGCTCATGAAGTTATAGCAGCGGTGTCCGAAAGAATTTCGGACACCTCTGCTAACTTCGTGCGCAACTATTCACCCGAAATGTTGCGAAACCCTCACATGGGTAATACCAGAATTGAAATGGAACAGGTGTTATCAAGGAGGATTAGATTGAACTGTATGTGTTGTAATTCTACTATCATGAACAATATCTCAAACTTGGGTCGCAAGATGTAGGCTGCACATTGCCCAGCTTGTCGAAAAGCATCAACGTTTACTAACATTTACTAAGTAACCATTATAGACCATTATACAGACACGTGTATTAACATATTTGGCACTTACAGCCAAGTAAATCAAAATCCGATTTCGCAACCCCTGACTAAATACAAGCATCATGCCTGTCGTTGCTTTTAATATTTGTTCCGAGCAGATACAATTCCTTACCTTCTGTCTAAATGTTCTTGCCTTATACTAACGATGAAATAAAACAAATTGGAACTTGCAAGTGTCACCTGATTCCGTTGTGGACTTGTTACAGGGTCAAGTTAGTTTGAATATCTTGATTTGTTAGACCATTATTCCCAACCTCAAAGGACCTTTACCGAGAATCAAATATCCCAATAAAGGCTTGTATCACAGTAATCTACACGCATGTTGAAAGTGGATTGGTTTTGTGTTTTAAAAGGAGTATATACATTTAAACATCAAAATCCAAACCAATACTATAGTTTTGGGAAATTCTCTGTAAGCAGAAATGGAGGAAGGAATGCGTCTAGTCTAACTGATCAAATATAGACATGATATGAATGAATAATGCCTTCGTGACCCCTAGCCATTCTAGCGATCTGTCTTGAAGTGTCAAATAAATTGAGACAATTTACAATTCATTGGGGACGGCATGCAAGCAACACAACTTGTATGAGCTTATCACATACTACTTATATACAGAACCTGACTGGACAAACTAGAATGTTCGCAAGGTTTTGTCTAGCACAAACCTTTTAGTTTTTCGAATATATTTTTTATGGAGATTGCGAAAGTCTCAAAAAAAAGATTTTGTTAACAACGCAGTGTCACCGTGAAGAGTAGTGTTATAAGGCTCTGTTCCCATTTCTACAAATAACATGACAAGCTAATTGGTTTCTTGACAGGCGACATCCGATTCTTGTCTGACATTTTCAATCATATATCGGACGACATTACGGATGGGCCAAAATAGGTGAGTCATCAGTTTACACTTTCAGAAAACGGTGAAAGTAAATTAGATACCGGTAAACTGAGCAATCAAAATTTAGCACTTTAGTTTGCATTACATGTACATGTGACGAAAAAAGCCTTATCTCTGAAAGAGGCAATGTTGGCGAAATCAACTAAAGGACAAGTGAACTTTAACTGAAACTAACTGTATAACCAGTATACCAACAAGTGCAGAAAATAATTCAGCGTTTGTAGACGAGTAATTCAAAATCAGATTTCGCCACCAATTAGAGGTATTCCATTTTGTGTTACTGCGATGCCTCATTCGTCATTGTAGCGACTTCATAGCTAGAACAAGTAACAAGTTAGTCTTCTTTACATTTATTGATACACAAAGACACAGCCGGAGTTTGCATAATAAAAGTAGCAGATGCTTTGCCAAAGGAAACACATCAACTTCCTAATCCTACCTTTTTCGTAGAGCCAATCAATACCGAGAGATCTTATTCCTTAACAAGCCTCATACATGCTTGTAGGTATTTCAGGAAAAGGAACACAACTTCTGAATCGACATTCCGATTGGTTTGGGGGAAGGCAAGTAAGTAATGGCAGGAATACCAATGTGTCGCCTGTAACGGAAATTTCAAAAGCTGTGTGATATCATATTCAGACAATAATGCATCAACATGTCAAAAAGTAGATTAGCTATCTCTGAACAGAGACCGTGTCTACTTTATTTTATTGAACGAAGTACATTAATGTAGTTTGGATTTATATTTACAAGATAGAATTAAATGTATAAGCGGACAGATTATTTCATCGGGAGAGAACTCACACGGTCTGTGGAGGTCGCCATACTTTCAACAAAGTCACCAATGTTCCCTTATGATGAAAATAATGATGTAGCGTGGATTTTTAATACGTAAGCAGGCCGGTTAATTTAATCGGGAAGGCATTCTCACAATTTGCGGGGGCCCGGTTCTTTCAACAAAATCCAAAAGGTTCCCTCTATACGGTTTAGGTGAAAACACGAGTACTGCTGAATTATAGCAGAGTAATGCAACTTTGTTTTAATATAACAAATTCTTCGATTTTGGTGTATTTGTTATTTAGTCTCGCACCGAACTCTCCATAAAGTGCGTGGAGCGTTATGTGGTATATCTTGATGGTTTGCCATAAACCGTATAAGAACTCCTAACAATGTACTTTGTCGAGTACATATGACGATAAATGTGTCGTCTCCAATTTGAATTAACGGTATATGGTGTCTCTTAGGAACAATAACTTACGACTTTAGATAGATTGAGATCTTTCATTAACCTACACCCGGCTAGAGTACAATTTATGTATTTAAGGAGCAGAATCGAGGGTAAACAATTTAAGCTGTAAGAACGATTTAAGATAAACAAGTTCAGACTTAAAAGAGTGAAATCGTTTTTCAGCAATTTCTAAACACATCCTAAAAATATAAAGGTACATGTTCCTTTTTATGAGAAAAAAGAACAATATTAAAGGCACATCAAAGGAGAGGAGTACAAATAAATTACTGAAAAAATATATGGAGTTCTTTCATTATGTTCATAAAAGTCATGAGAACTAGTTTAGGAATGCATTGATACCCTATTAAATAGACTCATTTAAAATAAGTTATTTTGTGCTTGAAATATAGTTGTCTCCAATTCAATCATGTTTATCAACAACCTGTTTGTTTGCATATTCAAAATAACGAATTCTGATTGGTCAGTTAAAAAATGTGTGTATCAACTGTCAAGGTCAGAGGTGAATAATCAGGAAATCTGAATTATAAAACTCACTAATCTGGGTTGTTTCTGGTTTACTTTCACACTTAAGTTGTGCTGATGGTGTTTTCTGGTGATAACTATTTGAATCTGGCCAGAAGTTTACCAAATAATATAGTTTGGTATATCATTAATCTCCTTTTATGGGCCTTTAAACAAGAGAGCATCATAAGTCTATTAGTCTGTCGGTTATTCTTTTAATTTATATCGTCTGCTGTATTTTCAATTTGGACTAGCATAAGGATTATGTACCATACCCTCCGCTTTAACCCTTTCCCAAACAACACATTTTCGACTGTCCCAAATTGATATAGTTTGCAGACGACATTTCAAAATGTGATGGAATTGGAAAATAATCTTCTGATAGACCAGAAAACATTGTGGGAAAAGGAAAAATTGCTCGTCCCGAGCAATTTCTCCTTTTCCTTCAATGTTTTCTTAAGTCGACTGCAACAAAGTGGTCAAATGTCGTTATTGTTTGGGAAAGGGTTTATGAATACAATCTTGCTATTCCGTGCGAACTGTAGATTCTTTACGACGTTAATCGCCCTATTACAGTTCCGAGATTGTATTTTGCGAAAAGGGGTTTCTTCGTTAATGTGTATCACCGACGAATGGATCGGCAATAACTTGATTACTGTCACATTCCAACGATAGATGGACCTTCTCTACCCAAAACCTCATCTATCGGTAGTGAATTTGAAAACAGGGCTCTACAGTTAAAAACCTGGATTTGTCAGTATTATTTTGACGCCTGTTGAAGGATTTGCGAGATGTTGCATACGGTTTTCACCACATACCAATTATTTACTAAGAAGGACGCAATAAGTGGCTGTGGGTGGAATACGCAACACCGATTTTGGTATGAAAGAAAAACATGTTTTGGTCCACTTAAAGAAATCAATTTGTCTGAAATACGGTTGAAAACGTGATTAAACTCCAATGTTAAACAGGTTGAGTTTTGCCTCAATTTCCATTTTGAATATGTTTGTTTTTACAAGTATCGGTCAATGATTACATGTATGTACAGACACAGGGAATATATATTGAATAATCATTTGTTAGTTTGGGGGATTAACACCTCCGCAACAGAAATTCAGCCAAATAATGGCGTTAAATTAAAGTTCTGTGTTATCCAATACTTATTCCTCGATGTTTGTTATTGACGATGCGCTTCCATCGACAAAGGGTCCCGGGCTTGAACCCCGTTATCGGCGCGATGAAAGTACCAAGACTTAGCCACAAATCCGCACAAGAACTAATCATTTACCCAGCAAGCATTTATTGAGAGTGAATTTGATGATAAACGTCAAGCTTTTGTCACAATAATTGTTAAATATACAGGTTTTTTCATCGAAACGTCACATGCGCCACAGATTTGCCTAAAAAAAAAAAGAATAAAACCAATTCTTACTAGATCTATACAAACGAAAACGAAACCCGATTGTTTTTCCGGAACTACGTTGCTTTAGGCCCTACAAAGCACCGGATCTCCCGTTGTTTGGAAGCCTGTAGCTATCGATTCATATTTCGACACCGGTTCAGCGATAATAGCAGTCGGGCTATTTTGTTATTTGATTTAGGAGTTCGACGTACTCTGGTCCACATACAACTGAACGTTAGAGATTCCCACGAGAAAAAATATTCACAGAGTACGGAGTACATATTTTTAGTCTTAGGTCTATGAAAAGACATAGCTTGGAAATGGGAGATGGTCAGATACCAATAAAGACCAGTCTTACATAGTAGAGCATTAGGTTAAAGCAAGCAAATTTGTACGAACAATGACGGAAAAAGCTTTTACTCGAAGGTTTTATTTAATCCAATTAAGGTAAAGCCTATTTAGTTCTCATGAGGAAAATGCATTATCGCCTTTTTTTGCTTATGTGAGAAATACAATTTTTTGTTTTAAATCTCTTTTTAAAAACAAAATGTCGCATCTCACGTTTCTAATTGTATATGCGATATCATCTTGAATTCAACAATGCCGGTCTACGTCTATGCTTTGTATAATAACCTTTTAAACCATAAGATCGATTTTTTCTACTTTGTAAAGGATTCGTATTCATCTTTCTGTATAACAACGAAGATGTAAGGATGTGTTCCGTTTCACGTAAAGGTCGTGGATCCGGCGAGGCGAAAAACTGATATCGCTTTACTCCCCTGTGACTTTGTTCATCAATAATTATGAGATCCTAAATAAATATGCGCGAATAATTCTCCCAGCAGGCTCGCGAAAAGGTCGATTGTTCAACCCGCATACCTTATGGTGTTATGAATGAGGGTACTTTCTACATTAATAATAAAGCGGGTTCTCATTCAATGCGAAATTGTACATGTGGAAATAAAAGATACAAGATGAAATATGAAGCACTTATAGGTTGTTAAATATAGACAATATCTGATTTGTACTGTATCTGGAATTGGAAAAGTCATCGGACAAGGCATGGGAATATAATCCTGTGAGTCGAAAACGAATCGGATAATATTCGAAGCTGTGCCCAATATCTTTTTCCATTCAAGACACCAAACATCTATCTTTATCATTCTGTTATATTTAAACATTCAAATTTGGAAATGAAAAACGAAAAAGGGGAAACAAACGGAAAAAGCAATTCTGACAGGTACACCAAACGATTAAGTTATCCAATGATGAAAAAAACATGGACTTGCTAACACATAATTGCGATCCTTTATATTGAACTGGGAGTATATGGCGTTGTGATGAAATAGTTGAGGCACATGTATGTGCGTCAACAATAAGGATTCGATCCTGACAATGAATTCATGTTGATAATAGACGACATATTTCGTCTTCATAGTACACTGTGCTCGTAGTAAAATTCTCTTTTATCTTTCTAACAAGAAACGGTGCCTTAAATAATATATGTGCGAGAGTTTCTTTGGGAAAGCACAGGGAATTACTATTTTTATATGGAAAAGCAGAAAGTCACATGAAAGGATCATTGCATAGTTCCGGTAATGAACTATCAGGGATAAGTCTACGAGCACTTTACACTGTAACATTACAGGAATATGGTTGGAAGGGGTGGGTAAGGTTCCTTACTTTGAGAGCATACAAAGCCGATGTCAAAACCTGAAATTTTGTCGTCACAACTCGCAATTCTTAGCTGGTGGTGCGGTTGCGGACTTTCGAATTGCAATTTTGAATTGCTTACGAAATCTCAGCCAATCCCCAAGTTCAAAACTGAAAATTTACCTATAGGTTGTTGGATTCAATAAGGGTTTAATCATATTTTTAAATGTTGGTTTACTTGTCTGAAAATGCAAAAAAAGCACTAAAAATATACCCTAAAAACGCTAAACCGGAAGTTTCGCAACCGACTTTCTTCGTCTGCACCGTGGTGATGCGGTAAAACGTTCACCAGCCGTGTTAAATGGTATGTGTGAGATAGAGAGAAGATACATAGCCTTTATCGAAGTCTCTTATGAATAACTTCATCAATAATAATAGAAACAACGGCAGTACAAATAGATGGTACGCGATAATGGATAAAGTACACAGTATCGGTGTAGAATATCAACAATGCCATTACAAATGTTCCCTTTCGTGATGATGGGTCCCGAGAGAAATGTTGCTGTTCTTTACAAACCTATGGTATTAACCCGTCACACAAGAAGACTTCACATCAATTTGATCTTCTCGATGTTATCTTTATAACCAATTGTTTTTTTATATTATCTTTATAAATACAAATGTTATTGTTTCTTGTTACAAATAAGATATTAATTTGTCACATGGAACAAACTGCTTCCTTTTGAATATTGTTAAGAAAAATACACTATATAGTACAAACTTTATAATGCTCGTCTGTTGTTAGTTTCAATTCAATAAGCATTGCAACAATCGGAAATGTAATAAAACAGGAAATGTAATAATTATTACATTTCTTGTTTTATTACATTTCCAGTTGTTACACAGCATTGATCTAACATGTATGGTATGCATGAAGGAAAGCCTTTATTGAAGCAAATGTCAAACTATTTATTTATTGCATATAGGTTTTACAACGCGTCATCATTTCTTCCCTTATGTTACAATATAGAGGCACATGACGTTGGAGACGCTTTCATTGAGTAAACCCGATGGGTTCAGATTAGAAGATGTCAATGGTGTTGTTCCCACGGATTTCGTTATACAGTGCGGCCCCGAAACATAATGCCACGTGCTGTATAGCAATATGTAATCAATGTGGGCCACAAGACATACGTTATTGAGGGACCCCTTTCCTACACGAGTCGCATACTGGTAGTAAAAGCAGTAATTAATGGAACCAGTCGTATTAAGTTTGACATATTACCGTGGTATTGTTTCCATGGATTTCGTCATCCAGCCCCGGAACCTTATGTCAATTGCTATATAGCAATATGTAATCAATGTGGGCCGCGGGCCATACGTTATAGAGTGACCCCTTTCCAAAACATGTCTCATACTGGTAGTAAAAGCCAGTAATCAGGCGAACTTGCCGTATTTTTTATAAGTCCGATATAAAGATTGACTAATTCCCCACATGTGTTCCAATATAAGAGCTTGATTGGAAGGAATTGGAAGGGAGATTAGCCTTTATTAACTAGGAAAGGACACACCATCCTGTTTACTGTTGTTGTAACCGCAATTTGTCGAAACATAAACTTGATGTGTCTTCGCTTCGGGTCCAATCCTAGGTTCATTAAATAGGCTGTAAATGTTTAAATACAAACCCCTATGGTTTCAAAATACATTTATTAACTAATTACCAAACAACAACAACATTTGACCAGTTTGTTGCAGACGAATCTGGAAAACATTATGGGGAAAGGAGAAATTGCTCGTAACGAGCAATTTCTCCTTTTCTCGCAATTTTTACTTCCTTATCAGACGATCATTTTCCAATTTTGCCACATTTTGAAATGTCGTCTGCAAATTCTTTCAATTTAGAACAGTCGAAAGTTAACGTTATGTAAAGGGTTAAACCAACAATTCTCTATTTGTGTTGACATTCTCAGAAAGCGACGTGATAAACAGAAAACGTTTGTATGTGTATGTTTTCCTTTGTTCAGATTTGGCGAGTCTATCCTGATCTAAGATATCTGAACTACTTTTTACTCTAAAATGAGCTTAATTTGTAACATGTCTGGCTCGGTACACAGGAGTCCAGTCCTAAGTTCGAGATCCTACTCGGCCATTATTCTTTACGACGTTAAATGGAGTCGATGCGTTATTCTTAATTCGTCTTCCATACGTTTCATTTAAATTCACATGGGTAAGAAGTGTGTGGCTAGGTAAGACTATTGTCCAGTACCTGTAAGGAAATATCAGTAAAATAAGTATGTATACTGACTTAAACAACAACGAAAGAAGCAAAGCAAACCAACCAACTAACCAAATTATCCAAAGGCGCCCATACCTTAGACCACAAGTTTTTTATGGAAGGAGAGACGGCAAAATCAGTTTCAAAATAATCTATGATAGAACTAGACATATGAGGCAAATAGAAGTCCTGGGTCAGACATTGTCTGATAGGGCATTGCACTCTCTACAATAACTCTAGTTTTCAGGACCCATACCATTTGATTCTATCAAAGATAGACCAATCAGTATTGACGACGCGGGATTGTTTAAACCAACCGGGCATTATATAGGCCTACTTAAACAACAATAATGGCTAAAGTTAAAAAGTACCCGCATGAAAATTTGTACTTAACATTTATAAACGTACACGAAATCCTTTTGGCATCAACAAAATTGTTTTGTTTAAGATTTTCTTGTAAATTATACCCTTTCAAATACCAAGAGGTTTGGCCCCTGTAATTTTATTACACACTCAATGTTAAAATCAATTTCAATATTTGATTAAAAGTTGCCATAGGATGTTTCGTAAGAAGGTGATTTATCTTTGACAAGACCTTTGGGCAATTCATCTCAAAGAAACAAATTTCTCATTTAAATGATAGACTGTTCCAACTTGTACTTCTGTGCCTAGTTTTTGAAAGCCAAGCCAGTGCATAAGTGTTTGCTTAGCAACCTTCGGTCGTACAACAACTCACCATATTTGCAAAGGAGTCAAGAATACCAAACCATGTGAGTGTGTTTATGTCCGGAATTTTGCGACTCTATTTGTTTACAATCTATCTCGGAATCTTAAAACACCATACAGTGGTTACTTCTGCTGTGTTACGCTAATTTGGACACACAGGAGCCCTGTGATGCAGATCATAGTTTTGCTTGATCGGCTTTTTAACGGATCGACAGTTGTTTAAGAAATACACGATGACCAGCATTGAAAACAAGGAGGGTCCTCGAGACTGTCTAATCAAGGTTTTAAACAAAAGTTCTAGCTCTCTCTTCGTATGGATTCGAATCCCCCAATCGGTAGGTCTTAATATCAATGAAAGGTCATCTCCCGGCTTGAATGTCCCAGACCATAACAGGTTCTTTTGCCATCGCTTTCTATAACTGAAAACCACTGACGTAAAGAAACGTAAAATTGAAAATAAATAACAAACAAACTCACCGGCGTGCTGAAAGCCTGCAGGATGGCTTCTCGTGTAACGGGATCCCAACAGCCCCGGGGTTAGAGAACTGAACTTAAATGAAAAGATGCTTTTCTGCGTTGGTTACATGAAATTGTATTCTCATGGGAGGTAGTCTCCATGATGACCTACGGAATACCGGCGATTTACCCATCTTGACCTCTTGACCGGCCCTTTTTGGCACTAAATTTCAGGATCTCCTTCAATTAAGTTTGAGTCGGCAATCGCAATTTAACTAGAAAACTTGTTGATGAGATCTTTAAACCCATGCAGAGAAAATTCTCCTATTGTAAATATTCGAGTGGCAGAAGATTCTTTCCGTGTTATAAGGATTGATCTATCTGCTTCGATCAAATGAATATGGCAACTCGGATACAGAATATATCATAAGATTCCATATCGCTTGCCAATCATGACACTTTGAAGGGAGGTTGGTTGGCTTTTATTTCTTCTCTCAAACCATAAAACTGATACACGTCATATAGATTGTGGGCTACTTTCGATTGCAGATTCTCTGTAGAGCATTGTAGCAACCAGGTTTGCAATAAAATAAGTCGTGCAATGCAGCTTGTCTCGGAAACTATACTAACTGCATTATTGATTTAAATGTGGTTTTTAAACGTATTGCAACAAGATGGTTATTTATAGTGAAAGGTTTGGGAATAGTTTTTACCTAAATAAGGATTTATAAATACAAACCACATTTACAATAACGGGTCTTGCAATAAATGTATTGCAAAACTCACTTTATTGCAAATGTGGTTGCTACAGACCTCCATCTTTATAAGATTTCCCTCCCAAATTCTCCCGAATGTAGTTTATTATATAAAAAGGGTATTTGATGCTTGTAGTGTATTTTTCATATGCTCAAATCTATTCTATGCCAAATCTTGTTTAGACTAAAATCAAAAATACATATTTGTAATACATGAGAACCTTATCCGATCGCGCGGTCAAATGGTAAATGTCTTTGGTTTCTGCTCCACCAGCAATGCGTTGGATTGTCAATGTGTTTCAGTCTTATAGGCTTTCTCGGGATTTACCACTGTAAGGCAAGAGCGTCGGCGTATGTTGGCAAATGACAAACCTACTGAACCAGCGTCAATGGTAGGGTTTGAGTTACCTGGGACCCTGAGTACCTAGCCCAACATCTTGTCAACTGGGTCATGCAGGATCTCTCTGGATTCGATTAATTGAATACATGAAACAAACACGTCAAGGCACACTTAATAAAAAAGTGGAATAATCTGGGTTTTAGTAACTTTATCCTAAACTGCCCGTTTTGCCTCACATTACAACGATCGAATGAACATTGTGGAGCCTGAATCGGTTATCTCTTGTATAAATGGACGGTCCTTCCCATTCTGCTAATGGTGTAGATAATAGGTCAGACAACTAATGGGCGGGTCGTAAGAATCACTTTGACAATGTGAGCCAATTTAACCAATCAATTGTATAGGGATTTCGGGACTGTTCAGCATCGGGTTAACCCTTTCCCAAACAACACCTTTTCGTCTGTCCCAAATTCAAAGAGTTTGCAGACGACATTTCAAATCGTGATGAAAAACTATTCGTTAGGTAAAGCAGAAAACCTTGTAGGAAAAGGAGAAATTGCTCGTTACGAGCAATTTCTCATTTTCCCACAATGTTTTCTTAAGTCGTTCGTAACAAAGTAGTCAAATACCGTTATTGTTTGGGAAAGGGTTACATGAACGCACGAATTTGATTCCTTTATACGCAATTAAAAAAAAAAACATCGATACGATTGTATTAAGTACCTACATTTAGTGTTAAGGGAAATGGTTAAAATGTGTTCAAGGGGAACATACCTCTCTACTGGAAATCTGGTCATATGACGCCCCAGATGTTTCGATGGTGATGGAAAATGTTCGATGTTTGCTGCTTACGATAGGGGAATTTGCCCTTTAAGAGAGACATCAGGTTTAATTACTATGGTAAGCAAAGTTTCATAATCCAGCTTATTCTAAAATGATTATTTGGACTAAAGACACGGTGTGCATATCATACATAAGAATCGTAACGTATTGTTACTGATATTTGGCTTGCCTCCGACGCGTCTGAGAGCAGCGAAGCCACAAGGTAGTGATATTACGTATAATCATACGGAATTAGATTGCATATACCTACAACTTCCCGATTTTAAAAACATTGTAGAAAATTGGCCATCTTGTTGTATCAAGCCTTACCTCCATTTTCATTTATAACATTTTAAAAAGTGCTTTGTAGATTACTTCCTTTCTTACATCTTTTTTTCCTATTCAGGCGTGAACATATCTTAGATAATTTCACTTGAGCTGCTCTTCACACTTTATCTTGGCCCCAATGCCCTTTCAGACTGATAACAGACCGTTGTTCATGTTATCAGACACTAGACCACGTGATCGCTGCACGCACCTGTCAGTATTGATTTTTTCTCCGTTTTGTTTCTGCCTTTTCCTGTTTTGCTTTCGATTTTCAATTTGTATACATATAGGTAATTAATACATACGTTAGATGGTTAGTGTCTGCAAAAGGGAAAATTATCAGACTCCGTTTCGGATTATTATCCGATTAGCTTTCGGCTCACCGGAGGATGTTTCTACGCTTTGCCCTATAGAAATCCGTTTAAAGTCACCAACAATCTATCATCTACAGTTCCATACATGTCATGGCATAGGAGTAAAGCTAAGCAATAATACATGTTCCAACAGGCACGACTGACTTGCTTTCATATCAGCTTTCTACAAAAAGATTTCATTTTAGATTACATTCCCATGAGGTAAGTTGTTAAAATCTGTCTCATTAACAGTCAAATCAGTTATGTACGATGGAAACGTAATTTTGCGTTACGACATGACCTTATTAAAAAGTAATGTTATGGCACCAATTCACTTATCACGTGACACGCTCCGATGGTGTTGACAACAATAACAGTCATTTCTGTCAGCACATGAAAGAATTTTATTGATAAAGTGTTCGTTGAGAAACCGAACGCTTTAGTATGTTTGAATGTTTATCGCTTGCAATAAAGATATTGTGTTCGCTACGCTCACTCATTTGAGATATGCATCCATTTAGACTGAATCTTATAGTGTGCGCACATTTGTTAAAATTAGCAATCAACAAAAAGTGAATATGTCTTTTCATCATTAATGATTTCCATCCATATATTAATAGCACGGAGCATTATCGTTTGCGAAGATCAATCAGAATTGACGATCGAGTGACTTTGAACGAATGACCTCATAAAATCATTAAAGATTCATGTTTTTCAAATTATCAATACAAGAAAAATTTCCTTCCAGACCAAACTTAATTCAACAACATACAGCATTTATGTAGAGATTGCATTAAATCAATGGCGCTATTCAAAGCTATTCATTTGTCTTAAATTATAGTTAGAGAAAAGGTAAACAAAGCAAAAGATAAAGTGAAACGTACAGAGATAAGTTAATTACTATGTTTCATGTATACATCAACCTATTTTTGGACTAAGGGTGCGTCAGCACCTTTGTCCATTGAATTTACATACCGCTTTTTGAGCGACGGTACTTTATCACTTTATCGATAAACAAACAGCGGTCTGATCCCAATTACTCATTAAACATCCGCCTTCACTGTGCGGACTAATACCTTCTTGGAACTAGGAATGTAGTCCAGATTTACTTGTTTTGTTTTGCTCTATATTATTATTACTGTTGCCTCATGGGAAACTGTAAAATGTCCAGATGTTCAAAAAATAGACTGTCGTTTTGTCTCTGTTCACAGAAATAAAAATTATAGTATAAGTAATGGTGGCAAAAGGAGCAGCTGTTTTCTTCGAGATGTTGCCCAAAGAAATTTTCAAATATATCCTCAATCATTTTGCTTTAAACGCACCTTAGTCCTTCAGCGCTCTCAGCGCTTTGTTTCTCATCGGCATTATATTCAAGTGAATTAAAAGTACACGAACAACAATTCTAAATATAGCCAAATTGGCCACTACTCTACTTCGAATACGCAACACCGTTCTTTTGTATTGGCTCACAAGGTTTGTGATTGTTACTCACTCATGGCTTTGATTTATTGACCCTATAACGCCGGGGCTTATTTGAAGTCTACTCGTGATTGATAAAGTGTGACAGTTCTCGGTAAATTTGCTCTCGTCAAACCTAAGAACGTATAAACAGGATGATATTTTATAGAGAAATATTGATCCTTAAAGAAGCACAGTACCTTTTTTTCTTCACGACTTCTTGAGCGAGTCAAGGAAATCAATGCAGAATATTTTATCTTTAAGGTAGAATACTGATAATACGCCTTTTTGAGACTCTTCCACTCGTCGGATTACTTCGGTCGTTCTCGGTATACATCGGTCGGTGCCGGAACTATTCACTCTACACCGAATAGATCCGGCCACGACCGATGTCTACGGAAAACGACCGAAGTAATCCAACGAAAAAATTAGTTTCAAAATGGTCGATCATGGATATTCTTCTTTAATGTTGAATGACATGGAATCAAAGCTATATTTTTCTATGAAAAGGACATAAGGTGATTATATAACCATTTGATACAGTTCACTTTGAAAAAGCGATGTTC
Organism: Cerastoderma edule; assembly: GCA_947846245.1. Taxonomy (NCBI): domain Eukaryota; kingdom Metazoa; phylum Mollusca; class Bivalvia; order Cardiida; family Cardiidae; genus Cerastoderma; species Cerastoderma edule. The sequence goes on from OX401404.1 coordinate 61,597,644, forward strand.
AACAACCATAAACAAAGTTGTGTCCAAGAGCTGTCAATAATTTGTAACTCACAAAAAAGAGATTGTGAAAACAAATACGTACATTACTTAAAAAACTGAACTTAACCCTTATAGTGCTTGAGCCGACTTCACGCTTATGCAAATAGGTTGGATCTAGGCTAACCGTAAAGTAAACTGGCGGCTGGTCTACTTTCCAAAACATTAAATATCTGCTCAGTCTTTATGAGGAAAGATAGCCAGAGATGCAAACAGGTTAGATCACAGGCAAGCCGCCAATTTATTTGGCGGCTGGTCTGGATCTATTCTGTTTGTATAAGCATGAAGTCGGTTCAAGCACTAAAAACGTTCAGAAGATTGTGACAATCATGAGAAAAACTTCCTATTTACCACGCTGGTTTCAATGTGGACACATTAATCATTCAATAGCGTCTTCGTAGATTTTCTTTGCGATTGTATATTACCTTTATTCTGTCGTCTGTCCGTAATTTACGCTATACATAAACTGGGTTAATAAGACATGTCCTACACTTCAAGCCTTATCGTGATATATATAGGACGATCTGACCCATGCCCTACGTGTTAGATTCAGCGATAACTCATCGAAACAATGACAGAATTACATTGACTTGGGTAGGTTTCATATAACATTGCCGGCAAATGCAATTATATGTCGATTTGTTATCGTTATATTGTTATTTTATTTTGCTTTGTATATTGTAGGCCTGCACTTACGAAAGGATAGAATAACCATTCATTTAAATTGGATGCAGCGGCTGGTTGGTTGGTTAGTTTGTTGATTGACTGGTTGGTCGGTTGGCTGGTTTATTGGCTGATTGGTTGGTTGGTTGGTTGGTTGGTTGGATGGTTGGTTGGTCGGTTGGTTTGTTAGTTTATTGATTTCTCAGTTGGTTTGCTGGGTGGTTAAAGGCAACTTTAACGCTCAAACCAAATGTCCTACAGGTTGGTTGGAATCCGATGGGTTGATATATGACCAAATTTTCAAGGCTTGGTTACTGAACGTCATTCGATCCCTTACCTCATAAGACCTTGCATAATCAAATCTGCCGCAAAAGTCTTAGGAAACTATGAGTGGTCCTTGTTCGAAGTAGAGACAATTTGCAAGTGAAACTAAAATGTCGTTGAAACAATACAGATTTTGTATAGTTGTTTTGATATTATAATTCCAAGTAGGTATTGGAAGGGTGATGAATTCAGGGAACGTCGATTTATCTAAGAATGTAACGTTTACGTGCGATAGATCTAAAAAGCGGTGCCACATTTTGAATCAAAATACATAGTTTCTCACATCTGTGATCAGGCACCTTTAAGAAAAATGGTAGCTTGATTCTAATGGAACTCAAACGACATAAGCTTCTCTATTATTATTATTATCATTTTTATGACATATATAGCAACTTATCATTATTCAATTTCGCCTACTTTGTTAAAGAAATACTCATGTCTTTGCAAATATTGCTTCTTGATGGGTTTTTTTGTTGCTATTTTTTAATAATGTATGTATAGTTTGTTCAGAAATGCAATTGGCAAGTAGCAATTTAATTTCACTTTCTTGCATTGAACTGGAGTTTTCTGTTTGTATCTTTTGTTTGTATCTTTTTTGTTGATGTTGTTTTCTTTTTTTTCAAATCTTTAACAACGTCACATATAACAGTTTTCTGAGGTGTTCCCTTTTTTAGTATGTATCTGCTATTTATATACGTTTTTTTATGTTTTCTTCTATTCGAAAATATACAAGATCGATTTCTTCTTTCTCTGTATCTGGATTAATGTTGAAAGTCACAAATAGATTTTTTTATGCTCATCTTCCAGTGTCTGTAGACACCCCAATGATAACATTGGACCTTAATGTCGGTGGTAGAGACATTGGGAGATGACTAAGTAGATATATGAATCTATCCTTTATTGCAGTAAAAGTTTTTCTCATTTACTTTATTTTCTCATCTGTTAAAACCTAAATATCTTAAAACTAAAGGCATATCTATATATATTATTTTTTCTTTCCCTACTTCATTACGTGTAACTTTGGCCCTTAATTTGAATTGTTTTATACCTCATGCTGTACATATTGTACCTGAGAGATTAAAGAAATGTTCTGTTCTGTTCTGTTCTAATTATCATTTTGCCTCGTTTCGAAACAAGCACTCTACAGATCGACAACAAAATACCCATTACAGTGAAGAGAATGCCTTTCCTTTTGTCGTGCTGTTGTGTCGTCCGTTTCTGCTTAGTATTTTGTTCATTCACATTCTTCCATTACGGGATTATGTGAAAGGAAAAATGACTATATAGCGTTCAAGCCAGACAGAATCAAGCGTGATCAAATTAACCTTGCACCAGCCAGCCTCCTTTCCCAATATTTCAATTTCAAGTCCCAAGGCTGCCTCCTATAGTGCAGACACACTAAGGGTTAATAATAAATAATATAGCTGCGTAGTAAACTAAAGAGCCTATCTTACTTACTTTGATTAAGAGGATAAATCCGCTTTAGCTTATATGGTTTAGCCCTTTCCCAAACAACAAATTTTCGACTGTCTCAAATTGAAAGAATTTGCAGGCGACATTTCAAAACGTGATGAAATTGAACAATATTCTTCAGAAAGAGCAGAAAACCTTGTGGGACAAGGGAAAATTGCTCGTTAAGAGAAATTTCTCCTTTCCCCACAATGTTTTCTAAAGTCGTCTGAAACAAAGTCGTCAAATGTCGTTATTGTTTGGGAAAGGGTTATCGCCATGAAACGTGTTGGAGTACATTATTTGAAATCCGATGGTCCCTCTCCGCGCGGGTTTAAGTCCCGAGGACGCTTTTGGATTTTCATGAAAGGTAGCCTCTTGACTGACTAACGACATGCCGATGTTCCAACCTGGCTCGACCAGCACTTAGGGTCAGTTGAGTATGGGGCCTTCCTCCATCGATTATAGTGGGATAATGCAAAATAATTGAAATATTGCTGGTGCGGTGTAAAACCTATATATATAATCATGTTCCTAGATTCGCCCGTAGGCCAGAGATCTAAGGAATCTTGCCAAAGAACTCTTCAGCAAATCCAGAGGCATTGGTTTGGTTCAAACTAAGTACCTCCGTTCTTAGACAATCATCTTAACCACTTGGTCATTTATGACCCGTTTTGGCGGTATAACTTAACCCTTATAGTGCTGGGTCCGACATCATGATTATGCAAACAGGTTGAATCCAGGAAAGCCGCCAAGTAAATTGGCGGCTGGCCTGTAATATAACCCGTTTGCTACTCCGAGCAGCTTTCCTCATCAAAATTAAGCAGATTTTCAAGGTTTTGGAAAGCCGACGACACACAAATTCAGTTTTGGAAAATTACCCACATTCTAAGCGTAAATAAAAAAAATATATGCGTAATGTCCCACAGGGGAACAACACGGTGCTATCAAATGTAACGGTTGATGCAGCCAATTTAATGGGACGTTTTGCATTAATTCATCGAAGAGCTTAACACAATTAGTGAAACACTGGATCTATATAATAACAAGTTCGTAGACAAATTATTATTTTTTTCTTTCATTGTCGTTCTGAATACATCCGTGGCTATTCGATTTACCAGGGAAAATATCAAATGTATGTTGATATGCAACAGTTAGCAAAAATGATCTAAGTAAGTCCCTTTTCATAATCGTTAAACCCCGATTCAGCAATATTTCGGTTGTATAGTGGCCTAACGCTAATCTATCCTTGTTTCCAATCTTAGGTTGGAAAACAATGCCTTATAATGACAATGAAATAATCGGTGATAGTTTCCGGGAAATCAAGCAGTGTGACAGAGTGCGTTTTAATCATAGACCAATCAGTTGGCTTATAGCGAAGAGGTCTGAATTGAAGGTTTTAGTATATTAAGCGAAAGACGCAATTGTCGGGGCTATCATTAAACCAGTATGTTATATAAACATTGAAAGCACTGTTACAAAAGTAGAACTTGCTCACTAGCAATCGATTTCTCCTTTAGTCCAAATGATTTCAAAGAAATAACAATAGAAAAAAATGAATTTGTAAATATCCCACGCTCGATAACATTTTTAAATGCGTCAAAGGAAAAGTGTCAAAGAATACCTTGAAAATGAAACTCACCGGTTGTAAACAATTCACAAACGATAGTTAATAAAAGAAGAAAACCAATCATAATAAGAAAAACGTTCTCTTTTTTTATACCAACACTGAACTGCCTGAACCAACTGCACAGACGCGTATCTGATGAACGTTAATGCAAAGACGGTTGAGATATATTTTCCCTGAAACCGTTCTCTTTATTAATCGCCAGGTTCATATCATGTAATGTCTTTTGCTAGACGTACAGCATTCTATTAGACAGACGTTCACCAAACCATATCCATAACGCTATTAAACGTAGACACAATTTAATCTCGAACAGTCGTGCCGTATATTTTGTATTAGCTCTCTTATAAACTGACAAATTTTAGATAACTAATAAGGTTTCTTTAACCCTTAACCAAACGCCAAATTTTCGAATGTCCCAAATTAAAAGAATTCGCAGACGACATTTCAAAACGTGATGAAACTGAAATATGATCTTCTGATTGGACTGTAAACATGGTTGGAAAAGGAGAAATTGCTCGTTAAGAGCAATTTCTCCTTTTCCAACCATGTTTTCCAAAGTCGTCTGCAACAAACTGATCAAATGTCGTTATTGTTTGATATTGGCTTAAGTAGTTTCCTCATATGGACATTTATGACTTGTTTAGTTTATAGCAATAGTAGACGGAACAACAGCATGGAAATCGCACATGTTTTACTATAGAGATTTGAAGTCATGCTGACACATGGGAAATATGTCTTTATGAGCAGGTTTATCCTTTGATCACATTGATTTCCAGAGCCCTCTGCAGCCGATGCATCCAAATGGTAATTTCGGAGTGAGAGTTTAATTTCCGATGCCATGAGACTGTTTGGCAATGTAATCTCCTGTTTGGAAACAATCAAAGTTCTAAATAGAGCATATACATAGATGATGTCCAACTTAAGTTATATTTCTAACTCAAAGAGTAAGTTTTTTTTATTTTTCAAATTTTTGAAACGCAAAAAGACGAGTTACATGAAACCAAACTTTGTTTCTATTATGGATGCCCTAAGGCTTGTCAATGGCCTCAATTTCGTCATGAGATATAATGATATATAGAGGGATTAGGGCAAGACTATAGTAAGTAATACATAAATGACTTTCTACAATTTGTGCACTGAACCCTCGATTTCTGCACGTAGATCAACCGATTCTTTAAAAGAACACATACAACTACCACGCATGTCATTGCTTTTAAACATATCTTTTTAATAGGGGTTTGTATTGCATCGAAATTATTTCAGTTTCGATGCGATGGTACTCAGATACCCAACGCTTCCCGATAAACAAGCGTACAATTGAGAGTTCGAGGTATAAATTGTATGCTTTAAAGTGCGTTTTCTCGTCTGAAACCTTTTTTTGTGCAAGATTCAAAGCAGTGACCATAGATTTGTTTTATCAGTTATATAAAAGCCTGACACAAGTCACATAAACGACCTTGTTTGTCAAAGGGTGTGCCTGTCTACGTGGGGTTTAACACCTCATCAACAATTTAGTTATGTAACGGCTTTCCACGATTCTCTAGTACTAGACAAGGGCCCTTAAGTGTTCTAAGGACATTTCTTCCAAGTCAGCTGTATCGTTGTGGCTTGAACCCGAGACACATGGGTTCCAAGACGGATATATTAACCACTGAGCCACACAAGAATATCTATCAAATGGTCATCTACAAAGGAAAGTTGTCATGTTAAATAAAGTACACAGACAGAAATAAGTGAATAGGCAATACCCTGATGGGCTTCTCTTGTTTCAGACAAATATAAACGTGATCACTCTGATAAGAGTTTGAAACAAACAGTGTTGTGAATTCTGGCGTCAGTAAAACTTAAAACAACTTTTTCAATTCTATTTAGAAATTCGTCTGATAAATAAATACCATGACACCCCTCTGGCGCGTGTATTCGTCGAAAGTGCATGTGGGTAATTACGCAGGTACTTGCTTTATTTGAAAGCAGTAAAGTTGAAACCAAACAAATTATAAAAAAATTAAAATTTCGCTAAAATTTATGATTATGACTCGCTTATATTTGAAAACAAAATTATACGACAAATAGAAAGCATGCAAAATACACTTTCCCTCGTGGCAATGGGTAAAAGTCATCTTGGTAGTTCCAAATGCAAGATGAAGTAGTCTTTTGAAGGCACGAGTTAAATTAGTTTATTTTGCCATAACGCCACCTTGGTGTAATGATTTAAAGGTCGAATGGAGCAATAGTTCGCCATGAGCTATTATGTTATCGGTCTACGTGTTTTTTCTTAGTCCTCTGTTGTAAATAACTCAAGTGAGGAGTTGTAAAGCTATGGTGGTTTCATTATTCGTGCGGTTTGGCAGAGAAAGCCAACACGGGGGCAAATGTCTTTCTCTTTAGAATACTGTTTTGAAAATCACGTCTTATGTCAATGAAAAATTTGGTGTTGTATCACTGTGTTCGAGTTTTAGAAATAGCTAACAATTATATCAGCTCATAAAATAATCCATGGCAAAAGATGGCTTCTAGAGATGATGATTTTCTCTTATTCCTGTTCCATGGGTATTGCTTGTGCTCTGCTCTGTGCATTAGATGTATTTTCGGGATTTGTTAAGCTATATTAGTTTATTACTTCGACCCAATCCAGTATTTCCGTTTTTCGACCATTGTTTGAACAAGGCGGATATACAAGCATTCAAAGACAAGAATGTTATTGTCAAAATTGCAACTTTAATACTATGGAAAGCGGATATCACTTCCTTCTTATCTGCCCTAAATATAAAGAATTAAGACAGAAGTATTTTCAACGTTACTATCACACATGGCCAACTAAACATAAATGTATCGATCTAATGTCAAAAGCACCAACGAACATAATAATCTAGGCAAATATATATATAATGCCGACTTGTTAAGGATTTAATTGTGAATCATTTAGTCCTACATGACTTTGAATTGCTCTTCTGTCTTTTTGTTGAATTATAATGTTTTGCTATAAACAATGTATATTTGTTTCATGCAATAGAGAAATTGCATTGTATTGTAAAAAACCTTGCACGGCTGTCGTATCCACATTCCCCAACACATTATACATTAACAACTATCAAAGTTGGTATTGAAATGACTGGGAGATATGCATCGATAGATTAATATCTCAGGCATTGTATAAAGCTTTTTGCACGCAGTTTTCCCTTCATTTTCCCAGGTTGTGACAAAGAGAAGACAATTTTTGAAGGAAGGGATTGGTCAACATTGACGGTTGGCATTTCAAGTAATTGTTTCGTTTAAGAACAAATACTCGATTGAGAGCCCAATCACCTAACAAATTCCCGTTTTCTTCTTTCTTTGAGAAAAACAAAACCTTAATTACTCGTAAAGAACAGTTTAACCTTGTTAAAACATGGACCGGCTGATTACATGCTACAGGAATAGCGAAGGAGAAAATGAAATAGAAAAAAACGGACGTTTAACCACAATGGTTTTTGGCTTGTCATTTACATGAGGGATATGGGAATTCGATTTTTCCAAGAAAACTTGTTATCTATGGAGGCAAGCTGTATCGGACCGAAATATTTGTTCAACTTGAAGAAGCTGTTTTAAAACCATTTGAAGTCTCTTTCTGAACCCTTAGATTGGGTATTTTCTGAAAATAGATTTTTGTGTCGTCTGCTTTCCAAAGCCTTAAATATCTGTTTAACGTTGATGGCGAAAGACAATCAGAGCAGCAAAAAGGTTAGATCACAACCCAGTCGCGAATTTACCAAGTGGCTGGCCTAGATCCAATCTGTTTGCATAAGCATGGTGTCGGTTCCAGCACTATACGGGTTAATGCCAGTGTCTAAAAAAGACTATCTCAACAAATATGCTCTGTAAATAGAACTGGTTTAAAATGGTTATTTAACCAGTCCTTTTCATAAAACAAAATGCCATCTTTAATAACATTATTCTAAAGTTGTTGGATATCTATGTTTTCCCCGGAAAAAGTTAATCGAGCTTCCATGTCTTTCAGTGCTTTGATGGCAAACTGTAACCCATATCGACGATTTCTTTGTAACGGAAATAATCTATAAACATATACACGTATGTTCCACCTCTATGTAGAAATCCTACATGCAATGCATGTAACTATTTGGGTAAAATACCGCATTTTTTGCTAATTGAATTAAAAGGGCTATCTCACAGGTTGTGTTATGTTTGTAACAAACTTTAAAGTTGTGATTTACACAATCGTTTTCAAATTGCTTCATTAAGCTTGCAGGAAGCTTGAAACCTGTGTTTTCACTAGAAAACGAAACAAGAATTTTTCCCTTTCAATGCTCTGTCGTAAAACTTGGTTAATGAATAGTCGTAGAATTACTCCCTTACGTTCCCTGCTTGTGTCATAGAATTAGAAGTGATTGGGTTATGAATCCTTTTCGTATTTTGGGTCCCAGATGCTATTACCCTTCTTAATAACTCCGCATGGTAGGAGAGATATAGAAAGACCATTGTTTACGAAAACATCACCCGCGATGATTTTGTATATCTTCTGGGCAAATGTGCTATATCCCCATCACATGGCTATCAATAGAGTTGTAATTCTTTTTAATAACCTAGGTTTATGCAACTTTATAGATCTGAGTTGTTATTCTATCCCTAGAAGACCATTGATCTAAAACAAGATTACAATGTCAGTTCGTAAAAGAGTCACCTTAACCCTTGCAGTGCTGGAACCAACTTCATGCTTATGCAAACATGTTAGTTCCAGGCCAGCCGCCAAATTAATTGGCATCTGGCCTGTGATCTAACCTGTTTGCTACTCTGAGTATATTTCCTCATCAAAATTCAGCCTGTACTTAAGGTTTTGTAAAACAGACGACACAACATCGATTTTTCGACAATTACCAAGCATTCTAAGGTTTAAAAGATGCCTGTTTACTTGGTAGAAGACGCAATCGAAATCTTGTACATTTATATATAATAGTGTACGTACTTAGCGATTCGGTTTGCCATCCAATTATACTTAGGTTGTCTGATAAAGAGCTGTAGAATAAGAAGTTCTTTTTTTATGACATGCGAAAGGAAACGTTGGTCATATGGGATTTAGGCTTACGCTAATCAAAGTGTACGTATTTAGCTTCTAGCAAAATGAAGATGACAAAACGAGTGGATATCCTTTGCTCGAACTATGCCGTATTCAAAATTAAATTATAATTTTTCACAGCCCTTTGGCGCCTCTTCAAATGGGAAACCTAATTAAGGATTACAATATGGTTACGTTAATTATTTTAGCGAAATTAGCCAATCACAACACGGACTGAACTATCAAGGGGCACATAAATCTCTTTTCCCGCTTTTTCTTCAGAACAAAAACTACTTGTCCAATTATTTCCTGGACCAAAGACCATTTTTAGATACATGTAATTAAAAAAGAAGAAGTAAATGTTTTAGAATAAATAATCTTTGAGCTAGAAGCGGTGTTCCCAACGAAGGTAAGGAATTTTATATTTCATCGGCCAAGCAAAACAACATCTGGAAGTTAACGTCTATGTTGGGGGTGCTACCGAAATTAGCAGCATCGTTAAAGGCTGGACAAAACGTTTTTTATGGGCAAATCATTTTTCTATGTGTTCACTGCTCCGCATGAAAAAAAAACCAACATTTCATTAGTTTCGTTTTGTTTTGAACAACTTTTTGCAAACTGTATGTCATATCATGACAAATTGTTCACCTTTTTCACAAAACCCTCTTTGTTGCAGGTTGTCATTATACGTAAATTATAAGGCTTTGGCGTTTTACGCCGCGCCAACACTACTTCAGTTGCCCGACGGCTCTCCGTAACTCTGTCGGAAGAACGTCTCTCATGAGAATCCAAATGCCAAATTAAACCCACACAGTAGGGGGACCATGTCATTTAAAGTTATGTACTGTAGTATTCTTATCACTTTTCCTTAGACTTTGGTGATATACCAACTACGAGAGTATCAAAGTAAGGAAGTCCTAGTTGCCATTATTTTATGGTATCTGTTCCCAATCCCACAATCTAAACAGATTGCGCTTAAGATTTGCGTAAGTCTAAAACAATAATTCCTCTTATTTCAATATTGGGCGAAGCGATATTGCAAAGTAACACATCATTGGAATCGTCTCTCCGAGACGCTTCCAATGACATGTCACATTGCAATATTGTAGTTTCAGTGAAGATACTATCCATGTGTAGCTCCCATATCCATCGTTATTGCATCTCATTTATCATGTTACAAAAATATATTTAATATATTATGTTTTAACCCATTACATTACCAAAATGTAACGACAATTGACCAGTGTATTGCAGACGATTCTGGAAAACATTGTGGGAAAAGGAGAAAAATTCTTTTCCCACAATGTTTTCTGTCCTATCAGAAGATCATTTTCCAAGTTCATCACATTGTAAAATGCCGTCTGCAAATTTTCAAGTTGGGACAGCCGATAATTTGGCGTTTGGTAAAGGGTTTAAGTGGTAATAACGCTCATATACACTACACTCTTGGGAGTTCTAGTAAAATAAAAATTGAACATCAAAATAATTAATTTTGATATATTTTACGAATAAATGGGGCGCTAGTAAGGTCAAGAAATTAATACTCTTAAAAGTTTAATGTCAATGATTTTATTTTATACCATACAGATATAGATTAAACGAGGTTATTCGAGAAACGCCGGGGAAACATTTCGTTAAACGTTGGGGACCAATGAAATCTAATGTTTTGTAATAGTTTTTGTTACCGTGCAAAAATTTCTCAATGGGCTGTCTGTTTTCCAACTGTGTTGTTTGTCTTCTCACTGAGTTATTTTTCTTCTTACTATCAAACGGAGATCAAAAACAGTAAACCATTCCAGAAATCTTATTATTGCCAGAATGAAATTTGTTACGCAGTATTCAAGATGATCTTTCCCTATAACTGAGTTTATTGTAGACTTGCAATTGGCTTGGCGCCATTTCCTTAACAAAATTAATATAATTCACGTTTTCAACCGTAATGTTAAATGTCGAGTCTTTTTATATTCCCAAAACGGTTTTTGTACAAGTGCATAACGGCGGCCGTATGTTGCAGTAGGTTGGTTTCACACGTTAACAACACCAAGGAGCCAGGCTGTCTAGATCCCGTTGGTACAGTATGTTTCAATTGACACAGAAATGGCAAAAGATGAAGAAAGACTTGTTCAAATTAAATGTGTGATAACTGCTGACTGAACATATTGTCAAAGGAAGCGCTGCTAAGCTAGACTCGAGTTTTAAGGAGATAACAGCACATCATTTACTGTGGATACCTCATTTAAATCGTCTTGTTTAGACGACCTCGTTGACTACAAATAAGATATATACGGAAAGGCCAACGTTGAAGAACGGTTAAATCGATTGAATGTTTGATAACTGCTGACTGAATATTCCCAGATAACAACACGTCATTTATTGTGGGTACTCATTTAACCCTTTACCAAGCGTCAAGTAATCGACTGTCACAAATTGAAAGAGTTTGCAGACGACATTTCAAAATGTGATGAAATGGGAAAAAATCTTCTGATAGGACAGAAAACATTGTGGGAAAAGGAAAAATTGCTCGTCACGAGCAATTTCTCCTTTTCTCTATAATGTTTTCCAGATTCGTCTGCAACAGAATGGTATGATATCGTTATTGTTTGGTAGTGAGTTAAATTGTCTTGTTGAGGCGGTGTCATCGAGTACGAATAAACAGAACAGAACAGAACAGAACAGAAGTTTATTTCATGACTTGAACACTTAAGGTTCATCGTCATTACAACATATACACATACATGAAATAATGGAGTATATGAAAATACATACAAATGTACTTATAAACATAAAAAAGTAATGCGAAAATAGTTAACAATTTGAAAGAAATGTGATATGTGGACAGAGTACAGTCCGGCATTCGATTGTATACATTTATTCGGTAATGAAGCTGACTGGCATGAAAAGCACAATAAGACAAAAAAGGTAACTGATAGAATTGATAGATATTTGTTTTATTTTCGCAGAAAGATATGAGCATCACATGGTAACAATATAAAGCAATAGAAATATTAAAGCATTTATCACAAAAATGCTTTAATGATAATGTTAATTTAACCATAAATGCACACCATTACTAAGGGTAACACAAAAAGGGGGGAAGTGATTTTTTCCTAAATTCAATTATGGTTAATCAAGACCTAGGTGATGGAAAACTGGTAATTGCTTTGGTTAAAGAATGAGTTGAAATGTAATCCATGAAATATCTATCATTTAAAGGGCATTTACAGAGCCGATTTTCAAAATTCGCCTGTTTTGAATTTATGTTTAAAAAATGAATTTCAACGATTTTGTTCTTCATATCATATTTTACCTCCCTTTAATTTCTAATTTTGCCTTTGGAATTGAAATTACATGAATGGGGTTGGCAGATAAAAAATTGAAGAGGAAATATTCTTGTAATATTAAATCTGATTTCAGAATTACATGTGTTCTGTTCATTCTTTAATTGTGTAATTCTTTCTCCATTGCCCAGGTTTTACCTTCAATACTGGCATGACTCTGACAATGGCAAACGTCGACCGATTATAACCATAGCACTTGTTTCTATTTTCAGATGGCGGCTGTATCAGTTTCTGAGCAAGAATGTAAGTCCAATTATTTTGATGTTAAAGTACACTGTAATTGTGATTAGAATGAAGTTATATGTTGTTCGCAAGAATTGCGCGTAAATAAAACGCTGCATTCAGTGCAACTATCAATGATCCTGTTAATTTTCTACATTACTTTTAGTACTCTTCCAGAGGCTCAAAGGCATTGATTGAATTTCCAAAATAAATAACAGATTACCTCTTATAAAGGATGCAAAGTTGCTTCAGAAAAAAAACTATAACTACATGTACCTTATGTAAAAACATAGAATACTAAACTATCAAAATGGCAAGTTAGGATCAAATGAAAAATAAGGTTCTTATGTCTCTGTTTCTATCTGCCTCTGTCTCTGTCTCTGTCTCTTGTCTCTGTCTCTGTCTCTGTTTTCTGTCTCTCTGTCTCTGTCTCTCTGTCTCTCTGTCTTTGTCTCTCTGTCCCTGTCTCTGTCTCTCTGTCTATGTCTCTCTATCCCTTTGTCTATCCGTCTCCGTCTCCGTCTCTCAGTCTTTCTGTCTCGGTTCCTCTCTCTCTGTCTCTCTGTCTCTTTGTCTCTCTGTCTCTATGTCTATCCGTCTCCGTCTCCGTCTCTCTGTCTCTCAGTCACTCAGTCTCTCAGTCTCTCTGTCTCTCTGTCTCTGTTTCTGTCTCTGGCTCTCTATCTCTCTGTCTTTCTGTCCCTCAATGTCTCTTTCTCTCTGTCTCTCTGTCTTTCCGTCTCTGTCTCTTTCTCTCTGTCTCTCTGTTTTTGTCTCTTTATCTGTCTCTGTCTCTCTGTCTCTGTCTCTCCTTCTCTCTGTCTCTCTGTCTCTGTCTTTGTCTCTCAGTCTGTCTGTCTGTCCCCCCCCCTCTCTCTCTCTCTCTCTCTCTCTCTCCCTCTCTCTCTCTCTCTCTCTCTCTCTCTCTGTCTCTGTCTGTGTCTCTGTCTCTCTCTCTCTGTCTGTCTCTCTCTCTCTCTCTCTCTCTCTCTCTCTCTCTCTCTCTCTCTCTCTCTCTCTCTCCCCTCTCCCTCTCTCTGTGTCCTCTGTCTATGTCTGTCTCTGTCTGTCTCTGTCCTCTCTCCTCTCTCTGTCCTCTCTGTCTTCTCTCTCTCT